>OZ020525.1:16295565-16757596 GCA_963971425.1 Bryoerythrophyllum caledonicum | reverse complement strand
ACTGTATGCGGCGCACAGAGTTGTTCATACTAACTTGTATCGAAGTGAACGCAGAGGAACGAGATCCTAGTATGACGATGGAGGACGCTGAAATTTGGAGGAGCATGGCAAACATCAATGACGGTATGTAACTCTTCTAGCATCACAAACTCAATTTTATCGTTCTCGATTGGGTCTCGACGATGGAGCTGTCGCTGGCAACTGAGTGAACACATTCCTTAGAAGTAGGGATAGCTGAGGCTAAGGCTCCACCCTCTCGGGCATCAAGCGCAAGCTCCTGGGAGCTGCCGACATCGGCAGCCTTTTGTTGGCATCGCGATCCGCGTTGGTTGCGGCGCCAACAGGGGGCTGCCGATGTCGGCAGCTCCCAGGTGCTGACGCTCGATGCGCGAGAGCGCCACCACCTGGAGGCAGCCAACATTGGCAGCCCCCTGTTGGCGCCGCAACCAACGCGGGTCGCGATGCCAACAGGGGGCTGCCGATGTCGGCTGCTCCCAGGTGATGGCGCTCGATGCGAATCGAGCGCAAGTACCTGGGAGCTGCCGACATCGGCAGCCCCCTGATGGCGTCGCGACCAGCGCTGGTTGCGGCGCCAACAGGGGGCTGCCGATGTCGGCAGCTCCCAGGTGCCGCATCTCAGTGCGCAAGAGCGCCAACACCTGGAGGCTGCCGACATCTGCAGCCCCTTGCTGGCGCCGCAACCTACGCCGGTCGCGATGCCATCAGGGGGCTGCCGATGTCGGCAGCCTCCAGGCACTTCATACAGTAAGCGGCAAACAGAGTTTTGCATGCTAAACGTCCGTTGATGTGAATGCAGAGGGACGAGATCCTAATAGTATGGCGATGGAGGACGCCGAAATTAGAAGATGCTCGAAGGACCTCAATGGCGGTATGTAACTCTTGTTACATTCCAACTCATTTTCATCTTTCTCGATATATTTTTTTTGGCACAGAACCAAGCCGGTCGGTCCAGTTCTGTAGTGTGTACATGAGGCCATTTAAAAACTGCGTCGAATAAGTAAACAACTGTGCAAATGGGTACAACAATAAATCACCTTGATCGATCTCCGAAATGAACGTTTTTAGCCGAAGTTGGACAATTAAGAAGTTGTTCCGGTGCTGAATGAGCTAATCAGCATCGTCTCTCCTCCTAGAGAGCTTAACCCCTAAAGTCGAAAGCCCTCAAAACTGCCAAAAACCCTGAAAACTGCCCTCTTTCAATGCAAGGTAAAAAATTTTAACTTTGACAAATTTTCGAGTATGTAACCGTAAGATCTAGTACCTAACTTGTACATGTACATGTACATGTAAATTTTTTCCTTGTTGTAGAATGGAAAACTAATGTTTTGGGGGCCAATAAAACCATTTTCGAAAGGAAATTTGACATGAGGCTCTTTAAATTCTTGTTCCTATGTGAGTAAGGAATATGTCCATATAATTTTTACACTCATAGGACCTATAAAACCTAAAGAAATGCTTAATTTTTCACATGGAGGTATGCTGAATTAAAAAGTAAAATCTCAATTATTGGTGAATTTTTGAAATTACTGCGATCTAATTGATTTTGGGCAGATTTTGAGAATAAATGAGCATATACCGCAGTTTTGGGCAGATTTCAGCATGACCTAACAGTGTTTTCAAACTTTGACCGTGAATATCTCCTAAAGTATGAGGAATTTTAAAGCATGAATGGTGTCATTTTAAAGGTATGGAAAAACTCTACAACCTCCCAGATGTTGAACTTCATTCGATCTAAATTTAGTAACTGAGAGCCTGAGATCGACCACATTCTGGTCGATTTCAACTTTAGTGGTTAACCTATGAATAATTAGTCCACAAGCAGAGCTCTCTGGAATCAACCCGAAAACAGATGAGAACTACGTAGGTGCGTCTCAACCAAATGAGTCACCACTAGATACATGGTCGTGTCTTCATAATCTTGTTCACAAAGCCTGTAACAGGAGTCCAAGGATCATTCCTCCGAATGTAATCAATTCCCGGAATCCAGCACTAAACTGTTCATACATTTATCCAGCTATGTTCAGTATGAATGTCCATCATTAGCTACTTCAAAATTCTATCTTTCACCTCACGTTAAACAATCGTCGGTCCAGTTTCTATTTCCTTTTTTTTTCTTGCACAAAACAAAGCCGGTCGGTCCAGTTATCCGGTGTGTGCATATTGAAACCATTTCCAACTTGACGAAACCCTAGAGAAACAAGTAACTCAAGTAAGAATGATACATCTCTAGCTTGGCGAGAGTAGTTAATGTTGCGAATGTACACGGGTTGTTGTGAATGTAGTAGTGTCTGTTGTGAACGAACAGACACAATTCATGTAGATCCAAGAACCCGTGGTCGAACCCTAGGTTTAGGGTTCAGGGTGTATATAAATATCATCATCTGGGTGTCCCGGTTTAAGGATAGGAAGGTGACGCTACAACAACACAAATTGCTGCATTCAAACTACATCGCCAAGTCCATTCGTTTGCGACGTTGTGTATTTAAAGTTGCTGTTGGATTCGGAGAAGTGGTCTGCATGATTCTCGAGCATGCATTATCAGCTACACCAGCATATTTTAAACTACACTGTAATACCTAAGATTAGGACCAGGGTTTTGAGACACCAATTAGCGTAGCTTTTTTCGGGGGATGAGTCTTTAATTTATGATATTTTAAGTCGGATAACCAATCAGCGCCAAGCCGTCCAAATCGAGGCCGTCTAATTCCCGGCAGATCTCTGGGGGACGGATTATGCATGCTTTGGTGCGCGCCAAGCCCTCAATTCAATTTCAGGGCTCTATAAGCAGGCCTCGAACAAGGTAGGCATTTCAGTGCATCATTACACCAAATCATTGAAGTCGCGACATTGGAGTTCTCAGTTGCAAGTGAGTGAAGGAATTTCTTGACAATAGGGTAAGCTGAGGCTAAGACTCCATCCTCTCGTGAATCCAGCCCCGGCACCTAGAGGATGCCGACATCGGCAGCTCTCTGTTGGCGTCGCGACCAGCGTTGGTTGTGGCGCCAGTAGGGGGCTGCCGATGTCGGCAGCTCCCAGGTGCCGGGGCTCCGTGCACAAGAGCGCCAGGTCCTGGAGGCTGCCGACATCGGCAGCCCCTTGCTGACGCCGCAACCTACGCGGGTCGCGATGCCAACAGGGGGCTGCCGATGTCGGCAGCCTCCAGGCTCTTCATACTGTATACGGCGAACTGAGTTTTGTATGCTAAATGTGCGTTGATGTGAATGCAGAGGAACGACATCCAAATTGTATGGCGATGGAGGACGCCGAAATTAGAAGGAGCTCGGAGGACGTCAATGACGGTATGTAACTCTTGTTGCATCCCAACTCATTTCCATGTTTCTCGACTAATTTTCTTTCGCACAGAATCAAGCCGGTCGGTCCAGTTTTCCGGTGTGTGCATTAGGCGATTGAAAAACTGAATCTATTCTGTATCTTGGTCGGATTTTCACGTAGGACGTTACTGTACAGTTGTTACTTGTCACTGGGATTCGAACTAAAGAAATCTTCAACTCATGCCATTTACAAGTTCAGGTACCATATTAAAGCATTTCCAACTTGACAAAATCCTAGGGAATCAAGTAACTCACGTAAGAATGATAGATTTCTATCTAGGCCAGAGTAGTACTGTTGTGAATGTTGTATTCTCTGTTGCGAACGACCAGATACTGTATACACAATTCATGTTAATCCAACTACCTGGTTCCGGACCCTAGATTTAGGGTTTATGGTGTAAATAAAAAACATCATCAGGGAGTCCAGGTTTAGGGACAGCAAGGTGACGCTACAACGTTACAACTGCTGCATGCAATCTACTTCGTTAAGTCCATTTGTATGTGCCGTACCGTATTTTTAGTTAAAGTTATAGTCTGCATGCTGCTCGCACAACATAATCTGCTACGCTAAATGGCCAAGCCTGGCATATTTGAAGCAGCTCGGTGACACCGAAGATTAGGACCGACTTATGATGTCGATCAAGCTTACACAGGCTTCCGTCACTCCAACGACCATAGCTTTTTTTCGGGGACTGAGTCAACAATATATAATATTTTACGCGTGGATGCGGCGCCAGCAGGGGGCTGCCGATGTCGGCAGCCTCCTCGTGCCTCCTCGTGCCAGGGCTCTATGCCGGGGCTCCAGGTGCTTGGACGCATGTTTCCAAGAGTGGCTTTTATAAGTGCGCCAGATCAGGACTGATCTATTCAATCCATAATCTCTTTTGCTCCCGATTGTAGTTCATAATCTTTGAATTGTTGTCCTTATTCAGCATTGGAAGAAGGAGAAGCGGAGGCTACAGCCCCGGCTCTTGCTGGTTTATCTCATCGGTCACAGCCTGAAATCTTTGAAGAAGGTAATTCTTCAGTTGCATCAATTCTGAATTCATGATAACTGGCTAACATGCTCTGAATCCTTAGGTGATGATGGCGGGGAGGCTCATACTTTGGACAATGAATCGATCATCGAGGACGTTCCACTTTCTGATAATGGAGATCAACTGCGTGATTGCGAACCGGCTGTTGAACTATCAGCCGAAGAGCTGGGGAGGGAAATGGATAAGTTGGTAGTCATGGAGTCATCGAACACCAGTCTTATCCTTGACGAACGGCGATTCAAGCCAAGAAACAAGTCGAAGCTAAGTATTCCCCTATGCCGAATGTTGCCTCTCGCTGCGGTAAGACCATACCTAAAAAACGATGTCATGGCACTTGGAGCACAGTTTGTAACCACAGGCTATATGGACGGCCACGGAGTGTTCTACGTTGCCATCCATGATAATGAGGGCAGATCGCAGGAAGTGACGCATGAAGTTAAAGCAAAATGGAGCCCATTGTGGGTTAAGGCTGACGATGAGTTCGAGATTGAGTTAATGAAAGAAGAGGTATGGATGCAGTTCTCGGGAAAAATGTTCTTCGTGTGGGACGGTAATCACAGGCTCGCAGCGTGGTTACCTATAATTAATAGAGATCACAACAATGACCCAGCATGGCATTATGCGGTTGAGTCAATCATTCTTGAAGTTGATGGACAGGTGGGGCGCCTCCAAACCGCGCTTCACCAAGTGAATTGGTACGCTTCTGGACCAATTCGTGATAAATTTTCTTGCTTTGTACTTTTCTAACTGTGTTTCCTTTAAAATGCAGGAGGAACCAAACTGGACATGTAAAACTTAACCTCGTTCACAAGCTCTACCGCATGCAAGGAATTGCTGGACAGCCTTTGAAGTTTTTTGAAGATTTTGTATCGAAAGAGGACCTCGCAAGCGCGGATAAGAAGCAAAAGTCTGCAAATCAACACACATGGTATACATTGACAGTCGATGCTCTCATTGGTGTCCTCTATCAGGTACATGTAAAATTGATTCTCCTTATATCTCATTCTTTCAGTACATTGTATCAGCCTTGATTTAAAAGTGCCATCGATTGAATTGATTATCATTACCCTTGCCGACATCGAATAGTCTATAGATTGAATCGGTCCCATAGGTTCACCTCATCTCCTGATGACGATGTAGGCACCATCTTACTTGAGCAGGCCTCTTTAGTGATGCTCAAAATCTTGTAGTTACCGGTCCCTGTCCGTTTTGTTTTTTCCATGTTTTTTTTTTTCTGATTAGCATTTTTCTATTTAGACCCCTAACTGAATGCTATTGATCTCGTTTTTCCAGCAAGAGTTAGGTGACGCTGTCGCCCATGCTACTAGGAAGTTCAAAGAACAGTTTCCAGAGAAATCTTGCGAGTGGAACACTGGGAAACTTCATGAGGTTATTGGGAAAGCGGTTGCCAAGATCAGGAAGGACCGGCGGTCCGAAGTAATGAAGCAGCTTCCCATTGCAGATCCGAAGCATACGCCGCATTTTCTAGGTGAGGTGCGAAAGCACTATGAGAACCACGAAGATGACCCTGAAATGTCTCAGGAGAAGCTCTGGTACCTTGCGACATCAACCATGGATCCCTCAACGAAGGTCAAGTGGTTGCAGCGTTGGAATATGCCTACATCGCTTCGGGCAGCTGTGCGGTTTCCTCGATCAAAGTTCGCTGACCACTCATTTCCAGAATGGCTGCACAAGGCCACCTGGTGGGCGCAGGTATGCAATTTTGCTGCATACTCGCTGTAAAATTCTATGTTTAATGTTCCTTCATTTTATATGTTCGATGTTTCCAGATTGCCAGTGATGTTCAAGACCTCTTCACTGCCTCCCTATCTGATCTCAATGTCACGATCGACTATCACCCGGCTGGTCAATGCGCTGTGAAGACTCTTCCAGATTACGTCGAGGAGATGCGGATCCAGCTATGGGATCTTGCATTTGTTCAGGACTTCGAGGTCAATAAAACGCATAAGAATAAACAGCCGGTGGACCAGATCGGATTGGCCGAGGCGGTTTCTAGAGTTCTATACAGGTACTACCAATTTGTTCTCCTTCCTCGAAGTGCAGTGTCGAAGACTCCTGCATTCTTTCCTGGATTCTTGGACAGAAGAAGTGACAATTGCATGATAACTGACGAGATTGCGAAGAGGTGGGGTGAAGAGCATTTTGCAACTTGCGGTTGGTACTTAGATTGCCCACTGAAATGCCCTCCGTCTTTTGAGATTTCCCTAAGGAATGGGATACAGCCAGCCTTGATTGGCACGGAGGTACTTGTGCACCCGCCCGCCTCCGACGCCACAACCTCGAAGCCCCGAGTGTCAAAGCGCAAAGCCGAAGAGGAGGCAAAGAAGAAAGCTGCTGCGGAATTTTCCCTGAAGGCGGCAGCTGAAGCAGAAGCGAGAATTCTCTTGTTATCAGAGGCGGCGGCAGTGGATTCCAGCCGGAAGACAACGCTGGAACCAATGTTCACGGCCACAACCGAGATGGATTTAGATGTTGCCGTCCCCGAGTTCGCTCCGGTATTTTGTCCACCACGGCCTTCAACTTGCCCGGAGGTATCGGCTGCGGACGTAGACTTTGGTCTTGTGAATCCAGACCCTATCATCTCTGAACAGCGGAAGAAACGTGTGGCTTCGACGAAGCCCCAGACCAAGCTATCCTCCTCTATTCGATCTCGTGTTTTTGTTGCCAACTTCAGTATAAGAAATATAATGGAGGATTTGCCCAACGTCCATCCAAACCTTCAAGAACTCAACAACTTTGCCCTCCAGGTACTCCTCTCATTAACTTAGAATTCAGTTCCACTTACCATTCAACTATTTTGTACTGATTTCATGTTATGTACTCATTATGCAATTTGTTTGCATTCCGTTTTCTTCAACGCCAATGTCGGTACCTCGTTTATGGAAAGGAAATACTCCTTTCATGTATTCTCCAAGCATTGCCAACATCGGCACTTGTATTTCATAAGCTCTCGTTCTGTTTTGTTATTATTTTTTTTCACTCTACTTTCAATCTGTTCTGTTATTTGTTTCATCCTTTGCTATCTTCTATTCGGTTTTTGATATTCGAGCTCATGCCTTTTTTATAAATTAAAGCCTCTTCGTTTTTCAGGTTAAGGATGAAACTGGGACACTCTCTCTTTCTGCGAAGTGCCCGCATAGCGGCTTCGATTTGATTATTGGAGATTTGAAGGACGGCATGACGGTTCCCGGGGTCTCCGAGAACTCTGGTTTCATCCCAGTATGGAATCAGTATGCCGTTGAGGACACGGAGACGCTTTTTGAGTTCGCGGAGCATTTTCTTCAAGCGAAGGGGGCTGTTCTATTGTTTGTCCCCGACGTTCCCAGTATAAAAGCGGATGTCCTCTCATTTGCGGCTGCTTATAGCTTTCAGCCGATTCGTGAGTGGTGGGGAATTAACGACCTTCCCTTGTCATCGTTCTTCTCTCCTGCTGTCCAGGTATAACACGATTTTCTGTTCTGTTTCATTCTTGGATTCTGGTCTTCGATTTCATACTATTTGCCCTCTTATCTCATTTCCAGAGCAGACGCTTCAAAGTACAACTCTTCATTCATGAGAAGCTTGGAGCTGACAACTTCCTCATTGCCGTAAACGATGACCACACCGAGTTCGGCATGGGAGTGGGGGATTCGGATGTCGTGTTCAACTTTACTTCAAAAGAATCTCAATCGATGAACGGCTCGGTTCCGTGGAGGGGCCCCCGTGAAAAAGACGTAGCATTCATTGAGATGTTCATTGAGGCACTCACGAAACCTGGCTCCATTGTCCTCGATGCATTCGCTTCCGTTGGTAATTTCTAATCCTTCTCATTGAAGATGCATTATTGGTCTGTAATTTGAACTTTGTCTTCCTCTTCGGTCGTTGAATCTTATGTTTTCAATACAGGGAATTCCGTAAGAGCTTGCAAATCAGCGGGCCGGCATATCGTAGCCCTTGAAGATGACATTCCAGTCTTCAACGCAAAATTGAAGCCTTTTCTTCAAGGGCGTCATCCCGTACCTCATGTTTCCTCTGATGCTGATGCTCATCCGCTTATTGAAGTGGACGTCCCGATTCGGAGAGTTGCAAAGAGAACTAGATTGAGTACGTAAGTTTGATAATTCGTTGATATACAATACTTTAACTGTTGACTCTGTCCATAACTTTTCTGTGGTTCACATGCTCAGATTGATTGCGCATTTGTTATCTCCTGAACGAGACTTCAACATGATGCCTTGGGATGCGGCAGCTGCTACTACGCAGGCTCTGGCTCAATCTCCGTCTTCGACTTCTTCTGTTCCAAATTTCGACTGTCGTGTTCGTCGTTTTATTGATGATGAAGCCGACGTGGAGATTTGTGGCCTCTCATCTTCCACAAACACTTCCAAGGATTCCTACTTCTGACTACACTTTTGATTACATCTCTGTTTAGGACTGGAATTTGATGTACATCATCTGGTTCTGATTTTATCCTACCACACAGTATACTGACAATCGCACACAATCAATTTCAGCACCTTCTGTGTGTTTTATTTCTCTGCTTACTTTTCAGAACTTCCTTTACTCAACATGTTTTTTTTGCACAATTTAGTAAACACTCATATTCGGTTTGTAAACCTCAATGCTTCATATGCAATTCAGTAGCCTCCAGTTCATGATATTTTCCTTAACATGATTCAGTGGGAATCCTTCTGATAGCAAAATCTATTACTCATTGGATCTAAGCCCATGTCTTCTCAGACATGGTTCAGGAATGCGGGCGTGAATCCGTTCCCATTATCCATACCCTAAACCGACGACTAATAAGCTACTTCTGACCGTGTTGGTCAACGTAGCTCTTACATGTCTAACCACTCCATCTGGATTTTAAGTGCTATTCGTTTTTACTCTTCATGATCTTTTTTACCAACTATGTTAACAATGATCACTCTCTATATGATAGTATTGATAGTTGTGCCTCGGTAAAAATCTTCGTCCAAAGAGAAAAGTTATTGCTTTACCAAAAATATTACTGTGGTTACACTAAATATCATCTTTCGTGTACTGGGCTCCTTTGCATACTGAAGCGCCCCAAAATACTTGAGAGTTCATCCTACTTCACGAGTCTATTTTGTCAAGTGTATAAACGTCGGTATATCATTGTAAAACTATGGTATTTCCAAATGTTTTGCAGTTTATCAAGATCACCGTTTCTGACCCCACGGCTATAGGGTATTTATGGTACTTTCGTAGTTAAGATGCCCTACATTGTTTTTACCCCTCGCCTTATTATTGTAAGGTTTCGTTCATATTGATGCCAATTGCTCGCGCATTCCCACGGCTATAGGGCCCTTCATTTTTTTATCTTCACTTTTAACTGCTTCCTTTTTTACCCTTTTCTGTGAATTTCTTTCTCCTTTATACTTTTTTCTAAACATTTTTATACATTCTTATTGGCCTCCTTATTAAATGCTTTGTTACTTTTACTTTTGCTCCAAAATTTTATATTTTTCTCATTTTACGCTCGCAAACCTAGGCTCGCAGCTCGCAGCTCGCATAATTAGGCACGCAAAATAGCAATCCCCCCTTTGCGGATAGCCTATACGACTACAACCACAACTCAACTCGCAACTCTACAAGAATGTGTCCCTAACCTTGAATCCACCTACAAATCTTCCATGAACGACTCGACTTATAAAGGTTTAGCAATATATTCCTCTTCCAACTAATATTGGGATAATCCAAAGTGTTAAAGCTCAAGGACGGCACACAGTTTTTGTTTCCTGCTTTACTCATTGCATTGAAACGAGCAATTTTGAAGTGTTCTTGGTGCAAAGTTGTCAAAATAATTTAGGGGTTAAGAAATGGGGTGAATTGTCTAAATGATTTTAAGTTGTTAGAGTTTACCGGCAATAAATAATGTGTAAGTTTATTAAAATGATGTGGTGATTGATGAATGAATCGATCACTAGATTAAACTAGAGCCTACATTTAGTAATTCAGTTGGAATAACATACCAACACAAAATGGGAAATACAACTACAATGATGATGTCAACAAATTGAAAGTCCGATGAGTAGAGAAAACAACAATCCGTTACTGAAGAAGCACAATTCTTACGTTGAGAAGCGATTGGAGTCACCCTTGTCCAAAGATCAATCACTACTATCAGAACCTCTAGCCTCTGCTTCCAAATCTATGAAAAAACATGGAGTAGACCTCCGTCTGGCTACCCTTGGAAGACGTGGAGGAGATGCAAGCACTGCCATTGTCTTTGCAACACTTTCATCCTACAGATTTAAACTAAACGGTCGCGGTAGACTCCCAACCTTTCACACCGCACACAATACAAGAGTGATTTTAACCATCAAGCGTTGCATCGAGTGCAACAAATTTTTGTATTAAGAAAAATATAGTGACCCTTCAAGACCCCCCTTTGGATTTGAAGGTGGGTTTGTAGGATCATGTTTTTTTTGTAACACTACAAATGTGCTGCAGTGATATGTGTCATGTGAGGTGAATTAAATAAAAATAAAATAATGTGACCTTTGAGACCTACCTTCGGATCCAAAAGTGGGTCTCTAAAGTCACGATTATTTAAAAAAAATTGAGGATCCTATAGAACTACTCCAGTTCAAGTCATGTTTAATGAATTCCCATGATTTGAACACTAGCATCTACTCAGACATAACAATCAGTGACCTCTGATTAACATGGTTATCATGCAACATTAGTCCCATGACATGAATGACTTGCTTTGATCTGCATGAAAGTAAAGATGTACATTGCAAGAGATCATTCCATGCATGCAAGAAAGTGAACTTGGGAGTTCATCAAACATGACTTGAACTAGAGTAGTTCTGTAGGATCCTCAATTTTTAAAAAAGAATTGTGACGTTAGAGACCCACCTTCGGATCCGAAGGTGGGTCTTAAAGGTCATGATTATTTTTCATTATTTAATTCACCTCACATGACATCCATTACTGCAACAGATTTATATTATTAAAAAAAACATGATCCCACAGACCCACCTTCAAATCTGAAGGGGGGTCTTCAAGGGTCACTATATTTTTTAAATAACCACAAAACCGGCACACTAGTTGGAGGAGACTAGACCAAAACGAGGTCTACATGATCTACATGAAAGAAAAAACATGCATTAAAAGAGATCATCCCATGCATGCAAGGAAGTAAACTTGGAAATTCATCCAACATGACTTGAATTGAAGTAGTTTGATAAGATCCTCAATTTCTAAAAAATTAATCGTAACCTTGGAGACCCACTTTAGAATCCGAAGGTGGGTCTCTTGGATCACTGTTATTTTTTTCCTTCTTCTAATAAAAAAATAGTTGTGACCTTTGATACCCACCTTTGGATCCGAAGGTGGGTATCCCAAGTCACAACTACTTTTTTAATTTAAAAAAAAAGTTTTATTTTAAAAAAATTATATTAAATTAATAGTTGTGACCTTTTGAAGCCCACCTTTTGATCCAAAGGTGGGTATCAAGTTTCATATAAATTACAAAAATTGAGAAATCTAAGAGTCTAGTAGGACAAGAGTAGACGAAGTCTAAAAGATATGGCATGACAATGAAGACTATGATCACGAAGAAACACAGACGACCACATGGGCACGTTGTTGCCCTGTCAATGTTAGAACAATTAAGTAGTCACATCTGTAATGGATAGTCGCACCCTTTGACTATGTAGATAGTCACACCTGTTCACTAGATGTTTAAGCTCTCTCCTTCCTTTTACATGTATTATTATTATCATAATCAATATAGCTTCTTTCACCTTCAGACAAGGTGACTAGTTCATACATGGTATCAGAGCAAACCCTTGCATAAGCTTGCATGATCTCTCATGAGTTCCTTCTTCATCTTGGCCTGGTTAAAGCTCACTTGACAAGTAGGCCTGGATTTTTCAATCCTACTATGGCCTCGTCTTCTTCCAGCTCTGCTCCGAGAGCTTATTACATTCCACCTCTCAGTGCTAGCAATTATGCTACCTGGACTATTAAACTCAAAATGCTACTCATCCGCTCCGAGTTATGGAGTGTTGTGGATGGTAGCGAACTTCCCCCTGCATCTAGTGATGCTGATGGCCTCAAAGCTTGGAAGCTGAAAGATGCTAAAGCTCGATCTGATATCCTCCTCCATTGTGGAGAAAAACAATTAATTTCCCTCCGACCACTTACAACTTCCAAGGACGTGTGGGACCGTGTTAAACAATTATATGAGAAATCCAACAAAGCTTCTCAAGTGCATTTGCACAAACAGCTTTGTCGCCTGACCATGTCTGAATCTGATGATGTCATTGCCTTTCTTGAATTGTGGCAGTCAATACTTCAAGAAGCAGCTATTTCTGGCTGCACTTTCACAGATCCTCAACAAGTTAATCTCCTTCTTGGCGCCTTACCCGACTCTTGGAGTGCTTTTATTACCACACAAGGTGGCATCAGTAACCTTACCTTTACAAATCTGTTATCCAACATATTGCAACAGAACTCCATCAATCAATCCAAACTTGATGCTCCAAAATCAAGTGGTTTTTATGTTAAAGGAAAGTTTGTGAAACCCCCTTCAAACAAATCCACTCAGCCTGGTCCTTATAAGAGAACCAATTATATGCAGTTACACCCACCTGCACAACGCAACTCATCAAATCGTTCAACTAATTCCTCAACTATTATCTGCCACTATTGTGGCATACTTGGGCATAAAGCACCTGACTGTTGCAAGAAAAAGCGTGACCAAGCCAGTAGCGGGAAGCATCCTATTAATACCAACTTTACCGCTGATGAACAACTTTATTTATTTTCAGCCATCGCTCATACTCCAGTTGTTTCATCATCCTGGTACCTCGACTCCGGAGCTAGCCAACACATGTCACCCATCAAAACTCTATTTCGAGATTACCAAGTCCTTGATACTCCTCGAGTTATTCTCCTTGGAGATAATAGCTCTCACAACGCCCTCGGTTTCGGCTCTATTCTCTTACAACTTACAAATGGACCCAATTTACTTATTCCAAATGTCTTATATGTTCCTGGACTTGCCAAGAACCTGCTTTCAGTGGCACAGATAACGAACAGAGGCAATACCACTATTCTATTCAAGCACACTCAGTGCATAATTACTACTAAATCACCAACTTCCAACAAATACATGAAATTCAGCATCACCAAAGAAGGCAACTTATTCTCCTTGGGTATTGGTATCCCACCTTTGGATTCAAACTATCTCACTACAACTTTACCACAATCAGCAATTGAGGCTCTCAAATGGCATTATCGCCTGGGACATCTCAACATTCGTTCCCTCCATCTAATGCAGAACCATACTTTGGTCCATGGCCTTCCTCCAATTAAATCTACTTTACCTCTTTGTGAGGGTTGTATTTTTGGCAAACAATCCAAAAGCCCGTATCCAACTGCTCCTGCTATCCGAGCCTCTGCTCCTTTAGCACTGATCCACACCGACTTGTGTGGACCCATGAGTACACCATCACTTGGTGGTACTCTTTATTTTCTATTATTTATTGATGATTTCTCCAGGTTCACACATATCTGTTTCCTGCAATAGAAATCATTAGCTTTATCTCACTTTCAAACTTATAAAGCATTGGTGGAAAATCAACATAGTAACCACAACATTCTGATCCTACGTTCTGATAACGGGGGAGAATTTACATCCAACAACTTTAACAATTTTTCCTTGGCCAATGGCATTCAACATCAACTTACCAATCCTTATAATCCGTCTCAAAACGGTATTTCTGAACGCAAGAATCGCACTTTGGTTGAAGCTGCTCGTAGTATGCTTCAAGTTGCTCACTGAAGCAACTCCTTTTGGGCAGAAGTTGTTGCCACTGCATGTTACTTACAAAACTGCTCCTATACTACAGCTTTAAATAGTATAACATCCTATGAGCTATGGACTGGTTTCAAACCCGACCTTAGTGACCTCCGCATTTTTGGCTGTCCGGCCTATGCCCATATTCCACATGAAAAGCGCACGAAATTGGACTCCAAAGCAATCAAATGTATTTTTATCGGTTATGGAAAACTTACCGGCATCAAAGGCTATTGGTTCTATGACCCTGACACTCACAACATATTCTCAAGCCGTGATGTTACTTTTTCTGAAGATCACTTATTACCTACTAGTGCTGGTCCTTCTGCCAGTACATCCTCGCAACTCCCATGTGATCCGGCTTTAAATGACTTCTATGAAGTCCTTGATTCTCTTAAGGCTCCATCACCGCAGCAGCTGCATCAATCCCAACCGCAGCCACCTAGCCCAGTTATCCCACCACCTGGCTCACCATCCTTTCCAGATACCCATGTGCAACAGCCCAGCTTCCAGTTACCTTATGTCTCTCCTCATTTACGATCTCATCTCCGCCAATCAGCACTATCTTTTCCTCTCCGGACTTCTCAGAGGCGCACCAAAGGCACCTGGACTTCAACCAAGTTCCATGATTCTAATCTATATGCCTGCGCCTTTCTTACTCAACTAGCTCAACCAATCTCTGTACAAGAGGCCCTCAATGGCACCGATTCTTCTCACTGGAAATTTGCTATGGACAAAGAATACAACTCTTTAGTTCAAAATCAAACTTGGCAACTGGTTGACCCTCCACCTAATTGTTCAATCATCAGTACTAAATGGCTCTTTCGACGTAAATATAACTCTAATGGCACTTTATCACGCAATAAAGCTCGACTCGTTGCTGGTGGCTTCACTCAACAAGAAGGCATTGACTATTCCGAAACATTTTCACCTGTTATTAAAATGACCTCTTTACGAATCTTATTGGCCCTTGCCACTTTATACGATTATCACATCCACCAATTGGATGTCACCACGGCCTTTCATAATGGCGTCTTACAGGAAGAACTCTTTATTTCACAACCTAAAGGCTATACTCAACCTGGTGCCGAAACTGAAGTTTGTCGATTACTTAAATTCCTTTATGGACTTAAGCAAGCCCCACGTGTCTGGTATGAATTATTTGACACCTTTCTCTCCTCACAAGGCTTTCACAAATGCAAATTAGATCCTAATGTCTATTTTAAGAAAAATTGTCCCAGATTCATTTACCTCGGATTATATATTGATGATCTTCTCCTCATCTCTAATGACCTCCAATATTTATCAGCCAATAAAGCTGTATTTTCCCAACGTTTCTCTATGACTGATAATAATGAGATAGACTACATCCTGGAAATTCAAATTCGACATGATCGTGTTGCTAAGACACTCACTCTCTCTCAAGATAAGTACATCTCTGATCACTTAATCAAATTCAACATGTCCAATTTCCATCCTGTGAGTACCCCACTTGAAGCTGGGATCCGTTATTCACAAGATCAAAGCTCCAATCTCACTAAAGATGACATCAACACCATGGCTGTTGTTCCTTGTAAACAAGCCATTGGCAGCTTGCAATATTTGGTAACCTATACACGGTGGGACCTCAACTTTCCAGTCAACCACTTGGCTCAGTTCATGGCTAACCCGGCCCCTACTCATTGGCTCGGTGTTAATCGAATCTTTCGATACTTAAAGGGCACAATGCTCACTGGCCTCACCTACAATGGAGCTAATTTTATGACATCCTCCAACCATCATTGTTTAACTGGGTGGAGTGATGCAGATTGGGCTAGCGATCTTGATTCTCGCCGCTCTACATCTGGTTATATCTTTCTACTTGACTCTTCCTGTGCACTCTCTTGGCAGAGTAGAAAACAACCCGTTGTTGCTCTTTCCTCTACAGAAGCAGAGTATATTGCTACTGCCACAACAACTAAGGAATTACTTTGGCTCCAGACAATCCTTACGGAACTGGGTTACTCTGTTCAACTACCAAGTACACTCTTCTGTGACAACCAGTCTTGTATTGCTCTTACAAAGAATCCTAGATTTCATGACCGCTCCAAGCATATTGACATTCGATATCATTTTTTACGTGACCAAGTTGCCAACAAACTGCTCCACCTCGAGTATACCCCCACTTCTCAAATGTTCACTAGATGTTTAAGCTCTCTCCTTCCTTTTACATGTATTATTATTATCATAATCAATATAGCTTCTTTCACCTTCACACAAGGTGACTAGTTCATACAGTCAAGGCTCCTCTTTGTCTTCCAATAATGTGCCTTCCAAGAATTGGAGGAGATCTCGTAAAGAAGACCCCACAGTGAAGAGTTTTGTAGAAATGGCATAAGAATTCGTGATAGAGTATGACAAGATTAGCCTGCAATACCTCAAGGCTTGGAGTCTCTACACGTCCCGCTTCAATGTCCATCGTGGTGTAAGAGCTCTCACTAAAATTTTGAGTGACCACCACTTGCAAAAGCCGCCCGAGGTTGATGAGAATCGTGCGGATGAAGTGAATCCTAAAACCTGAATTAGAGATGCGTGTGATCAGCGTCACTTACCAGTCTCGGAATGTAGTTTCTCAACTTAGCAGACATCACTCACCAATCGGATTTCAACGCAACTTATTCGGCTCTTAGCTCTGAGCACTCAACTCAAAATTTGAGTCACGTACAACCAAATATTGAGCATTTTGAGTGAACCACTCTACTAAATAACCAAACAACTTGCCGTAGCGAGTTTAGAGTTGAAAGATTGTCTCAAACCACTCTGTACTCAACTTTCTAGATCTAAATCAAAGCAAGTACTATCTAACAGGAAGTTGTGGATAGAGTGACATTTACGTGGTCAAACACTCAAACTCTCCTAGGAATTCACTTACAAGCATTCACATAGAATTCCTCTTCTAGACACTGTTATCGACTCACGTCAATTCACGAGCACTCACTTTGAGTTCCTCATACATATACACTTTCTCATGGGCACTCGGGTGCAAGGGTGCGTGACTTTTTGACTTGGGCGCAAGGTTACGTGGCACTAATCTAACAATGAAAGAGGTATTAGCATTGGAGGAAGTCATTTTCCAGTTGCAGCAACATGGAGCTCTTTCATTGCAAAGAAAGTTCCCAGTGTCTATGGACATGCATGATGACCCTTATGCTTTTGCACTTCCCCGTTCTTTCAAACCCAACTTCTTGCCACACCTTCTATTGCGGCTACGCTATTCAAAAATCGATGGATCCTCCCTTGATTGAATAATGCAACAAATGGTCAAGCACTGCTCTTATGAATAATAGCTACGTCTCCAAAATCAATGCCCTACCGTACCTAGCATGAGGATGCGATACCTAGTCACAAGAAAAGACAAGTCCTATTGCATCACCTTGATAGGCTTTCTACGGTGTTCATGCCCTGATTTCTTGAAGATGCAATCGGAGACGTTCAATGGGGAAGAAGGGGAAATGGATGTATTGCAAGCATGTCTCTTAAATCTTACGTTACTCTTGTAAATTGGACTTCCAAGAGGACTTAATCATGCATACTCCAAGCTTCAACTTCAACCAAGTCATGCACATTCTAGTGCTTGCCAACATCGTTGACGAAGCGTGAGAAAGGTGGTGGACTTGCACGTTTCAAAAATATGTATCAATCTAGATTGCCCATAGATAGCTTCGCGGAACATATGTTTAACCAATATTGGATTTCATGATTGTGATGAACAGTCACAAATTCAAATAATATATGTACTGATATTATTATAAGCAACAAATCTTCATACTCCACATGCACTACCATACGCCATGGTCAATTTTTTGCATGATTAATTCGAAATAGAGAGTGCCTGTCTCTTTGGGAAATTTCCAAGGATTTACCTAGGTGATACCCATGTGATGCCCATGTGATACTCAAGTAATGCTATGGTGATATTCGATTGACACCTCTGTAATACCCTCATAATACCTTTGTCATATCCATTGGTACCCATTGTGTCTAAATAACAATAATATTTTTTAAGAACTAATTTGACCAACCCTAAAGCAATATAGTGCAATACATTAGCACGACACTCTCATTTGCAAATCATAAACTCTTCTTAGATTCCAAATATGCCTCCCCAAAATTGTAGATAATTCAAATTTTTTATATTTTAAAATGATTATAATCCAAGCACGAGAAGAGAGGTAGGCCAAAACAAGGAAAAAGAGGAAAATAAAGGTGTTCACAGTTATGAGATACTTTCTTAATTTAGTAACTTTTTCAAAATTTGTCTCTAAAATTTGTAGTTGTGCCGAAATTTCAGATTCAAAAAAATATTACTGCAATTTTTTTCTAGTTTTTGGAGATTTTTCTACTCGCCGGAGTCGCCACTCACCGCTCGCTACTCACCGCTCACAAGATAGCGTCGCTCCCCCTCCCCAATGCTCAGGCTCTCCCCTTACTCTTCGTCTCCACCCAATATACTCCCACCAACCCCATGCACCCCAAGCAACCACCAGGACATGACAAAAAAGTTCTTGGGCATGACAATGATTCTAAACCGCAGGAAATGGCAAGTTTGCTATTTTTTTTTGAAAAACCATGACTCTTGAAAATGGGTTTCAAATCTGAAAACAAATTTTAAGGATCACTACTTTTTTTAAAAAAATGCACATTCCTTGGATTTTTAATTTTATGCAATTTTTGTAATCGAACTCAAGGCTTGCAAAATAGAGTTTACAAATTCTTCATGAACTTTTCCTTGTAGGTCTTTTTGGTTGGTGTCATTAGTAATCTGGAAAACGTCATTTGTGACATTTTCATGTACTGTGTGATGTTTTCCCGAATATTGCCTTTTTAACCCTTTGGAGTCCACAAGACGCAAATGTGGACTCTAGAGATGTTAAATCTCAATTTGCATGGAATCCATGAGGAATTAACTAGATTGTTGTGAAATTTGAAGTTCATAGTTGCGCACACATTACAAGAACACTCTACTAAATCGAGATTATGATTTGGAGGAATAGAACTCATGAAAAAGCTAGGAATACAATGCAAAGTATACAAAATACACAAAAATACACTGAATACCATACCATATGGCATATACTATGTTGGAGAGAGAAACTGGAGCAGTGTGCCTTCTCTTTACCAGTTGTTGTGGCATCTGGATTTGTTGCATGTTATGCAGGTTAGTTCAATGTCGTTGCGCTTGAAGTGGTTGTCCTTCGAAACATCGCTTGAGCTAATATGACATGCATTTTCATAGATTTGTCATTTCAGATCTTTGGTGGATGGCTTCCAAGACATCTTGAAGAATTATGCCTCCTGTACCATTGACGACGTGCATACGAACTCTGTATCACTTTCCCTCTGTCAAAACTTGTCAAAAGTTGCAGTAGTTCAGTGCCTCTTGGAGGATCTGTCCAGGTTCGCGACAATGGTGGAGAAGGCACGTGGAAGAGGTTTCTATTCAGAGCAGGCACAGCAACCTTTCAACACGCGCGGGAGATCATCATGATGCAACAACAACCAGTGCCCACACACCATGAGCCTGGGTCAAATCTCCATGCCAGCTATCCCGCGATCAATCAACCCAAACAGATAATACTGGATCGCAAATCTCGTCACACCCCTGCCATCATGGAACACAGTGCACACCCAGTTATCGATGCATGAACAAAATAACACAGCGACCGTCTTCTTGCTAAACATTGCCAATCATGCTGTAGGAGTGCCAAGCCCTCGTTTCATTCTTGGAGGGTCTATGAAGATGAGGAAGGAAACGTCGAGGTGGGTAGACTTGTGCGGCGTCCTCAGTAAACGACGACACAGTAAGTGTCGTCATCAGTCAGAAACTCCGTGAATGGGATACTGGAAAAGTTGTAGAACTGATCAGACCTTACCACGATTAAATTCTTCACTCCATATTTGCTTCAAATCTCTTCTAGCTCGGCATCTAGAGCGCCGAGTGAGTCTGCAGGTCCAATGAGGGGCAAGTAATCTCTCAGGTAGCCATCGAGGTCTTCCGCCAACGCGGCCCAGTCGATGATTTCCTGGTGATACGACTTTGCAGACGAGGTAGAAGATGCATTGGATGACAATGGCCACCAGCGTGACGGCGGTAGTTTTACGAATTTCATGAAATTCACAAAGTTCGCGAAAATCACGTTTTAGAGCCTAGGGCTTCCAGTGCACTCAACGTGCTGATAAGTCGCTCAAACTCTAGGATGGAGGAGCGGTTTTGGTGACGTGGCCAGACGACACCAGCAGACGAAACTTGACTTGCCATGGTTGACCACGAAGGACAAACACTAGAGGTATCACTCAAGGGTAGGAGTCAGGCGGTAAGAACCGGGAGTTTGGTAATGAGTTGCAAAATATACAAAATGGAGTTTACTATTGAAGGACCACCGAAACTACTTCCGATGTTCACTAGAATTGTATACTCTTTTCCATCAGGCTCCAAATCAAACTCACAACCAGACTCCCAGATCCTCACCTGGAGCATACCCTCACCCATCCCAGCCTCGCAGTACGTCCACCTAGCATGAGGGATACCAAAGCGATGCCGAACGCCAGGAATACTTCACACTTGTACATCAGTGCAACACCCCAGAAAACTTCACGCACCATCGGTGTCTTGGAATATGATCCACGAAAAGGGTGCGAAACTGTGGAGTCTCATCCTTTTCCAGGGATGGTGAGAGCTGTATTGGTAGCCTGGTCAGGCGAATATTCTCTCAGCGAGCTCCGTGATTTGTCGTCGCGGCAGAGCGCGTCCATGAACAGCGCCGAGGAAAGGAAACCACAAATCATTCTTCACCCCAATGGCATGAACAGTGAGAGAATCTGAAAGTCGAGCTCGGAAAAGGTCACCCTGAATTTTCAACTGGGCTCCCATAATGAAGACCCGAAGACGACTCCAGGTCAATAACTCATCCAACAACGAACTGGCGGTTCAAGCCCTCAACTGTTTACTACAATTTTACGTACGTCACCACGTTGACGGCCCCCCTTTTTCTGAACTTTCTCATTGAGAGGTCAAAAGTGTGCCCCGAGATTATGAAAGGAAACGCGGACGTCCTCATGCAAGCCCCATTTGACCCCACAGTCGCCTTGGAATTCAAAGTCACGTCGTTTCTCTCCGTGTCCATTCTCATGTAAATCCTTGGCTTCACACTCCAACACCTCATCTCAGTCGAGGCGCTTCGATCATTCATTCTCATATATGTCCTTGGTCTCACATTCCAGCTCCTCATCGATCTCAGTCGAGGTGCTTCAATCGTTCGTTTCTGTAGAGATTTCTAAGATCAACTCTTTAGCCAGAGATAAATATTCAGCATCCTGGGACATCACAGGCTGAGAGGTTTCTAATTGGACAAAGTGCAGCACACTGAGCTCTATGGCTCCACAGATGAAGCTCGATGAGGCGGCTTTCTGCAATGGATCAGTCGGCGCGGATCCCCTCAACTGGGCCAAGACAGCGGCGGCCATGGAAGGCAACCATTTGGACGAGATCAAGCGCATGGTGGCGACATACTTCGACTCCGACGAGGTCGCGATCGAGGGCGTGAACCTGACCGTGGGCCAAGTGACCGCCATAGCGCGCAGGCCGGAGGTCCAGGTCGTGCTGGACGCGGCCAATGCGAAGGCGAGGGTGGACGAGTCGTCCAACTGGGTGCTCAGCAAGATCATGAGCGGCGGGGACATCTACGGCGTCACCACGGGGTTCGGCGCCACGTCGCACCGCCGCACGCAGCAGGGCGTGGAGCTCCAGCGCGAGCTCATCCGCTTCCTGAACGCGGGCGTGCTCGTGAAGGGCCACTCGCTGCCGGCCGAGACCGCCCGCGCCGCAATGCTGGTGCGCACCAACACGCTGATGCAGGGCTACTCGGGCATCCGGTGGGAGATTCTCGCGGCCATGGAGAAGCTCCTGAACGCGCACGTCACGCCCAAGCTGCCGCTGCGCGGGACCGTGACGGCGTCCGGCGACTTGGTGCCCTTGTCGTACATCGCCGGGCTGCTCACCGCGCGCCCGAACTCCGTCGCCATCACGGAGGACGGACGTGAGGTGTCCGCCCTGGAGGGCTTGCGCATCGCCGGCGTCGAGAAGCCGTTCGAGCTGCAGCCCAAGGAAGGGCTGGCGCTCGTGAACGGCACCGCGGTGGGGTCTGCGCTGGCGTCCACCGTCTGCTTCGACGCGAATCTGCTCGCGCTCCTCGCCGAGGTTCTGTCCGCGCTCTTCTGCGAGGTGATGCAGGGGAAGCCGGAGTTCGCTGATCCGTTGACGCACAAGCTGAAGCATCACCCCGGGCAGATGGAGGCCGCGGCCGTGATGGAGTGGCTCTTGGATGGGAGCGATTTCATGAAGGCCGCCGCCAAGGTGAACGAGACCGATCCTTTGAAGAAGCCGAAGCAGGACCGGTACGCGCTGCGCACGTCCCCGCAGTGGCTCGGGCCGCAGGTCGAAGTGGTGCGCGCTGCGACCCACGCCATCGAGCGCGAGATCAACTCCGTGAACGACAACCCCATCATCGACGCCGCGCGAGGCATTGCGCTCCACGGCGGCAACTTCCAAGGGACACCCATCGGGGTCTCCATGGACAACCTGCGGCTCGCGGTGGCGGCCATCGGCAAGCTCATGTTCGCGCAGTTCAGCGAGCTCGTGAACGACTACTACAACAACGGCTTGCCCTCCAACCTCTCCGGGGGCCCCAACCCCAGCCTCGACTACGGCATGAAGGGCGCCGAGATCGCGATGGCGTCGTATCTCTCCGAGCTCAACTACCTCGCCAACCCGGTCACCACGCACGTCCAGAGCGCCGAGCAGCACAACCAGGACGTGAACTCCCTGGGGCTCGTGTCCGCGCGCAAAACCGAGGAGGCCGTGGAGATTCTCAAGCTCATGAGCTCGTCGTTCCTGGTGGCGCTCTGCCAGGCCATCGACCTCCGCCATGTGGAGGAAACCATGCAGGCGGCCGTGAAGCAGGTCGTCTCGCAAGCAGCCAAGAAGACGCTGTTCATGAGCAAGGACGGCACGCTCCTCCCGTCGCGCTTCTGCGAGAAGGACCTCCTGCTCGTCGTCGAGCGCCAGCCCGTCTTCTCCTACATCGACGACGCCGCCAGCGAATCCTACCCCTTGATGGAGAAGCTGCGCGCGGCGCTCATCTCCCACGCGCTCAAGCTAGTCAACAAGGACGCCTCCAGCTCTGTGTTCGCCCAGATCCCCGCCTTCGAAGCTGAGGTGCAGGAGCGGCTGCGCATCGTGGTGCCGCTCGTCCGAGAAGCGTACGACAACAAGGGATTGTCTTCCGTCGCCAACAGGATCCACAGCTGCAGAACGTATCCATTGTATGAATTCGTGCGGGGCGAGCTCGGGACGCAGCTCCTGTCTGGGCTGCGGACCGTGTCGCCCGGAACCGAGATCCAGAAGGTGTTCGAGGCCATGTCCGAGGGCAAGCTCATCCGCCCTCTTCTCCGATGCGTGCAGGGATGGAACGGCGCCCCCGGACCTTTTCCAGCTCAACGACAGTGAGAATTTCACTTCCCCAATTTTGATTCCAGTACAAGTAGAAACTATTCTTTGAGGCAGGCAGTCCTGTAAATAATCCATCTCAGCTGATCTCATCTTAGCATGGTACATCTCGGAGATCTACTTCTGGTTGCGAGATGACGGATTCTTCCCGCATTGGGCAAGCTCATTCTGCAATGTATATTATTTTTTGAACACGACGTAACTTGTTCACAGTTTTGCTTCACAACAGCCTCTTGAGTACCATGTTGTTTGATGAAATGTGTCTAGATTCCCGTGATGTAAATGTAGGTGGCTATTGAAGATCAGAACTTACTAGTGGTTATGCTATGTAGGTTCAGGCCGCTAGTTCACTTGCCGAAGTACATGAAAGAATCTGTAAACCAATGAGGTGGTCACGCACTAAGTTGTCGGCTGAGTCCTTAGATATTATCCATGTCACCGATAGTGGTGCATGAATCCCGATGCTCCTCTCACGTGCTCATGTATAGTCTCGTGATTCGGGGACGCAGTGGTTCGGGGACCGACGTTGTCTCGCATGAGCTTGATTGCACTCGTGGCGCGGGCATAATCGCTCCATTTGGTGGTATTGTATATTTCTGATGCTATCCAGGCTCCCTCCCTCGGGGAAGAGGCCCCTGCCTGATCTTCAGGTGGTGCATGAAGCAATCACAACCACACTTTACAAATAACCCCAAGTCAATTACAATTTCAGAACCAGCTCCAAACATCTCCATCTCTTAAACCCTAGCAACAAGCAGGACCTTCAATTGTAGATGATTTGTGAATTATTGAGGGGGCTGATAATAATAATTAGAAGTGCGAAAAGATGTCAAAACTCATGGAGTCCTTGCCTCGTTTAACGATTACATTTCTACAACAGCGTCTACCCTTAAACCCTGACAACAAGCACACTACCTGCAGAAGAGGAAGAGTCGGAATTGGCCACTGCGGCACGGTCCAGAGCCTGCGAAGGTCGACGCGAGGAGGCCGCTGCCGGCGCGGGCGCGACGCAGGAGTCGCTGTGTCGCCGTCTTTGGGAGCGGCGATCCATGGCCACGAACACTGCAACAACGTCGCCATCGCAGCCCAGAATTTGGACCTTCGAAGTCGAGCTCAGCATTGTTACGATCGACTGCAGCTGAAAGTTCAGAATCTCCTTGAAAACTCGAGAAAACAACGATTTCCAGGCACGCAATATCCTACCTCGCAAAAGCCTCTGTTGTCTCTCTCTCGTCGGAGTTTTCTTGGGTAAGAAGGCGCAAAACCAACGAAGTTCGTTTCATATATGGACGGTATTCGTCCAACGACGGTGTCGGTGTCCGCAACGCATTTCGTTGGAAAGATGGACAGTATTCGTTTGATGACGGTTTTGATGGACGCATCACATATCGTTCGTGCGGTAGCAGTTCAGTGAAATAGTTACACGAGAGGTCCCTTCATCAAACCTTTGTCAAATGCACTCAGCCCCAAGTCATCTCGACTATAATCTACATGAGTATCAGCTCCGTGACGTGGTCGAAATTCTCAATAGCTACGCTGCCGTTGAAATACCTCTCAGAGATTCTCAATTTTGGTAGGGAAAGCTTGATTGTCGCTCAGATCTCTGGAAAATATACAATTCGCAGCGTGTGAGGACTAAGTTACAAGGTCTTAGGGTTTCAGGAAACAACAGAGGCAGATTCGAGAGATCTGTTCTGCACTCTGCTCGGATTTGTTTCGCTCTTTGAAACAACAGAGGTTAATTGCTATTACTTGTTCGGGAGGTTCTGAAGTTGAAATCGAGGTTTGATCCGCTCTCTCCGTGGATGTTTTTACATTTGTTCGTTCGCGCCATCCGGATGAGTTTGCGGAGTGCTCTCGATGCAGCGTCTTGGTTTTCTTGCGGCGCTGCTTGTTCTTGTGGTCGTGGTTTACGTACATTGCAATACAGTGATTGACGTGATCCTCGTCTGATCTTCGAGCATTGTGATCCATTGCGGAGGAGTGCCGATCGATCGACCAGCCGCAGCTATGGCGTATACCCAAGGAGGTAAGTTAAGTGAAAAACAGCCACGCAGGCTGGAACCGGAGCGCTTCATTTTCTGTAAACTCGATCGAAACCAGGAGACGCCGATGTAATATTTTTTTGCGATGATTAGGGTTTCATGCGCTCTAGGGATGGTCTGGATTCGTCGATTGCGTGTGCATTAGCTTCAAAATGCTTCACATTGTAGTGTGGTGTGGAGATTTATGGTCTGGAGTGAGGGAAAGTGATGGAGTTTCAATTGTTGCAACAATTAGGGTTTCATGCGCTCTGGGGATCGTCTGGATTCGTCGATTTCATGCGCAGTAGCTCAAGAAATCTTCACTTTGTTGTGCCGTAATGTGGGAAAGTGATGGAGTTTAAGTTCTTGCGATACTTAGGGTTTCATGCGATCTGGATTCGACGTTTCTTTCTTTGATTGGGTGTGCAGTTGGTCCGGGATATGCTTCTTTGTTTTGTGCCGTGCGGAGGTTGACGGCGAGCGAGAGCTTTGGTTGGTGCTTGCGTAGCTGTGGACTCCGAGGTTTACGATTCTAGAGTTGGTGGTTGCGGTGAAGGTTGTTCTCTCCATCCTAGTTTGCAGACTTCATTGACCTGGTTCTCGTGCGCGTTTGCAACGATTTGCATTGTGCTGGTGCGATCAAGTAACTCTGTTCTTGGAAGTGATTGGTATTGCTCTCTCGGATTCAGTTGAGGAAGTCACTTCTTCTTAGGTGGAGGCACCGAATTCCAATCACTTAAGCCAGTTGGGGACTCTATTGACATTGTATGTCAAATTCATTCATGCAGAATGATGCGGAATTAGGAATGAAGCTCAACAAATATTTTTTCAAATTTAATCTCAGACTTGAAATTGATATAGAATTTAAAAGCCTAGAAATCACCGTAGCCCATAATCAAATGGCAGAGTAAGTGAGATTTGGTGCACTTCTTTGCCCAACTCCAGTGAGTGATAGTGAGTAAAAGAGAGAAGACATGACATGGATTGCCAACTCATGGAGGTATCTAATGCCGATCGGCCTTGTTCAACTTTTAAGGCAAGGCCACCAATGAGAGCTCAATTGAGGTGGAGCATCCCGAAATTGCACACTTCATGACCCACTGCCGATAATGGCTGGGGTTTTGAGAGTTTGAGTTATTGGTATTGGGTCACTTCATGTACCATGCCATGCGTACTATTTTGATCAGAATTGAATGCCATTACCTTATTGTCTTTTCTTTCTAGTTTGATTTAGGTTGTATTTTTTTTATCTCAATTCGAGTGCTGTAGTTGAGGGTCATCTTGTTCAACTTCATTTCATTTGTTGTTCCCGCTTCTAGACTGTTTCAGCATTTGTGTGCTTGAATATTTTTGTAAATTTTGTGGTCTCAATTTTGTATTGTTGCAATTAAGAATTGTGTGAGTTAGTCTTCTTTATCTTGTTTTCAATTTTTATTAATGCTGCTACAATAACTTGACATTCGAATGTTTAAATTGAATCCTGCTTATAAAACTATTGATATTTCAGTTTAGGCTTCTAGAATAGACTTTGCGTGAGGGTGATGTGTTTGAGAAATTTCTCTACTATTCTTTTCATTGTTCTTTATGGATTTTTCTTTATGTACTTTTCTCTTATTAAGGTCCTCACAATTTTATTTGTTGTTGTAGAGACCTAGATTTAGGGTTGTTGGGGAGCAGGTGTTGCCTTGAAATCGGTTGGGAGTCAAGGATCTATCGTCTTGGATAATGGACAGTATTTGAAGTTTGATGATTGTCTAGAAAAGTTGAATTATGAGTTTTTTGCGGAGGGAATTTGCCAAGACAATGCCATGTTCATGTTACAGAAATCTCTGTTGGAGTTAGGAGACCTTGCTATTGCCAGGGACACTGAGAGTACAATTGTTTGTATGAAGAAACATGGGCATGGGACAAATGGCATTAAAGGTTGAGCAGAAACACCTAGAGCTTATTTAATAAGGTCTTTCTTGATAAGGTTTTTTTTTGTAAAATCATATGATAATCTACATTGGGTTGTGATTTATATCTTGGTTAGAAAGTGGTATGTGTACATTGAGGAGTTTTGTGTTTAATTGGAGATTATGCAGGCCAAGAATGATGAGGAACTAGCATCATCGTCAAATTTGGAGGTGAAGGCTTTTTGAAGGGATTCTTACGGAGATTGGACAACTTATCAACAATCCCATCCTAAGCTTCTTGTTGCCAGCGACGTTTTGGAGAGCATATAGTTACGACTGACTTACTTTTTGCACAAGTAGTCTAACCAAGTGACCGTGATGTGGCCCCCATTTGAACATAGTGTTGACTAAGTGTCACATGCCATGTTAATTTGGCATCGTATTTGAAAAGAGAAGATTAATAGATGGATGGTGGATGCTAAGGGAAGGATTGGATCAAGTTTTGATTGTACAACTCAGTAATAGGGTACATTGAAGACCTAAAGTCCAAGGATTATGTTTTGGAATTGGTTGATGAAACCATGCACGCCTTCAATATATGGAAAGAAATTGTTCAATACATAATTGTTTTGAAGCAAGACATGAATGTGGCTTCTCTTCAGGCATATGTCAACAGACATCTATTAAAGGTGAGAATTTGCGGCCCAAGATACGGGCCAAGCGACCCTATCTTGTGAGCGGTGAGTGGTGAGCGGTGTGCGGTGAATAGAAAAAAGCTTGAAAACGGGGAAAAAACGCATTTCAAAAAAATTAATGGATTTTGAAAGAAATTATTGGTATAATTATAAATTTTGACAAAAATAATTGGAAAATTTTCTAAATTAAAAAAGTATTGTATAGTCGTGGATACATTAACCATTGACAATTTATTTTCTTTCGTTACTCTTGGACTTGAATTATAATTATGAATTTTTAAAATTTATTTCTCCTAAAAAATAACATTACAGGGGCCTCATATACACAGAATCAAAATGTCAAAACTTAGAATGCAAACGAAGTGCCAAAGTGGCAGATGTGGAGCAAGATATTTTATTTTTCAAAGCAATATGACAAGATGTTTCTACTAATGTATCAATGGTCCGAGATGATTCTAAACTATCGGGTGATGGTACGAGATACCCAAATTCTCCAAATGGAGTGGTTGCGCGTTCAAATCTTGGCTAGGATATGTTGTCTTACTTGACAGAAGTGTTGCCAATTGCCAACATAGCACCCCGTGCACAACAGAACAGAAAAAAAATAATACTAGGGAAAAAATGTAGAAAAAATAGCAATGAGAAAAACACTAATACAACGACTACTAGCCACATCACATGATGCAATACCAATTCAACATGTTTCAATACAAGCTGTCTAGAATAGAAATAGTGATAAAGAATAAGACTTCCTTGCAATTGTCATGCTTTCTCCGCAATATTAACAAGCTCCAATATGCGCATAACTTTGTTATAGCTGTAATTTGGGGCATGCATGAATAAATCCTCTTTGTGGCCCATCTTATATAAGTAACGTAAGATGTAATACACATGCTTAAATATTTCAATTGCCCCTTGTTCCCCAATGCCTCCAACTGCATCTTCAAAAAATCATGACATGAACATCCCGGAAAGTTCGTGAAGGTGATGCAAATTATACGGTTGCTCCTTCCCGGTGTCAAGAGTGATAACGCATCCTTATCCTGGATACGGTATGGCATAGAGATTGGAGACATAACAATTATTCGTAAGCGCAGCGCTTGACCACTTGTTCCAATGCTCAACCAACGGCACATCCAAGGTTCTACGAATTTGGTAGCGGTTGTGGAAGGTATGGTATGAACCCAGATTCTCTGGAATAGGGAAGTGGAACCGCGGGAGAGGCATGTTCGAAGACACCTAAAATTGTCTTCGAGGTAATAGCGCTCCACATTGCTTTAACTGAATACCTGCTTCTTCCAACGATAAAACCTCTTGCATTGTTAAATTAGTGCCAAGCTTCACTGTCCACGTCATTGGAACCAATGACCAATCTACCACAAATGGTTTCTTTGAGCCCTTCACGCAGCGGCCAATATCATCAGCAGAAAACCAAAACTCAATGGAAGTATTCCGAGGTGATTTGAATTCTTTCTTTCTGCCAACAAATGTTGGGGCTGGTGTACCATGGCTACCATGCCCAACTTTAGCTTCACACTTCTCACGAGTGTGAGCTTGCAATGCCTGGCATTTTTGGTGAGAGGTCTTCAAGAGGCGGGCAATGTGCCACTTTGACAAATCACAGTCAGATTCCAACACTGAAGTTGTGTGTCGGACTTCAAAGTCTTGTCCACTTAGGGCCTCTTTGATCCGTACTTGAGTCACCCTTGTGCCTCAATCCCGTGAAATTGAGTAGTTCACCGTATTGGACCAGTGGAAGTCATAACTCAATTCGGGTGGAATGTCAAGCTTGAGTTTGGTAGATCCAAAAATCTCCACGCCTTCAAGCCTGCCCGTCTTTGCGAAAAGATCCTCCGCCCCTGGAAAACTCCTGAAGGCTTCTGCTATGAGTTTGAAATCACCATAACGTTGGAAAAATCTTAGACAAATCGTACCTTTGTTTGAACCTTTTTTGGAGGTGCCACCTTCAACCATGTTCAATACGAAGTGATCTGCACAAAAGCCCGGATGAGGTCATCCACTATAGCCGCGTATAAACACATCATGGTATTTTGAGATTGTTGGAGCCAATGGTTGTGGACTGTCTCCGCAAGGTTGCAGGATGGCATGTCAGCTTGTTTGTTGAGTGTGAAGTCCTGATAAGACACACCCACTCTCATTAGTGGGTTCACTAATAAGTCATTATAACAAACAAGATAGACTAGAAAAGGCATGGGAAGAACTTACAAGCTGCATTGTGCCACCCCATTGTCGATATCGAAAGTGCCAAAAAAACCATCCAATCTTCAAGGGCACAACACCCGCTCTCAGTAGTAGCTCCAAATGATACCCACCACCCTCGAATGACGTTGTATTGTGCTTCAGCCTCCTCTTGAGATTTAACGTTCTTCCATACTTTGCAAAGGGAAATATGTTGATCTTGGAAGCCAGGGAGAATGCTCCTAGTGGTTGCTTGTTTAAGGCACTTTGTCCAATGGAACAAGCATGTCCGTTCTTTGTTTTCCATGGGCACATCCTTGTTGCCGTTGCCATATATTGCCGAACAACGTGCCAATTTGCGCCGGCACTGTCAACCATGAATCCTTTGAAGTTCGTGTCTTCCACTCCGTGCTTCATCATGGTATCGTTGAGGTTCTCCCAAAACAACTATTGTACTTGGCAAAATCGATTGCATATCGCACATGGCTATTGTCATGACTCTACAAAACTTACTGTCGTACATACAACATGCCATTGTAGTCCAGTCTTTGACCCGCTTGACATGATCAAACATCAACCAACAATCTTGGAGGTCTCCACTAGGCTGCATCCGCCTAACAAGGTCAACACCACTACCAGGCCAATCGACAGACATTTTAAAAACAAAAATATTACCTTTAGATAGGCCCGGGAACTTGTTCTTGTGGATGAATACAAACTTCGACGACTCTTTTAGCTCCATATGGTTGTCCATTACCCCCTTCCCTCCACTGTAGAAGCGCTTGCATATTGACACCAAATTATGTATGTTTGGCGATGATAGAGTCTCGAATTAATCTAGAACAGCATCCATCGATGCTCCTTCAAGGTTTGAAGATACAGACCCGGGATAGATGAGGTAGTCTGAAAGGTAATTCTTTCTTGCAACCATGATGATTGCGGAATTAGTAGATTTTGGTGTGCGTTGGACTTCCTTGGCAACGCACTTATGCATCACGTCCATCGCGGTTTGGTCAACCTCTTTCGAGATGGAATGATGGTGATATCCGAGATAAATGGCAAGACGGGTGCGTTCAGGATCGGTAGACGTCACATAATAAATAAGGGCATCACAAAGGTTAAGGAAAATTGGCGGGGATTGATAAACCTTACATAACAAGGTTGATTTCCCTGATGGAGCGCCATTAACCCCTAAGGGACCAAACGTTCCCCCGGGGTCATTTTGGATTTTGGGCATGTACGTACAATTCGAAAAAAAATCCTTTTTAATTGAATTTCTTTTTCAAGATAGGATTTGATAAGAGCTTCGTGGATATATTTTTTAATTTTTTTTGGATTTGTGGTTTGAAAGTTAGTACCACTTAAAGCCAAAAGTGGGAACTCCGGGCATCTCCAAAATTTTTTACAAAAGTTTCTATTGACATTGAGATTTTTCACACATATAAAAAATATTTCCTTTTCTGGAAATTTTCACAAAAAAATTCTTGTCTTTAGTGTAAAAAGGCATTTTATTCCAAGTCAAACATTTTCACACATTTTCGAGCAACGGGGGGAAAAAAATTCATCTTTTCTACATAAAACCTAGAGATCTTCATATTATTCACTTTTAATTTTTTCAACAACAATATGTGGTGAAAACCTTCTTATTGACCGTTTGGATTATCATTTAAATACATACGTAGTTCAAAAAAATATAAAACGTGAAATGACAATTTTTGAACCTCCACTCTTTGCACACTTGTTTTGAATATGGTACCCCCCTTTTTTACCTCTAAAAATTGGTGTGTTGGGTAACAACATCATGCTTAAGACAATGGTAAAAGATTTAGGCCTTGTACAATGCAAAAATTTGATACAAAGTGAAGTCAAAGTCTGCTGATCTACTCAACGCAGGGAAGAAAATGAACCATTGTTTTGACTATATACACTAAAATCTATCAATCCTTGCGGTGGATTGCAACCAAAATTTTATGGCATGTTCATAATGAAGTCTTTTCAAAGATCTTACAGTTGAAAATCCGAAATTCACTTTAAAATGTGATTTTCATGTCTCTTTTTGGCAGTGACAGTTTTGGACTGGTTTTAGAGCGAAAGTGGTCGTGGTCCTTTAGGGGTTAACAAGAGACTGGGATATTGCAAGACCACTCCACTCGGCTTGATTAGTGCGACCTTCATTCCTGCATCTGTAGTCACAATCGAGGTTTGGGCATTGAAGATGTCTAGTGCATGATGACTTGCGGTATGTGAGACCGAAGTCCTTCATGATGTTTGTAGCCATTGTCCTGCACCATATGTGACCATCGTATTGTTTACTCATCCCATCTAGCCCGCCTCCGAACTGAGTTGCGATGCCTTTTAAGAGTGGAGGCACTTCAAACATCATGTCTCCATTGTACTTTGTAGGCAGATACTTGACACGTGAAATCTCTAAACTATTGAAATCAATGCGAGTCAACTCAGAGTGGGACCCCTTCCTAGAACAAGTCTTGCAGACATACGGAATGACACTACGGATACTCTTAGACTTAGGATGGACAGAAGGCTTTCTGGAGGAACGTGATGGAGACATTAGAGATACCATGGGTGTCTAAATTGACTCATGGGGATGAAGTAGGTCTTTTGACTTGAAGGTATGCGATGACTCCCCCAGGTTTAGATCAGAGACATTCTCATCCTCGATGTTACTAAGAAGCTAAATGGTTGGGCTAGACCGTGTTCCCAAACCAGGCACTAGCATTGTATCACCAAATTTTGAATTAGGAGTCATAACAGCCCTCGATGCACAAGCAGACATTTGAGCATCCGTAACGCCATAAACCTTGAAAGAACCACGACACAAGTACCACAAAAATTAGGTTTCGTCCCAGTCTTTCACTTGGTAGATAGAATGTTCTAGAGCTCCCAAACTATCAAATACCTCATGTTCGACATGAACGGTTCCTGTCTTAAACCCAAAGCAAATACAAAGCAGTGCCTTGGGAGCATTAACAATGCCATCCTTACTAACGGACATGACAAGCGGAACACCTCCATGGTGAGATGTGAGCAAGGCCATGGGCAGGGACTCTCAACGGCGAAGGAATTAGAACGACTACTCATAACGTAAGCCAATGTACTCGTTGCCTTATCGCTTAAGTGAGGAAGTACGAATTATCCAACTACGGCAAGATTATGTATTCATAGTTTGCCAGATCCACTTGCATCCTTTCTGACGGCTCTAGAATGAAAACAACAAAATTTTAAACCAAAGCAAAGTAAGAAATACAAAAATCGGGTACACTACCAATGGTGCCTCCTAAGTCGAGAGGATAGCCCTTTAGTAATATTTTATGCATTTTGTTGTTACTTCGATAATACACAAAACAAATCCAGGATTACGATGCTTGTGATGGCGGAGGCAAACAATAGAGATGGTGGACCATGGGTTTAGCGACGCATTTTAAATTCAAGTAAAGGCTGATAACATTAGTTAAAATAGTAAGATTGCATGGGCCATTCCGATTGCTGGTGCTCAGAATAGGATAATGACTCCAAATATGCGACATTGAGGTATTGTCAAGTCTTTCTATGGTCTTATTTGCGAGTTGCCAAGGTGAATGAAAAATGGTGATCAATCATTATCAAATGGACTAACTACTGAGGATGACTAGCAAGGGTGGACGAAAGAGACAAAGTATGCATTACTCTAATCCAAAGCAGGAGAAGGCACTGATGCAACGACGACAATAGAAGGCCCTATTAGCTGAACAGGAACCATGAAGATCGGATGCCAGAGCAAGGTGTGCGACTCCAAGATTTGTCAAGTATCGTAGAGGCAGCGCAAACGGAGCAACGCTCGGGACAGATATGTGTCATATCTGTAAGGATGATGGGCCACTCCGAGTCATCAATTATCTCATTCACAATAACTTTCTTTCATCATCTCCAGGTGACGAACATTTTTGGGCATTCTTGTGAGGAGGGAGGGAAAGAGGAGTCCATTCAAGTATTAATGATGAGACCGTGATTTCCTGAGACCATATACGTTGGAAAGCTCAATGCAAGGGGGTAACGCTGCAGATGTCATTGTAAAAGACTTCAAATGCCAAAGCAACGACAGTAGTATGGCACCCGACAGCCAAAGTAATCCATCACAATCCTTGAGGTTTAGAAATGTATCTTCTTCTACGACACCCATTTCTCCAACAAGAATCAACCGTGGAAGCGCGGGGAAACAAGGGCTGGCGAGGTTGGAACTGCCACGGGCCCCACCAATTCAAGTTCCATAATTTTTTTCCATTAAACACTTTTTGATAAAACTTTGATATTCATTCGTGGGACTCATTACTCACATGCGGAAAGCAATATGTTCAGAGCACTTTGTTTTGTTCTATATTTTGAACTTCTATGAACTTTAGAATATCAAGTACCTCCTCATGGTTCAGCTAGTGGTGCTTCCGCATGACTTGGTCATTCTCGTGCTCGTGTTTGCTTACCTAGCTGATCCAAATCTCCAATAAAGTTGTAGTTGCCTTGTTTTAAGTCATCTTCTTCGTTTGAGGATGTGCTTTCTCGTGATCGTGATTTGATGGGTTACCGCGTCGCCATTACAGCTTCATGAGGATTTCGAGTTTAGGAACTCATGCATTCAATTATATGCGACTGATGCTACGGATTCTTCGTCATGACTACAGAAATTTGAAAAATTCTAGGGTTTCCAAACACTACAGCTCCGGAATCATCCTAAGTGATATGCTATATCTTGCAGCCATTGGGAGGGGATACTTGCAAAGGCAACGACGCTACAATGTGAGCAGTGAGTCGTGAGCGGTGAGCAGTGAGAATGGACGATAAAAATGGACAGGAATATTCTAATTATAGGAATTTTCTATAAATGATTTTTGGAATTTTCTATGAAAAGTAGTTTTTGCAACCTACTACTGTGGTTTACAAATGACTTCAGTGATTTTTCACTTACAAATGGGCTATGAAATTGCTTCACATGAAAATAAATGTTGAATCTTAGGGACAAACCTAACCAAACTTTAATATAGAGTTGACTATTTCTCGTCATTAAATGGATGACTAAGTTTGGATGATATATTTTATGGATGGACAGAGTTTATGGATGAATGAAGTTTAGGGCATCCATTCAAAATCTCATCTAGTTTTACAAAAATTTCTCTATAAGCGACATGAAATTTAATGGGAAACAAAAACTATGTTAGTTTACAGTGCTTCATAATTCATGCCGCATAAAAAAATATACCTTTCAAGAGTAAAGATGAATCACTGAACTACAAGATTTTAAAAAAGTCAAAAGAGGTTCTTTTGTACCAAAGAGCCTACTAGGCCCATTTATTTTTTTTATTTTTGTCTAATTCTTTTGATTTTTTTCTTGTTCCCAACAACGGGTAAAACATGTTTCAAAATTTTTTTCTTCAACAAATTCTACTATTTCTACAAGTGAAAATCGTTGAACTTCACAAGTTTTTTGTGAAGCCCAAAAGGTTTCCCGGTACCAAAGGAGCCATTTTGGCCCTCTAAAGTTTTGTGTAGTTTCAAAGTTAAACTATAAAAGAGGCAATAACTTGCCATAATTACTATGACCAAAACAAAAAAAACTTAGAGATTACTATTGCGGAGTAGGAGCTGCACTTCATTGAAACTAAGACTTGGTGCATGTATATACTTGTCGTCCTCCAAGTTTGCCTTGCACAAGAATCTGCATACATAATTCAAGTATTTGCAATTCACCCACGCTTTGCGTTTGCCTAATGCTCCACTGCGATGAAGATTATAGTGGAAGCAAGAATTTTAGTGTTCAAAATTACGTAAAATTTTGGAGTGCCAAATGGACACTTTGGTACCGAGCTGCCATTTTCCCCTCACTCAAAATATGTAAAAATATAGTGGAAGCAAGAATTTTAGTGTTCAAAATTATATAAACGTTTGGAGTGCCAAATGGGCAATTTGGATAACCCCTTAGGGAGAATTTTTCTTAATGGGCGACAAATTTTTAATATAAAATTTAATTTTTTAATTTTTTAATTTTTTTTTGTATTTTTGTATTATTTTTTTGGTTTCCCTTCGTTTCGCCCTCAGGGGTCAGGGCGCTCGTTGGTACCGAGGTGCCCCTCAGCAGGTGGTGGTTTTTTTTTTGGTTTTGCCCTCAAGGCGCTCCTTAGTACCGAGGAGCCCTCAGCTGGTTTTTTGTTTTTTTGTTTTTTATTTTATTTTGTTTTATTTTGCACTCAGGGTGTTCCTCGATACTGAGGAACCCCTTGGCTGGTTTTTTGTTTTTTGTTTTCTTTTTTTAATTTTGTTTTATTTTGCCCTCAAGGCGCTCCTTGGTACCGAGGAGCTCCTCGGCTGGTTTTTTTATTCTTTTTATTCTATTTTTTACTAATATTTTAGAAGTTGCTATATTTTTTAAAACTATAAGTTGAGCAATGATTCATCTATCTACATTCATCCAAATATCCTCCAAACAATTCAATTCCGGGTTTTTTAATCCAATTTTCTCCCATTTCGTACTTTTTTCATACCACGAAAATAGGTCACAATGTAAAATTGTTTTTTGTAAATCATCCCAAATCTGTGGTTATAGGGTGCCCAACTGAAAAAATTAAATTGCTTACGACTCACTGCTCACCGCTCACTGCTCATTGCTCACTACTCGCTACTCACATTCCAGCATTCCTGCTTGCAAAGGTACTGGTCACTCTCAAAATGACAAGGTTGCACTGCGCAACGGCAGAAAAAGACAAGTAAATTGATTGAACGAGGCTATTGAAAAAAGGTGAATCTTCCGGACGTTTATTAAATTTTATTCAATTTCGCTTTGAACATTTTCTCTTCTTTGCTGCAGTTCATATATATACCTGAAATTGATTTGTGTTTGGATGAGCCATGACCAAAATTTGGATAGATTCAACATCGACTAATTATACTTTCCTTCAATTTAGAGTTTCAGAATATTTTCTCAATTCTCGTCATGATGTTCAAAATTTGTGTTTGACCACAAACAAGTGATTGAAGGTAGGAAAGACTCAAACCAATACGTGGCCAGACGTGAGGGATCTAAGGCAGATCAAGTCCAAGAGCAAGTGCAATCCAAGGTTAGTATCCATGTGCTCGTCGTGAAGTTGAATTTATGTTTGCAAGAATTGTCGTTGTCCGAGAGACCCTCTTCAAGTTGAAATTGAATAATCACTTGAGACCCCAATGAGAGGCCCTTGGATCCAAGGCACACCTTGAGGGGTGACTTGAGCGTTCTTATTCTTCACATTCAATGCATGTTCTTGTCGTGATGTACGCTTGCATGAGCTTAAGTTGGTTGAGTTGCATTGAATATTTAGACTTTTTGTAATATCTATGATCCCAATGAGAGGCCCTCGGATCCGAGGCACACCTTGAAGGGTGACTTTTGCATTCTCATTCTTCACATTTAATGCATGTTCTCATTGTGATGTGCGCTTATATGAGCTATAGTTTTTCGAGCTGCATTGACCATGTAAAATTTTTATAATACCTGTGACCCCAATGAGAGGCCCTTGGATTTGAGGCACACCTCGAAGGGTGACTTGAGCATTCTCATCTTTAAATTAAATGCATGTTCCCGTTGTGATGTGCGCTTGCATGAGCTTAGGTTGCCCAAGTTGCACTCTGGGTGTTGAAAATATCACTACACTTAAGACTCCGTGATAGGCTCTCGGAGCCGAGTCACATCTGGAAGGGTAACTAGAAATATTTCATGCTTCACATTCCATGCATGTTCAAGTCTTCATGTGCGTTTGCATGAACTGATGATCCTCCAGATGCATTGTAGAAGTTGATAATTTTTTTATCACTTGAGACCCTTGTGAGAGGCCCTTGGATCTAAGGCAGACCTGGAGGGGTGAGATGTCCATTTTCATTCAATATTTTCCATGCTTGTTCACGTTGTGATGTACGTCTGCATGTGGAATGCATCATTGCATGGTTGTTCTGGTCATGCTCCAGGTCGAGTTTATGCTTGTGCTTATTTGATGGTCGTGATGTCGTGGTTTCTTTGATGATCCATATGAGGGACTTCATTTTAGATCCTACCCCAATATGAGAGGATTTGAGCACGCCATCTTCGGATATGGGCACAACAGCACATGACATTGACATGGCGGCTCAGGACTTCAGCCTTGGTGGTGGAGATATGAGCACGCTCTTTGAGAGCATGCGATTGCTAGCTGAAGAATTGGGCATAGAGCTACAGGTGGGGATCCAATAATCCAGACTATGGAGATGGTGGTGGATTCAGGCTTGGAGCCTACGGAGCAAGCATTGAAGAAGTCCATCTGTGGATCATTCTATGATGTTCTACAGAGGTCAATCTTCTCTCACACGCCGGAGCTTCACATCTCTTTGTGCTGGATGTTGCCCATGACGGAGGTCCGTGTTCCAATGAAGCTCGACATTGAGAAGCTGAAGGGTGAGTTTATGAAAGGATACCGCCCGGGTTCATCATGTTTCTAGTATCTACAACGCTCTAAAGAATTTCTCTATAGAGGAGAGGAAGGTTCTTCCCGAAGACTGTACAAGTTGATCAGAGCTTTGGCGGAAGGAAGACATAAACTTGTTTCATGCAATGATTTAGGGGAGGTCAGAATTATAGGCACTTTCAAACCAGTATTTAATGTATGGGATAGAAATCACCGTCACCTTGCATGGATGGAGGTCATCTCCATCATACACAAGAATGTCGTAACGATGTCCTGATATAAATATCTACAATGTATAAAACATATACTTTTTTACATTTTGAAAAGATCTTTGATTATGAGGACAAAATTTATTGGTGACGCTTTGAGTAGCTTCAAGGTGACGCTTGTTTCTCATGGAATTGTTTAAAAGGCAAAAGCCATAAACAATATTCATCAATTTGAAGTATTCCTTTTGAGTTCTTAGAATTTGTGTTTTAATTTGAAGTTCGGACTGTAAAATGTTTAACTGGAGGGTTTTTGTGGAGTGACAAGATCTAGACTTTAAATTGGAGGTAGAATTAGAGCTTTCTTTGTCTCAGTTGCCAATTCAACCATCTCAGCCGGCGGTTTCTACACCTTTGCCATTCCCCCCATGAGATGAAGCAGGATCTTCTCGCTCGCTGAAACAATCTCGTGTTGAGCGGCGTTGGTATGGTAATTGAGGTGAGCATTGGCCATCATCATTGACTACAAGGGTGAATAAATCCTTTGACACACACTCAACATGTAGATTACATCGAAATCACTATCAACTGCATCCTCAAGTTCTTACAGAAGGAGTAGCACTCTTCTTTGAGTTTAGTTTTTACCTCTACTTGATTTTCATTGAAGCTTTGTACTTAACATAAGTATTTTTTGTTTCCATTTGAATGTAAGAAATCAAAAGATGGCACATAGAGGGTAGTTTACCTCATAATTAGAACTCTAGAGGTTTGTTGGCCTTAAAAGATAAAGAGGAACAAACCTTTTGGTGTTTCCTTTGGCCAATGGTTGTTTTGAGATCCATGTGGAGTGCACATGGACTGTTTCCATCCATTTTAGGGATCTAAAGGATAGGTAGGAATCTTCTCCCTCCACCCTAGACAAACTTTTGAGTAGAAAAGAAGTTAGTGTGTTTTCGGAGTGAAGTGTGTGTGCGTATAAGAAGCCGTAAGTTTAATCAGCCATAACTTTTATTGTAAGAAATACTTTAAAATAAAATTTTGAAGATTTCTTTCAATTTATGATGCATTTTCATAGAAATATCTTTTGTTTGATTTAAAGTTGAGAAGAAAAAGTCATAAGCGTGTGAGTGGACAAGGGTCTGCTGCCACTCAACAAAGAACAACAGAGATTTGGACGACCACCAAAGTTTGTAGTTTTTGTTTTTAAAAAAAAATTCAGGCATTATAAAATTATTTCTTAGCTTTTAAAAAATTTATTATACAAATGAATTATGTTTGTATAGAAAAAGTTATGGATTTTGGATTAGAGGTAGGTCTACGGCATCTTTATTTTGAAACCTGTGGCTTTGTAGAGCTATCAGTATTTTTTGGAGAATTTTTTGGAAGTTAAATTATTAAAGAAGATAGGAAATTTTGTTAGCTTTTCAGAAAGCTATCAAATTCTTAATTTGGATTTTTTTTGCAAATATTGTAAGTTGAGAAGCACAAAAGGTCTACTGCCTTTTTATTTCATGAAGAATGTAATTAGGATAGTGTGGAGTTGGATTTCTTCTCAATTATTGAAGACTTTGAAGACTTTGAAGACTTGAAGACTTGAAGATATAAAGACATGAAGATATGAAGATTGAAGATTGAAGATTGAAGATAGAAGACTCTTGTGTTGTGGCTTGTGGCTTTATTATTCCCAGTCGGTTTTGGAGGCTTGTTGTCTTTTTATTGTTATTCCTAACCGGTATTTCAAGTCGCAGTAAGATACCTCGCATATTCTCAAAGCGCACTCCTCTCTACCCAATAGCGTTCCACATTCTAGTACAGGTAGTATTGCTGGAGCCAACGTTGGGCAACCGACATATTCCCCTGAACGCTATGACCGACTAGAATAAGTGAGTTACTTAATTCACTAATTCCATAACTTCTTGCATTGCTCCTACGAGGTAAATTATGATGAATTATTGTTATTAAAGAAATGCAATATTATTGAGATTATGTGCATTGACTTCCAGGTGGAAGGATTCACTATAGGAAACCCGTGTTTTTTGTAACGCGTTGAAAAACATGCCTGAACATCAAAATGAACATGCTATGACATCAACGTTGATGTCATCTAAAATCCGTCTACCTTGACAGGCAAAAAACGTCCTAAATTTTGGCTGACATGGTTGATTTGGGGTTGTCAACATCTTGACGTCCAAACGAACATGGTCTAAAAAACTTTGAAAAACGCTCCACGTGGAGGGGGCCCCACGTCCACATAAGCAATTCCTTCAACCAGGCAATGCCACGTAGGATTTTTTTCATCCAACTCCATTTTCACAGTGGCAGTGACGTGGAATTTTCAATTTGCTGACTTAGACCTCTTAATTTCTGACGTGGACAGTCTACGTCACCTAACATCATGGTTTTAGGGCATATTTTGTCCACACAGGGCTGTTACTTTTGACGTTTGTTATGACATGTTCGTGTTCTTAATGACATCGATCTTGACATTGTCGTGGAGAGAGAATTTGCCTTGGGAAAACGTTGGGTTCTTGGCTACTACCAATTTCAGTAAAAAGAAAAGGAAGATGCCACAAATATGTATTCCATCAATCTACAATGATGGCCGAAGTCTTGATTTACATAGAAAATCGAATTTTTGGTTCATCTTGACAAATCCTTACAAGTAGTCAAACGTAAAATTGTATAAGCATGGGCAGCTGAACACCTTCCCACTAAATCGGGCTCTTCTACTTTAAAACTAACTATATAAACGCATGCAATAGCTTTTTGAAAAGCTAATACAGTAAGGTTTCTATATCGAAAGTTTCAACACAAAAAGATCTTTTCAACTATTTCTATGAAGAATCAAAGTCACTGCTCTAAATTAATGAAGGCAGCCGACCCCTTCCCACTCAAACTAGCATAACTCTTGCACTATAGCTTGAAAATAAACATGTAATATCTTTTTGAAAAGCTAACAACAAGATTAACAAGTGACAAAATTCTCAATCCTACTGATTCTATATGCAATGAACTATAGTTGCTCAAAGTCACTACTTGAAACTTGTGGAATAAAACCCGCTCCTCCGATAACACTCCTTCAATAGATCAAGTGCCACGACTCCATAACAACTCGGATTTGAGCTTATGATAACTCATTGAAAAGCTAATACAATCGCGTATACACATTCAAAGTTTCACCATCTCACTCTTTGTGTACAAGTTTCTACATGGAATCAAAGTTACTGCTATCGAAAATTCATGGCAGCAGTACCCTCTTTTATTCAAATCCACACCACAGCTTCTACATAACTCTGATTGGATTGTGTGATAGCTTGTTGAAAAGCTATTAACAAGTTCTACAACACTCTAAAAATTGACATCAAAACTCACAAAACTCTACCTGTCCCACTAGAAAACCCGAACGTCTTTTTATACTAAATGGAGGAGGCTTTGGCCAAGGGAGGAGGGAAGGAAAGTCAAGGGCCTAAATCAGCCCATGCTTCTCTAGCCTTTCTTTTTACTCACCCTTGGACACCAAAGTCCATTTACCTCCAAATCTAATCCATATCTTCCCACATAAGCCTAGCTTGACTTTTATTTCCTAAGCTATAACTCTACTACAAGTTGGCACTATATTTCTCCCCCTAAACTAACCCCCAAACTAAACATTTCTTATTTCTACTACAAACTATAATACCATAGCACTCTGTTTAAGTTTTTTGATCTCAGAAGAGTTAAAGAATAGCTTAAATATCATTAGAGCCCATGTACTGCCATCGACCGCGGCTTAGTTCGGCTGGCTTAGCTTTTTGTTGCTCCTCGCCGGTTCGGGTTTGATTCCTTGGCTTGTCAGAGCGGCTGGCGCTCGCGTGGTCAGGGGACTACTGGAATCAAGAGCAAATGCAGCTGGTGGACGCTCCTAAGCCCTGAGCTAGTGAGAAGATGCAGTAAAGATCCTCTAAGATAAGCTTCTGGCCCGGTAGGGTAATTGAGGAAAAAGCCGTTTATTCTCCACAATTACCTTAACCAGCTAAATTTCCCATTTTTCTTCTCAATCTTATTTTTTATATCATGAACCGTATCGCATCACGACAACGTTGGCGCGTTCTGCCTATATGTTGTCATTGACCTTTTTCATGCTGGAGTTCATGTTCACTTGAACATCTAGCATGTTCTTGCGAACGTTTTTCCAAAATGTTTTTGAAAATTATAGAAACCCTATTGTGCGTGATTTGGCGCTTGCTGGGGCAATTGATGAATGAGCATGGGCATTCGAGAAGGATTTAGGGTGCCTAAAAATTGTTCTTCAGACTACGTCATGGGTGTGCGACGACCTATGTCACAGCTTCGGCGCTCAAGAAGATCTACAGAGCTGGAATTCGGGGCTGTGTGGATGGGAGAGCTACGGTTTGCAGCTTGGCGCGACCTGTGCCACGAGGAGGAATTCAGCGCAAAGATGATTGCGAAGTGGAGCTCCGTGCAAATTTGTGTTAGAACCACGTACCTACAGCTCGATGCGAAGACCTCACGACGTGCTTCACGAGTTCTAAGTAAGTGGAGGACGTACCGGCCTTGCTACTGCAGCGCCTCTCCACGGTGGCGAATACTAAACTTGGCTATGGCTAGGGTTTCCTAGCCATGGCTGAGGTCGGCTATGGCTAGGATTAGTCGGCTATGGCCAAAGCTCCCTCTGCGTTCTTCCCTTTGAGCTCTCCCCTTGCCGTCTTGATTTGCCGTAGATCGCTTTCCTTGCTCCCACCTAGCTCCGTCATCACCGCTCCATGGCTCCCCCCACAGCTGCCGCCATAGCCATCGCCATAGCCACCGCCATAGTTGTCGTTGCTTTGCTCCATCACCTTCAAGTTGCCTCTTTCTACTCCTTGTTGTTCTCCTAATCTCCCTCCTCTTAGCGTTGTAGTGAGCTTTGCCGCTCCCCACCTCCTACTTCTATCACCTTAGTTCAATTTGCTTTCACCCACACTTCCAAAAATAAAGTGTAGATGCTGTGGAGGTTGCTTTTGTGTAAGTCGCCTATCGGCTCTTCCTTCCTTGCCACATATTTCATCCACTACGGATGATAGCTGCCAATTTCCTCAGATTTTGTTTTTGGGCAGCGGGCTGCAGTCATTCTACAGTAAAATTAAATGCAACTGTGGCTGACGTGGACATCCTGTGTTTTCTATGACGTCACAGTCTGAAGTGGTCACGTTTCTTTTTACGTCACCAAAAACGTGCATGTCTACGGTGACATCAACGCGTTTTGTCTTTAACATGAACACGTTTGATGCAACTTTAAACTAAATTTGAGGTACTGTAGCAATTTTTTGACTAACGTGTGACATCACAGAAAATACAACACGTAGCAGCCTTGACGACACCCAAAACATGGTTTTCTTATAGTGATTTTGATTACGTGACTCAGCAGCTAACGTACAAGCTAAAGCAAATTCAACATTTTGGTTTATTGGACTTTGATCCTTTGAAGGGATTGATCAGTGAGGCGAACAATCAGGCTAGTATGGCGGAGTGGGGGCGGAAAAGAACAAAGATATGGTACCATATGACCTTTGATGCATTCCTCAAGTTACTACACGAGGTACGTTCACAACGAATGGACTCTGTTTATCATGGATTTCTTATTGTATCAGTTCATGGAAGACTTTGTTAAACTCTTTATCGTTGATTATCTGTGTAGCAGAAGTTGATTGCCCCACAGGAGGATTCCATTTGCTCATATTGGGATTCTCTTGTCACTAGTGTTGGAGCTGATCGCATTGGAAGTTGGCGGAATTGATTACAAAATGCTTTGAAGCGGTGGCAAAGAAGACTTAGTGCAGTACCTGGTTCACCCGCCTGATTGCGATCGCAAACCTGGGTAATGGTGAAGAGTTCTTCTACAAGGTATGTGTACCTCCCAATTTTATGTGAATGTCTATTCGTATAAATCTGACAATTTGTGGAGGTTGGTGGTGGTCTATTTATGCAGCCTAGATTTATGTTTACTCCTTATATGTTTCTTTTTTATTCAGACTTTCCACCATTCTGACATATACTAGAAGAAGCCGGAGATTATGCCGGAGAAGCTCCACTTGATCTCTACCACCTAGATTGTTGCCAGGTTCAAATGCCGGTGGATGCGGTGGTCGAGCATATATAAAGAAAGCAAAGATGAGTACAACTTCTCAGAGGCTCCGTGCTCGGACACCAATCTTCCCCCCTGGCTTGACGTGGCTTCTTTCTGGGCAAGGGTATGTGTTCAAGATGAGTATGTTTATTTAACTTCAAAGTTTGCAAAAATGGATTTATTTCTGACAACAATTTTGCATTGATTAGTTGGAGGAGGAGGCGGAGAAGTTGTTTGCAAAGATTGTGAAAGAAGATAACGTTGTCATAAAGACAAAAGGCCTTCCAAACCCAATCCTCGACATTGGTTCATGGATTGTGTTTCATTCCTTGACTTTCTGGAAAATGGCGTACAAGAATCACTTGGGAGTGAAGCTTGGGTAGGTGAAGTCTGAAGAATTCCTGAAGTAGCCTGAGATGTTGCAAACCTTGAAAAGGGTGGTTCTAAGGTATTTTTGGAGGAAACTTGTTGACAATGGTGCATTGCAGCCGCGAGAGTTGTCCATTCAGTTCAAGAAGTGGATTGATACTACTCTCCACAAGGATTGCATCTTCATCGACTCGCAGTTGAAGCGCTTCACTCGCCATCACATAGGTCAATGTCCTTGATACTTGGAGCTCCGTGACACTGCTCCAACTCCAGAGAATGAGGTGGAACACCGGGAGTCTAGTGATGCCTTGGCTTTGCAATCTGGAGCAGGCGCCGCGGTCAGCTCTTCTGTTCCCAGGGTTGTTCCGGCGTCCGTCCGTCCGGTAGTGTCCATCCGTCCCGCTGTCTGTCCAATAGAGGTTGTTGTCCGTCCGATAAGGGTCAACCCTGGTTCGACCATGACTAGAGATAAATCAATTCACCCATTGCCACAAATGCAAATGCGTGGCTGACACATCGACTTCAAAGTCGCGCGCGTATAAATAAGGGCTGGGCGCGTACACCCCATTTTTTAATCTTTTATTGTTTGAGACGCGCCTAGCCCTTGTACGCATGTGCCCCACCTTTTGGATCGGAAGTGTACAAACAAGGGCCAGGCGCGTACGCCAAAAAATTTAAAAAATAAATAAAAAATTTGAGGCATATGCGCCCAGCCCTTGTACGTACGCGCCCAGCCCCTTGGGTGCGCCTGACCTCTTTAGGCACACGCCCAATCCCTTTAGGAACGTGCGCGATCCCTTTAGGTACGGGCCCAACCCCTTAGGCACACGTCCAACCCTTGTAAGTTCGCACCCGACCTTTTGGAGTATGCGCCCTACCTCCTTAGGTACCCGTAGAACCTCTTTAGATACACGCCCAACGCTTTGAAGTGCGGGCCAAACCCTTGTAAGCATGCGCCTTAGCTTTTTAATCGGGCGCGTACGTACAAAGAATGGGCGCGTGCAATTTTTTTTGTTCTAGGGATGCGCTCAACCCTTCTAAAGTTCTAAGCATGCGCTTGATCTTCTGGATCGGGCGCGTACGTACGAGGGCCGGGCACGTACGCCAAAAAAAAATTAAAAAAAAAAAAATATATATATATATAAATTTTTTTTAGGATGCGCCCGGCCCTTATAAGCATGCGTCTGTCACCCGACCTTTTGGATTGGACGCATACGGGGAAAAAAAATTAATTTTAAAAAATTTTTAAAAATAAAATAAAATAAAAAATTATATATATATATATATATTTGGTACGCGTCCAGCCCTCGTAAGCATGCGCCCGACCTTTTGAATCGGGCGCGTAGAAACATGGATTCAGCGCGTACGCCAAAAAAAAAGTTTAAAAAATTTAAAATTTCGAGGCGTTTGCGCGCAACCCTTGTACGTACGCGTCCGGCCCGTTGGGTGCGCGCCTGACCCTTTTAGGGACGCGCCCGACCCCTTTAGACACACGCCCAACCCTTTTAAGTTCGTACCTGACCTTTTGGAATATACGCCCTACCTCCTTACTTTAATGTATTTAAATGTCCTTACTTCAAGTATTTAAATGTCCTTACTTTAATGTTCTTACTTTAGATGTCCTTACTTAAATGTCCTTACTTTAAATGTTTTTACTTAAATGTCCTTACTTTAAATGTTCTTACTTTAAATGTCCTTACTTAAATGTCCTTATTTTAAATGTCTTTACTTAAATGTCCTTACTTTAAATGTTCTTACTTTAAATGTCCTAACTTAAATGTCCTTACTTTGAATACTTGAAATTCTTAAACAAATTATTTAAACTATGCTTATTATGCTTGAATTAGAAATTATGATTGAGATATGTAATTGGATATATTAATGAACCTTAGCAAGTTGTATAAGGTATGAAGATGCATATACAACATTTACATTTACATTTGAATGCATCAACTTCTTCTTAGTATCATTACAATTAATTTTGTGTCAATTGCTTAAATAAAAAAGCAAGAACACAAGATACATTCTATGGTTAAAAAGTAATTAGAGTCTATTATTTCATTTACAATATTTGATTCAATTATTACATGAACAATTGTTGCAATCCTTGTGAATTAAGAAGGCCATATAAATGATTTTGTGTACATGATTGCCAAAAGTAAATTAAAAAATACACACACCTCGGCAATCTTTTAAATCAATAATAGTTAATGACGACACTGTTAATCAAAGAAAGACAATAGATGAAATTGGTGAAAAAGAATCAACATTATACATATAAGGGGTGGACAAGAGCTTAGGAAAGGTGGGCACAAGGAGGAATGAGGCTTATACATGGTCCACATCTTCATTATGCCAGTAGCAAGAATTCAACGAGATTAAGGAATTAAAAAAATTCAAAATAGTAGAGGACGAGTTGTATTCGTTTTGAGCATGGATATGTATGCAAACGAGATTGATAAGTGTGCAAGGAGGCATGGGACTATATAAGAGGGGCGGATCACTACAAAAGAAGAGCGGGCGGGTAGACAAGGAGTGAGGACAAGTCAGTGAAAAGGGAGGGGGAAAAGAGGGGGGGATTATGGGGCAAGCGATTCAAAGAGGATCGCACACATGAAAGTCGAGTTCGCAAGTTGGAGGATCGCGCGTGCGGTAGAGGCGCTTATGCCCAAATATTATAAACAATTAAATTAATAAATTTAAAAGAGTGTGCGGCCCTCAAGAGCGCACACGCGTGACCCTCCAAGTTGTAGGCTCGACCCTTTAATGTGCGATCCTCTTTCGATTGCTTGCGCCATAATCTCGGGCGCGTACCCATTGGGTCACGCGCGCGCGTTTGCTATATGAGGGTCGGGCGCATACTCAAAGGGGTCGGGCGGGTACCTAAAGGGATCGGGCGCATACTTAAAGGGGTTGGGCGCCTTTCTAAAAGAGTCGGGCGCGTTCCTAAAGGGGTCGGGCGCGTACCTCAAGGAGCCGGGCGCGTACGTATAAGGGCTTGGGGTATACACCCAATTTTTTTATTATTATTATTTTTTTGTTGGACGTACGCGCTCATCCCTTGTTCGTATGCGGCAAGCCCTTGTAAGTATGCACCCAATCCCAAAGGTCGGGCGCATGCTTAGAAGGGCTGAGCGCGTACATTTTTTTTTGGCGTAAGCGCCCAACCCTTCTTTGCATGCGCCCGATCCAAAAGGTCAACGCATGCAAACAAGGGCTGGGCGCCTCCAAAAATAATTAAAATTTTTTAAAATTATTTTTCTAGCCCACGCGCCGAGCCCTTGTTCGTAGGCGCCCAACCCTTGATTGTTCATGCCGAGCCCTTGTTCGTACGCGCCCAGTCCTAGTACGTACACGCCCAACCCTTGATTGTATGCACCCAGTCCTTGTACGTACGCGCCCGATCCAAAAGGTTGGGCGCATGCCTACAAGGGCTCGATGCGTACTAAAATTTATTTATTTATTTTTGGGCGTACGCGCCCAACCCTTTTGAGTACGCGCCCGACCCTTCTAGGTACGCGTCCAACCCTTTTAGGTACGCGCTCGGCCCTTTAGGTACTCGCTCCGCCCGTTTGGGTACGCACCCGACCCATTTTGGTACGCGCACGGCCCAAAGGTGTGCGCCCGGCTCTATGATGTGAAGTGGAAAGCGGTCTGACGTGACGGCACACGTGTTTTACTAGGGGGTAAGTTGTAAATTTGATTTAGGGTTTGTAAATTTTTTTACACGCAACTGTCCGCAAAAAAGTGATGTCCGTCCTGTCCGTCGGTCGGCTATCTTTGGACCCTTGTCCGTCTATGTAGACAACCCTGTTTGTTCCAATGTTGGAAGAGCCCGAGCTATCTGAGAAGGCCAAGGTAAGGGCAACAGAGCGGGCAATAAAGATTGCAGCTCAAGCGGCAAAGCGAGCGGTCGCACAGTTGGAGAAGGAGACTGCAAAGAAGGAACGGAAGGATACGATCCTCGAGAACAAGGAGCTTGCAGCGATGGTCACAAAGGAGGGGCCCAAAAAGTTGCTTTCTTTGGTTGATCTGGGAACGTTTTCACAACGGCCACCCATGTTGACCACGGTTGGCATTTCTCCATATGCTAGAAGTTGACCTAGAGCTTACGTCGCAAAGCCTTTGCAGACAATCTACTCTATTCCCGTGGTGGAGCATGTTGAGTCCAACGTCAACGTTGAGGTACTGTGCCAGAACGCCCTTTCCATCTTTGCTGAGTTTGATAGTGTTACATCCTTGGAGGATGTTCCACCCATTTGGAGGGACATAGCGTAGTGGTTGAAGGCCCATGCCTGATTGAGGACGCGGTACTTGAACGGGCCGATGTGTCCGACGACGGGTTGGTAGACTTATTTGTATTTGACGTCCCAAAGGACTTGCCCATCCCGAGTATTGAGGGTGGTATTGTGGTCCCGGTGTGGAACATGCTTCCCACTGTGCCGACCACAATAGGCAGGAAGAAATCCCCGTGGATTCCGAAGTGCTTTGAGCTTGCGATGGAATTCCTTTGAGATAGAAGGGCAATCATTTTGCTTTATCCAGATTCCAAGTTCATTTCAAATCAATTGGTTTCTTGGGCTTCGTGGGCAGATTTCCGAGAGGAAGCAAAGTGGTTTGCCATCAACGAACTTCCCCTCTTCACCGACGCACGCCCACGCCGCATGCACAAGACCTTCATAGTCAAACGCTAGTTCCATTTGTCTTCCATGACAGAATGGAGCTTTTGGCAGATGGGATTGAGTTATAGACTAACGGTCATTTGACCAACTTCATTACCCATGAGTCACTCACGTTGAGAGCTTCCACCGAGACACCATGGCGAGGTGCAAGAGAGAAGTCCCAGAATCTCATGGAGGCTGTCATCAATCTTTGTACGAAAGAGGATGAGATTGTAATGGACCTTACTATTTCTACGGGTTGATATCTCACTTTATCTGATTAATTTTTATGGTTTTATAATTCTAACTGTAACCACTGATGTTTTCCACACTTTTTCTAGGCGCATCCGTAAGGGCTTGCAAGGCCTTCAAGCGCCATATCCTTGCCTTGGAGGCAGAGAAGGATTTGGTTGACAAGGTGCTCCGACCTCTAATCCCTGTCACGGTAGAGGTGGAGTCCGCAAATGCAAAGGTTGTGGAGGAGCCTTCTTGCAAACGACCGTTGGAAAATGGCGATGCCGAGCTTGAGATCAAGATTGCGCCAAAAAAAACTTGTAAGTAAGTTCTCTTCCTCTTAAATTCATTTCTATTTTTTGAATTCTACCAAGTTGCATCTCTAATCATAATTGTATGTAGACGGTTCTCGTCGTCGTTGATTTGTCCAAATAGTCTAAATGTAAACGATGGTCATAGGCGCCACTTATATATTTAAAAAATATAATGCAACTCGAGGTCCACATTTTCTTGTCCTTCTACAATGTTTTTTGTAAATTTGTATAAATAGTTTGCCTGTAGCCACGGAAATAGGCATTCTTTTTAACTCCATAATAAAAACCATGCAAAAAACTGTCAGAAATATAATGCTCACCGCTCAGAATATAGCATTCCTGCGTACGGGCCCTATTCGACACGCCTTTTTTTTAATTGTCTGCCAGCATACAAGGAAATCCACTTCGAATGACACAAGATCTAATGGTTATCCACCCTCAAATGATAAATCTTTCAAGATGTAAAGCTTTGTTTCAAAATGCAATTACACTTCCTCCAAAATGTCTTGGAGGACCATCTAGGTTCTGTATTATCACCTCCCAGCATTCATGCTATGCCTCAGTATGATCTTCAACCTCCACAATTTCCAAGATGCAAATGAAATGAGCAAAACTAGTTTTCATGTTACGTAGCTTCATTGCTTTTTTCTTTTCTCCACAACTTGCCAAGTACAATGTATGAATGGCTATTGCTTACTATTGTTCTTCTATGTGACTTTTTCAGATTTAGAATGACATTGAAGTGAGGAGGGTGTTCATTTTCAGACTTTTAGAAAGTGTGTTTGTCATAACCTATTTTTCTTCGGTTAACTCCAACAATATCTATACTTTCATAGACAATACTTGTTAGTGCAGTAGTTATCAGCTTGTTTTATGAACCATCTCTTGTTGCTTATTTATTCATCCACCGCCTTTAAACTAAGCTCATATAACCATTGTTGAAACTGCAATCACACATAGTATTGCCCTTTGAACAAATCTCATATTCACACATATACTCACTGTTAGCTATGACCTGATCTTAAACAAATTAAGCTCACTTCTGTTGAAGTGATTTTGTTGCATGTGAGTCAAGCTCACATACTCTGTTGATGTCATAGCTCAACCACAAGATCAATGACTTCTTGTTCCATCCTCTATGTTGTAATATCCAAGTCCTCCACCGTCAAAATGGATTGTTGTTCTACGCTCGTCATCTGCAAAAGAGAACAAATTATTAGAAGCGCAATTAAACCTCCAACAACCATAAACAAAGCATCTAATGGCATTTATCCCCCCACTACCTCCTCCAAGCACCTCTCATGAAGAAAGCAATCACAACTCACACTTCCTACTAAGAGGTCATCCCAAATGCAACCACATGCACCTTAAGCAGCCACCACGGCATGACAAAGAAATTCTTGGGCATGACACAAATCTCAAACTGCAACGAGTGGCTCTGCAAATTTTTGAGAAACAATGACGTCCAAAAATGGATTTCGGATCCAAAATCCATTTTCAAGGATTATTGTTTTGAAAATAACATCACAATAGCTGAATTTGTGGGAATCAAATTCAATGCATTCCCCCAGTTTCATCAACCCATTCCCCAAGTTTTATTAACCCCTTCATCAACCAACACCATATTCATTAAATTGGGAGATTGGAAGCCTGCCAAAATAATATTTGAAGCTTAAGAACTTAACCTATACTGCATGCAAATGTTTAGTGAATTTATTCAATGCAATTTGCCAAGTATCTACAATTGGGGTACATATTGGAGTTCATATTCAACTTGAGTCGTCTTCAAAGTGGGCACACAATTACTATTGGGAAAACCATTCACACCTTCTAAAGTCCAAGAAATCTACCAATTGAATGAATATGGTGGTAACACCGTAATCCCTGCCTCTAGTTTCATCAACCCATTCCTCCACTTTCATCAATCCATTCCACCTGTTTTATCAACCATTATCTAATACTCCATCCCTTACAATATAAAAATCCCTCTCCAACGCTTATACCACCCTCAGCTCCCTTGTTCCAACCCCTCCCCAACACTCAAGCTCTCTCCTTACTCTTTGTCTCCACCCCAATATACTCCCCACCAACCCCATGTACCCCAAGCAACCACCAAAACATGACAAAAAAGTTCTTGGGCAGGACAATGATTCTAAACCGCAGGAAATGGCTTTGCTATTTTGTTTTGAAAAACAGTGACCCTTGTAAATGGGTTTCAAATCCAAAACCCGATTTCAAGGATCACTATTTTTCAAAAGAAATGATGATTCCACGGATTTATGATTTTATGCAATTTTCATAACTAACCTCAAGGCTTGCAAATTAGAGTTTACAAATTCTTCATGAACTTTTCCTTGTAGGTCTTTCTGGTTGGTGTCATTAGTATTCTGGAAAACGTCATTTGTGACGTTTTCATATGCCGTGTGATGTTTTCCCGAATATTGCGTTTTTAACCCTTTGGAGCCCACAAGTCGCAAATGTGGACTCTAGAGATGTTAAATCTCAATTTGCATGGAATCCATGAGGAATTAACTAGGTTGTGAAATTTGAAGTTCATATTTGCGCACATATTACAAGAACACTCTACTAAATCCAGATCATGAGTTGGAGGAATAGAACTCATGGAAAAGCTAGGAATACAATGCAAAGTACATAAAATACACAAAAATACAATGAATACCATGCCACATACTATGTTGAAGAGAAAACTGGAGTAGTGAGCCTTCTCTCAATGAGTCTTTACCAGTTGTTGTGGCATCTGGATTTGTTCCATTCAATGCAGGTTAGTTCAATGTCGTTGCGCTTGAAGTGGTTGTCATCGAAACATCGCTTGAGCTGAAGTTACACGTACCTTCATTGATTTGTCATTGGTCTTTGGTGAATGGCTTCCAAGACGTGTTGAAGAATGCCTTTACCATTGTCGACGTGTGTACGAACTCTGTATCACTTTCCCTCTGTCAAAACTTGTCAAAAGTTGCAGTAGTTCAGTGCCTCTTGGAGGATCTGTCCAAGTTCGCGACAATGGTGGAGAAGGCACGTGGAAGAGGTTTCTATTCAGAGCAGGCACAACAACCTTTCAGCACGCGCGGGAGATTATCATGCTGCAACAACAACAACCAGTGCCCTAACACCATGAGCCTGGGTCAAGTCTCCTTGCCAGCTATCCCACGATCAATCAACCCAAACAGATCAACCTGGATCGCAAATCTCGTCTCACCCCTGCCAACTTGGAACACACCCAGTTATCGATGCATGAACAAAATAACATAGCGACCGTCTGTTTGCCAAACATTGCCAATCATGCTGTAGGAGCGCCAAGCCTTCGTTTCAGTCTAATATAAAGATGAGGAAGGAAACGTCGAGGTGAGTAGACTTGTGCGGCGTCCTCAGTAAACGACGACACAGTAGGTGTCCTCTTCAGTTAGAATCTCCGTGAATGGGATACTAGGAAAGTTCTAGAACTGATCAGACCTTACCACGATTAAATTCTTCACTCCATATTTGCATCAAATCTCTTCTAGCTCGGCATCTAGAGCGCCGAGTGAGTTTGCAGGTCCAGTGACGGGCAAGTAATCTCTCAGGTAGCCATCCAATACTTCCGCCAACGCGGCCTAGTCGATGATTTCCTGGTGATACGACTTGCAGACGAGGTAGAAGATGCATTGGATGATAATGGCCCCCATGACAAAAGCGGTAAATTTACGAAATTCATAAAATTCACAGAGTTCACGAAAATCACGTTTTAGAGCCTGAACTTCCAGTGCACTCAACGTGCTGATAAGTCACTGAAACTCTAGGATGGAGGAGCGGTTTTGGTGACGTGGCCAGACGACACCAGCAGACGAAACTTGACTTGCCATGGTTGACCACGAAGGACAAACACTAGAGGTATCACTCAAGGGTAGGAGTCAGGCGGTAAGAACCGGGAGTTTGGTAATGAGTTGCAAAATATACTAAATGGAGTTTACTATTGAAGGACCACCGAAACTACTTCCGATGTTCACTAGATTTGTACACTCTTTCCATCAGGCTCCAAATCAAACTCACAACCAGACTCCCACATCCTCACCAGCATACCCTCACCCATCCCAGCCTCGCAGTACGTCCACCTAGCATGAGGGATACCAAAGCGATGCCGAACGCCAGGAATACTTCACACTTGTACATCAGTGCATCACCCCAGAAAACTTCACGCACCATCGGTGTCTTGTCCAATATGATCCACGAAAAGGGTGCGAAACTGTGGAGTCTCATCCTTTTCCAGAGATGGTGAGAGCTGTATTGGTAGCCTGGTCAGGCGAATATTCTCTCAGCGAGCTCCGTGATTTGTCGTCGCGGCAGAGCGCGTCCATGAACAGCGCCGAGGAAAGGAAACCACAAATCATTCTTCACCCCAATAGCATGAACAGTCAGAGAATCTGAAAGTCGAGCTCGGAAAAGGTCACCCTGTATTTTCAACTGGGCTCCCATAATGAAGACGACTCCAGGTCAATAACTCATCCAACAACGCACTGGCGGTTCAAGCCCTCAACTGTTTACTACAATTTTACGGACGTCACCACGTTGACGGCCCCCCTTTTTCTGAACTTTCTCATTGAGAGGTCAAAAAGTGTGCCCCGAGATTACGAAAGGAATCGCGGACGTCGTCATGCAAGCCCCATTCGACCCCACAGTCGCCTTGGAATTCAAAGTCACGTCGTTTCTCTCCGTGTCCATTCTCATGTAAATCCTTGGCTTCACACTCCAACACCTCATCTCAGTCGAGGCGCTTCGATCATTCATTCTCATATATGTCCTTGGTCTCACATTCCAGCTCCTCATCGATCTCAGTCGAGGTGCTTCAATCGTTCGTTTCTGTAGAGATTTCTAAGATCAACTCTTTAGCCAGAGATAAATATTCAGCATCCTGGGACATCACAGGCTGAGAGGTTTCTAATTGGACAAAGTGCAGCACACTGAGCTCTATGGCTCCACAGATGAAGCTCGATGAGGCGGCTTTCTGCAATGGATCAGTCGGCGCGGATCCCCTCAACTGGGCCAAGACAGCGGCGGCCATGGAAGGCAACCATTTGGACGAGATCAAGCGCATGGTGGCGACATACTTCGACTCCGACGAGGTCGCGATCGAGGGCGTGAACCTGACCGTGGGCCAAGTGACCGCCATAGCGCGCAGGCCGGAGGTCCAGGTCGTGCTGGACGCGGCCAATGCGAAGGCGAGGGTGGACGAGTCGTCCAACTGGGTGCTCAGCAAGATCATGAGCGGCGGGGACATCTACGGCGTCACCACGGGGTTCGGCGCCACGTCGCACCGCCGCACGCAGCAGGGCGTGGAGCTCCAGCGCGAGCTCATCCGCTTCCTGAACGCGGGCGTGCTCGTGAAGGGCCACTCGCTGCCGGCCGAGACCGCCCGCGCCGCAATGCTGGTGCGCACCAACACGCTGATGCAGGGCTACTCGGGCATCCGGTGGGAGATTCTCGCGGCCATGGAGAAGCTCCTGAACGCGCACGTCACGCCCAAGCTGCCGCTGCGCGGGACCGTGACGGCGTCCGGCGACTTGGTGCCCTTGTCGTACATCGCCGGGCTGCTCACCGCGCGCCCGAACTCCGTCGCCATCACGGAGGACGGACGTGAGGTGTCCGCCCTGGAGGGCTTGCGCATCGCCGGCGTCGAGAAGCCGTTCGAGCTGCAGCCCAAGGAAGGGCTGGCGCTCGTGAACGGCACCGCGGTGGGGTCTGCGCTGGCGTCCACCGTCTGCTTCGACGCGAATCTGCTCGCGCTCCTCGCCGAGGTTCTGTCCGCGCTCTTCTGCGAGGTGATGCAGGGGAAGCCGGAGTTCGCTGATCCGTTGACGCACAAGCTGAAGCATCACCCCGGGCAGATGGAGGCCGCGGCCGTGATGGAGTGGCTCTTGGATGGGAGCGATTTCATGAAGGCCGCCGCCAAGGTGAACGAGACCGATCCTTTGAAGAAGCCGAAGCAGGACCGGTACGCGCTGCGCACGTCCCCGCAGTGGCTCGGGCCGCAGGTCGAAGTGGTGCGCGCTGCGACCCACGCCATCGAGCGCGAGATCAACTCCGTGAACGACAACCCCATCATCGACGCCGCGCGAGGCATTGCGCTCCACGGCGGCAACTTCCAAGGGACACCCATCGGGGTCTCCATGGACAACCTGCGGCTCGCGGTGGCGGCCATCGGCAAGCTCATGTTCGCGCAGTTCAGCGAGCTCGTGAACGACTACTACAACAACGGCTTGCCCTCCAACCTCTCCGGGGGCCCCAACCCCAGCCTCGACTACGGCATGAAGGGCGCCGAGATCGCGATGGCGTCGTATCTCTCCGAGCTCAACTACCTCGCCAACCCGGTCACCACGCACGTCCAGAGCGCCGAGCAGCACAACCAGGACGTGAACTCCCTGGGGCTCGTGTCCGCGCGCAAAACCGAGGAGGCCGTGGAGATTCTCAAGCTCATGAGCTCGTCGTTCCTGGTGGCGCTCTGCCAGGCCATCGACCTCCGCCATGTGGAGGAAACCATGCAGGCGGCCGTGAAGCAGGTCGTCTCGCAAGCAGCCAAGAAGACGCTGTTCATGAGCAAGGACGGCACGCTCCTCCCCTCGCGCTTCTGCGAGAAGGACCTCCTGCTCGTCGTCGAGCGCCAGCCCGTCTTCTCGTACATCGACGACGCCGCCAGCGAATCCTACCCCTTGATGGAGAAGCTGCGCGCGGCGCTCATCTCCCACGCGCTCAAGCTAGTCAACAAGGACGCCTCCAGCTCTGTGTTCGCCCAGATCCCCGCCTTCGAAGCTGAGGTGCAGGAGCGGCTGCGCATCGTGGTGCCGATCGTCCGAGAAGCGTACGACAACAAGGGATTGTCTTCCGTCGCCAACAGGATCCACAGCTGCAGAACGTATCCATTGTATGAATTCGTGCGGGGCGAGCTCGGGACGCAGCTCCTGTCTGGGCTGCGGACCGTGTCGCCCGGAACCGAGATCCAGAAGGTGTTCGAGGCCATGTCCGAGGGCAAGCTCATCCGCCCTCTTCTCCGATGCGTGCAGGGATGGAACGGCGCCCCCGGACCTTTTCCAGCTCAACGACAGTGAGAATTTCACTTCCCCAATTTTGATTCCAGTACAAGTAGAAACTATTCTTTGAGGCAGGCAGTCCTGTAAATAATCCATCTCAGCTGATCTCATCTTAGCATGGTACATCTCGGAGATCTACTTCTGGTTGCGAGATGACGGATTCTTCCCGCATTGGGCAAGCTCATTCTGCATTGTATATTATTTTTTGAACACGACGAAACTTGTTCACAGATTTGCTTCACAACAGCCTCTTGAGTACCATGTTGTTTGATGAAATGTGTCTAGATGCCCGTGGTGTAAATGAAGGTGGCTATTGAAGATCAGAACTTACTAGTGGTTATGCCATGTAGGTTCAGCCCGCTAGTTCACGTGCCAAAGTAGATGAAAGAATCTGTAGACCAATGAGGTGGTCACGCACTAAGTTGTCGGCTGAATCCTTAGATATTATTCATGTCACCGATAGTGGTGCATGAATCCCGATGCTCCTTTTCAATGCTCACGTATTGTCTCGTGATTCGGGGACGCAGTGGTTCAGGGACTGACGTTGTCTCGCATGAGCTTGATTGCACTCGTGGCGCGGGCATAATCGCTCCGTTTGGTGGTATTGTATATTTCTGATGCTATCCAGGCTCCCTCCCTCGGGGGAGAGGCCCCTGCCTGATCTTCAGGTGGTGCATGAAGCAATCACAACCACACTTTACAAATAACCCCAAGTCAATTACAATTTCAGAACCAGCTCCAAACATCTCCATCTCTTAAACCCTAACAACAAGCCAGGACCTTCAATTGTAGATGATTTGTGAATTATTGAGGGGGCTGAATTCTAATACTTAGAAGTGCGAAAAGATGTCAAAACTCATGGAGTCCTTGCCTCGTTTAACGATTACATTTCCACAACAGCTTCTACCCTTAAACCCTGACAACAAGCACACTACCTGCAGAAGAGGAAGAGTCGGAATTGGCCACTGCAGCGCGGTCCAGAAGTCTACGAAGGTCGACGCGAGGAGGCCGCTGCCGGCGCGGGCGCGACGCAGGAGTCGCTGTGTCGCCGTCTTTGGGAGCGGCGATCCATGGCCACGAACACTGCAACAACGTCGCCATCACTCCCCAGAATTTGGACCTTCGAAGTCGAGCTCAGCATTGTTGCGATCGGCTGCAGCTGAAAGTTCAGAATCTCCTTGAAAACTCGAGAAAACAACGATTTCCAGGCACGCAATATCGTATCCTCCCAAAACCTCGCGAAAACCTCTGTTGTCTCTCTCTCGTCGGAGTTTTCTTGGGTAAGAAGGCGCAAAACCAACGAAGTTCGTTTCATATATGGACGGTATTCGTCCAACGACGGTCTCGGTGTCCGCAACGCATTTCGTTGAACAGATGGACAATATTCGTTTGATGACGGGTTTGATGGACGCATCACATATCGTTCGTGCGGTAGCAGTTCATTGAAATAGTTAGACGAGAGGTCCCTTCATCAACCTCCGTCAAATGCACTCAGCCGTAAGTCATCTCGACTGTAATCTACATGAATATCAGCTCCGTCACGTTGTCGAAATTCTCAATAGCTACGCTGCCGTTGAAATACCTCAGAGATTCTCAATTTTGGTAGGGAAAGCTTGATTGTCGCTCAGATCTCTGGAAAATATACAATTCGCAGCGTGTGAGGACTAAGTTACAAGGTCTTAGGGTTTCAGGAAACAACGGAGGCAGATTCGAGAGATCTGTTCTGCACTCTGCTCGGATTTGTTTCGCTCTTTGAAACAACAGAGGTTAATTGCTAATTACCTGTTCGGGAGGTTCTGAAGTTGAAATCGAGGTTTGATCAGCACTCTCCGTGGTTCTTTTTACATTTGTTCGTTCGCGCCATCCGGATGAGTTTGCGGAGTGCTCTCGATGCAGCGTCTTGGTTTTCTTGCGGCGCTGCTTGTTCTTGTGGTCGTGGTTTACGTACATTGCAATACAGTGATTGACGTGATCCTCGTCTGATCTTCGAGCATTGTGATCCATTGCGGAGGAGTGCCGATCGATCGACCAGCCGCAGCTATGGCGTATACCCAAGGAGGTAAGTTAAGTGAAAAACAGCCACGCAGGCTGGAACCGGAGCGCTTCATTTTCTGTAAACTCGATCGAAACCAGGAGACGCCGATGTAATATTTTTTTGCGATGATTAGGGTTTCATGCGCTCTAGGGATGGTCTGGATTCGTCGATTGCGTGTGCATTAGCTCAAGAAATCTTCACTTTGTTGAGCCAGAATGAGGGAAAGTGATGGAGTTTGAGTTCTTGCGATACTTAGGGTTTCATGGGATCTGGATTCGACGTTTCTTTCTTTGATTGGGTGTGCAGTTGGTCCGGGATATGCTTCTTTGTTTGTGCCGTGCGGAGGTTGACGGCGAGCGAGAGCTTTGGTTGGTGCTTGCGTAGCTGTGGACTCCGAGGTTTACGATTCTAGAGTTGGTGGTTGCGGTGAAGGTTGTTCTCTCCATCCTAGTTTACAGACTTCTTTGACCTGGTTCTCGTGCGCGTTTGCAACGATTTGCATTGTGCTGGTGCGATCAAGTAACTCTGTTCTTGGAAGTGATTGGTATTGCTCTCTCGGATTCAGTTGAGGCAGTTTCACTTCTTCTAAGGTGGAGGCACCATATTTGCGCACACATTACATGAACACTCTCCAACAATCAGATCATGATTTGGATTTATTGAACTCTTGGAAAAGCAAGGAATACAACACAATATATCATAAACAGATATAGTGAATACAGTGAATATCATGTCACATACTATAATGTATTTCTCACACATGCACATTGATTTTGATCTTAATTTTGATTGAACTTCATCTTTAAGACATTCTTCACTGATATGTGATTGTTGATCTCTCTCCTCACATACAAAACTTCTGTTTTGATTCGTATAAGGTTGGAACATTTTTGTATACAATCAAGTAGAAAGAAGCACAAAAATCACCAATAATTAGGTATAAATATTTTCTTCACATATGAGATGTCAGTGCAAAGCTATCAACCTAGTGCACATGTAAACCACTCTAATTCAAAGTACAAAAATTCTTGCAAGAATCTATTGATGGTTAAAGTAGTACACTTTCTAAATTCTAGAGTTTTTAATACCAATATATGGTAACTTAAAACACTATAATCTATTCCATCAACCATTGGATGTTGTGCAAAATTTTCCCAAAGTTCAGGTTATGGATAAAGTTCATTTTTGTAAGGTTAGATATTAACACTACACATTGTATTTCCATCAAATCCGGTTCAAAGAAAAAAAATCAGCAGAAATCATGGTTTTTCCATATTCAACATCCCTGGGCGGTAAAGGGTTTAGTCAGTTGGGGACTCGAATGACATTGTATGTCAAAAACATTTATCTAGAAAGATGCGGAGTTAGGAATGAAACTCGACAAAAAAAAATTCAAATTTAACCTCAAAGATTTGGAATTGATATAGAATTTAAAAGCCCAAAAACCACCGGAGTCCATAATCAAACCATAGGGTAAGTGAGATTTGGTGCCTTCCTTTGCCCAATGCCAAGAGGTGATAGTTAGTAAAAGAGAGAAGACATGCCATGGATAACCAACTCATGGAGGTACCCAATGTCGATTGGCCTTGTTGGACTTTCGAGGCAAGGCATTGATGAAAGCTCCATTGAGGTGTAGCAACCCAAAATTGCACACTTCATGATCCAATGCCGATAATGGCTAGGGTTTTCAGATTTTGACTTATCGGTTTTGGGTCGCTTCACGTACCATTTTATGCATACTCTACTAATTGTAATTGGGTGGCCAATTGGAATTGGGTGCCTCTACCTTATTGTCTTTTCTTTCTAGTTTGATTTAGGGTGTTTTCTTTTTTGTCTCAATTCTAGTGCTGCAGTTGAAGGTCATCTTGTTCAACTTCATTTCATTTATTGTTCTTGCTTCTAGACTGTTTGAGCATGTGTATGCTTGAATGTTTTTGTAAAATTGTGGTCTCAATTCTGTGTTGTTTAGAATGCGTGAGTTATTTTTCTTTAAGTTGTTTTTAACTTCTGTTAATGTTGCTACAATAACTTGGCATTTGCATGTTTAAATTGAGTTTGAATCCTGCCTATTTAGTTATTGATATTTTAGTTCAGGCTTTTGATTTAGACTTTGCGTGAGGTTGTTGTGTTTGGAAAATTCGTCTGCTATTCTTTTCCTTTTCGTTATGCACTTTTCCATTATACACTTTTTTTTACATACTTTCTTTTTAAGGACTTTTCCTTTATGCACTTTTCTCTTATAAAGGTCCTCACAATTTTATTTCTTGTTGTAGAGACCTAGATTTAGGGTTGTTGGAGAGCAGGTGTTGTCTTGGAATCGGTTGGGAGTCAAGGATGCCATATTTAACTATTTCTGGACTATGAGGTGAATTTTGGACTAAGGACTAAAAGATAGATCCGGAGATGTGCCTCATAAAAGATAGTGAAGCATAAAAGTCGAGGAGTTTAGAGTACTATTCAAGCATTAAATGCATCACCAATGACACTTATGAAGGAAGAAATGGCTAGAGCGACCAAATTTGAATTTAGACAATACGTGAGTCCGCAGCATGCAGTCGGATATCTCCGGGTAAATATCAAGGTGGAATTCAGAAGAAGAACCGAGTCCTGAGAACAGAAATTGATGGACATACTGTACATCACAAATGTGTGGTTAGGAAAAATGTGGTAGGGAAAACTGGGACAGAGCTACGGACAGAAAACACTCACAATTGATAGAACATGCAACCAGATATCTCCGGATGAAATGAGAGTAAGAGTCCAATACTAAACTATTTCATTATAAAAAAGTGTCATACAATAAATGAGGGGTGGCCGTTGCTAAGAGGCGCGTGTAATCTATGGAAAATCGATTCAACTATTCTAATTTAAGTGCTTTACAGATGCCCTCTACCCATCCTGTATGGTGTCTCCCATAAGTTAGATAATGAACTATAGCCTTTCTAGGATTCTTGAATGGATCTAGATCTGCAACAACACATTTGGGCCACAAATAATGTCTTGTTCGAGGATTAAATGAAGCCTTCTTGAAGATGTGGAGAAACCTAACATAGGTGGGCCTTCGAGTCTGTTTGCTGGCATAGCAAAAAAGAATATCTGATAAGATGTCTGGGGGCAATAACAATTGGGCCGCCTCCATGAGCCTATCTGGACGCATAGGAGACCAGATCCCGACATTGAAATACCGCAGTAGTATTCGAATAACATCTGCCGTGTCATCAAAGGAAGGCAGCTGCGTGGAGCGGGATTTGGCCGAGTCAAGGACCTCGTCCGAGCAGAGAGGACCGCGGAGTGATATGATTATGACCTGCAAATAAGAAGGCAAGACCATCGAATTAGAAATAGAGCATTGGAATGAGGAGAAAATACGGTAGGAGGAGTTCAAGTGACACGAATTCGACCGGAGATCTCCGGGTGACCCTCTCAGACCAACGTTCGGTAGTCGAAATGGTCAGGAGAATACTCAGAAGTGATCACAGATATTGGAAGGTGAAGCTTGGGGGCGAGACACTAACAATAACAAATAAAAAGAAGGACCTCAACAAATAACGTTACTGACAACAACATTTATCTTCAAAATTGAATGGTCGAAATCCCACAGACATCCTTGACGTAACATTTACAAAGCATAGAGTTTAAAATAACTAGTATAATTCATTGTTCTAAGGAGCCGAAATTATGCCCTTCACCACGGACCGGGCCTCTTTGGAATTTTTGTCTACTGGATCACTGGCAAACATCAATGGATGACGTCTAACAAAGTCAGGAACATCCTCATTTGACGCTAGCAGTCCAGAGAGCCATGGGAGAAAAATGGTGGACAACCAGGTATCTTTCGAATTCCCAGTCCATGATGGCCGATGAACTGCGCTGAATGTATCGTTAAAGACGTTCTTTAGTGGAGTATCGTCCACAAGCAAGACATCCTTGGAAGACCTGGGCCACGTCTTGGCGTTATAAATTATCAGGTCCTTAAGGAAAATTGGCTTCGATGGATGGGATGGGAGCGTATATGATGCTTTTGTGCAATGGGCCTGCGTCAGGATTGTGACGCTTTCCGGAATGACAGCACCTTTCTTACGCAACTCCTTGATAATATCCACAATATTCTTTTCCAACACAATGCTCCAGAATGAGACAGTAGCCTTCTCTCCCACGAAGTTCAGGAGTTCAGTGGAACCAGGCCTTACTTTGATGTCTCTCGGTTGTCCCTGTTTGAATTCCCCCCTGTGCACAAGAACTCCATTTAAGTCAAACACGACATGATAAATCCGATTGGATGTTACCTGATCCTCGGTTGGAGGCTCTCGGACGATCGTAGTAGGCTTCGTCGAACCTGAACCCAAAATACGAGTACGTAGACTGAGATGAGGAAGTTGTTCAGCAAAGTGAAATTTCAATTATACATATAGAAGTGTTCTGCACTCACAATCCAGAATTTCTCCATGGAAAAATGAGCACAATATAGATGATGGCACATAAGTATGAATGTACATATTAGGCACCTGGGACAGTAGGTGGAGTATCCCTAGAAGTCTGAGCTACACCAGAAACTTGAGCAGTCTGTGCGGGGTTTCTGTCACCGACATCCTTCGACTGTGTTGATCCTGCGGACCCCTGAATACGAGTAACGAAGTGGTAACAATAAGGTCTGCATCGAGTGATCTGTCCTTAGAACAATGAAGAAGGTTTAATGCACAAGTAACTATTCACCTTATCTTTTTGGGCCCTTGTCCGAATTGTAGGTGGAGGTGGAGGAGCTTTCGCCGTAGGATTCTTCGCGATTGCTTTTTTCTTCTCTTTTTGAGCCAGTTGCCCGTAGCTCCGCGGAGGGCTGCGTAGAGGGCTCATAGCATGTAATTCACGCAATGTCTACTGCGCCGACGCCTCATCCATCGTTTGATCGGTGTCACGCAACGTCAAGTCTTCGGCACTCTTGCACACAACCTCCACTAATGGACGCGTCCTCGAAAGGTCGGCCAACGGGAGATCTCCGGGTGCTCTTTGGGAATCGTCAAAGTCCAGGCGATCGGACATTGCCGTGTCATGGTCCCGACCAGGCGAAGGAGAACGTGGCATGCCGGAATGCCAACTAGTTTCCTTTTCAGAAGTACCGAGTCTAGCTGCTGGAGTAGAGTTGCTTCTCGAACTAGGCGAGGCTTGCCTGATTGGAAGAGGTGGTTCATCAACGTCTACCTGTATGGGGTGGGATGGGGTGCCCGCACCGACGATCCGTGCGGCAATGGCCAAGGACTGGAGCCCAATGTTGGGTGCCGCTGATGAACTCGGTTCATACGGCACATCAACTTCAATCATCGTGGCATCAGGCGTCTACGTCACATTGACGAAGTCAGTGTGAAGAACATTAGGATGCAATTCAAATGAGAACGGTATAATACACCCGGAGATCTCCGGTTCAAAGTGGTCCATGTCTACCGGGTGAACTATATCTGAGCAAGGCGATGAGAAATATGAGTCCTAAAATATGTAGGGCATCCTAAACATATGAACAGCCGGAGATCTCCGGGTCATGAAGTTTTATTAGCTGTTTTACCTCGCCGCTGTAGTTCATCCTCGACATTGCCCGTATTAGAACACCAGCGCCTGGGCTTGACCCAATGATGGCAGTCTCCTCTGACTCCTCTGCAGCGGCGTCGGGTACGTCGGGTACGTCGGCTAAGAGATTCAAGTGGTACTTGAATATTTCTTCTGCGCAGGATTCTGCCTTGAGTTTGGCATCTTCGCTGCTCACAATCTCGAGGACCCGCGCGTCGTGAGTCTGCAAGATAAAACCTGCGTAAGGCAACATTCAAAACATATAACTGAAGACGGACCAGAAATCTATGACGTTGAAGTGCTTGGAAAGGATGTTCTGCTTACCAATCCGAGGTATGTTAAATGTGGTCCACCATGGACATTGACGACCACCATATCCTCTCTAATGAACCCCGTGAACAGCAAATCAAGGACCGAGATCCTCAGCTGTGGGACACCGGTTTGCTTCCAGCGCTAGATGGTTTCTGGATGTTGAGCAGCTGAATAGAAGGCCTGCATTTTGTCTGCGTGGACTTTGTAGAGCCTCTTGAATGACTGAGTTGGCGTCTCGCTCGAGTCGTATTCATATAGGAATACACAATACACTGCCTCCTCGACCCCGATTACTGGGGTCGGAAACCAATCACCTGGGTGGGGGAAGTAGTAGACCACATGCGTCGCCCACAATTTTACCTTGCCCCTGGACTCTCTTTGCTGAAGACTGATGTACCTCTTCAATTCAACGAATCCCGCGACATCGGTGATAAGGACGGACGGTGATCTAACCCTCATCCTCCCGTCCTTTGTGTCCACTTGCAGATGGTCGAAAATGGTTCTGAAGTCCAACGCATCCAGGACCTGTGCACGGCATGTCGTCTTTCACGCGATAGAGGAAAAAGAAGTAAAAGTGAGGGTCATTGACGTTACGCCACTCCTGAATGTCCGGCATGATAAGTACTTTGGCGATCTCGCCCCCTCTCTCTGGCATAACCCTGCAGGTGTATTTGGAGTCGAACAGGGACTTGTCATCCGTGGGTGTGGCCTCGGCAGCATCCTCAACGATGTGTTGACTCCAGATGGACACAAGGACGTCCGGGGTGGGGTCGGTCTCCTTGTTGATCGCCTTCAGTCGACCCTCAAGCCAAGCTTTACCCTTGGCAGAGTGATTAGCGGCGTTCACCCAGGACTCGAGCTGAACCCGTCCAATATCCCACTCTGCCGCAAAGGCGTCCCACTGCTCCTTCGTGTAAGGGACGAAGTCAGCAGCCTTCGAGGGAAGGGAGTGCGGCTTGTAATTTAACATCAGTTCATTCTTCATAGCCCAGATTCTCTTCTCCCTATTCGCCGCGTTTTCGAGTGTCTCGGCCTGCCCTTTCATAGTACCTTGGTTTGCCGCTTTGGAGGACTTCACACAGACCTTCTTCGCGAGCACTAACTCCGCGAGGTAGTCAAGGTCTTCAGCGCGCATTTTATAGAGTGGCTTGAAGTCGTTCTGCACCAAAGGCTTCCGCTTCAGCTTAGCTGGGTCGCCAGTCTTCCCGTTCGAGTCTGGTAGGAGTCCAGCGACGAACATCCTATCGATTAGGATCCACTTCTGGACCACCGCGTCATCCATCTCGAATAGAAGAGGGACCTTCGCATCTTTTGGGTCAGTTTTGCCGAGGTGAGTGAAAACCGTCGGCACCACTTGCCGTTGGAACGTCTGCAATAACATATAACTTAGTGTGTGAGCACCCGGAGATCTCCGGTATATTGGATTTGTTGCTTGAAGAATGAGCTCATTGATGAAATTGAAATATATTCAGGTGGAGGATGTAAGCTTACCGAGAATTCGTCAGATTGTGGACGACCATAGAGTTGGGGGGCGGGTTTCCCGAACTCAAACCACTTCACTCTGCACGTTTGCAGCTGCTCGGTAAAACTTTGCTCCTTCCGCAGACCCGTCAGATCTTGGTTTAGAGCGCGCGAGAGTTGTAGCAGGGTCATATCTTTGGGGTTTGGTTTGGTCCAAACCGGGATGATGGAGAAGTGCGATATTTCTTCGAGCGTCCACGTTGATGGCAGTTCGTGTGACAAGATCTTGTGCGCCTCCACAGTATGCTGACCACCAATAATGTAAAAGTGTGTCGTGTCCCTAAGGCAGTCCTCCTTCGTCGGTTTGGTCGCGAAGAACTCCACCTTAGTTTCGTCAGGTTTATTCTTCAGTGGCAAGAATCGAATGTGAATCTCTGGGGCCGTGGCCTTCGACGACGCACGAACTGCGTTGATGATTCCTTCGAGCCGTTCTTTCTGGATGCCCCTGTACACTAATCCTCCAGGGGGGGCCCTATGTAGATTATTGAAATGAACGAGCTTCACGACATCCTTCTTCGTGACAGGGTCTTCTACTGTCAAAGGCTTATTCTTGAGTATGTATATGTTCTTGAACGCCTCGTCCAGAACCTTGCCAATTGCTTCAACTTCAGTCCTCTTCATTTTGGCGAGGTCAACCTGTGTGAAGTTTAGGCACTTTTCGATCGCCAGGCCAGGCTCATCGGCCTTCGCTTTCTTTCCCTTCTCTGCCCGCGACGAGGAACCTGGGGTCAAAGTTTTCGAGGTTGTCTTGCATTTTCTTCCCGGGGTTGATTCTGGTGTCAGGGACAGAATGGGTGTCGGGTCTGGAACGGGCTTTCGGGACTTCTCTTGTGCTTCTGCCATCCACTTCCACTGCTCATTAACGTACGCCGGGCTCCATGTATCACTCGTGGGAGGGCTGAATAAGAAGTTCTCATTTTGACATGTCTCCGCTATCTCATCCGAAATCTTAGATGTCTCCAGAATCAAGCCGTATATGAGAGGCTCGGTGGATGAGTCCAGGTTCTCCTAGACGACAAGGAGGCAGACATCGTCGTCAAGACCCTGCATCTCTAGAACCTCGAGTCCAATGTCGGGGTGTCCCCGTTTTCCAATCCGAAGTTGGGGGACGTATGTCCAGGGTTCTTCAGGGGTTTTCAAGAGCTTCATTCCCCACTGGGTAATGCTCTCTCGGCATTTGTAGACGTAGCCAACATTGTGAATTCCTCTGTAGACAAACTTAGGGAGCCAGAACTCTACAAACGCCCCAAGCTTTCCGGGACGACTTTCTGTCGGAAGTGTAGTTGTCCACGAATCCCTGCAAGATGAGTTCGAAAGAGCACAAACGCAGTTAGAAATCACTGCAATTGACCGATAACCTATGGAGAGTCCGTCACTCAAAACCGGCTGCATTCCTAGGGATGGATGATAGAAATCAAGCTTCTAAATTATTTTATTACTGCCCAAGCTAGGGGAGGTCTTCGCACAATTATCAGATCTACATACACCTGACTGATGTTAAATCGCTTGAAGTATCTTGCATGACCTCAGCCGGAGATCTCCGGTTCGTCAGGAACGATCTGTAGTCGGCGTGAGGGGTATCGAAACATGCTTGAAAAGTCCCGAGATCTACAGCTCTATGTCGGATTGTGAGCAGCAATGGCGTTCGTTTTTGTTTAATTCCATTGCGAACGTATCCGGAGATCTCCGGCTGATTTGCGGGTGTCGTGTGCGTCCGTCCAGGAACGATTCGATACGTATCAGTCGAAGCCACTTCTGTCCTGAACCGGAGATCTCCGGATGATGACCTGATTGTCGAGTTTCACGATATTCACATCTTCCTACGCACGTATATGCACTACTTCGTAACGTCCGGAGATCTCCGGATATTTCTGAGAGTTACTAAATCGTGGGAAAATATATCAAGATTCATCATACCTCGACATTATCCGGAGATCTCCGGTTGATTATTGGAACTCCGTATTCCGTTCGGGATGCAACCGGAGATCTCCGGCTGATGCAAGTATGGATTAACATTGCACTAATCGCAACTTACCATCACGCGTATATTCACATTCATTCACAGAGAACTTTGACATACTACACTGGAAGTTTTACATACTCAAAATTCATGTTTCAAGTTACAAAACACACTGAGACGAATCAAATGCTTACACAATGCTTTCAATAACCGACCTTACACACAGGAAATTGAATCTGCAAATGTTCCGATGGAACGCCAAATGTGACGTTTGCACATGGATTACTCTTGTCATTAAATCGGACCGGACTCGAAGGACTCAGTATGGACAAGCACATTCTGACGTTCGTACAATACCATAATCACTCACAAATTCATGATTCGAAATACACTTCTGTTCATGGGACATCAAAAATAAAATAGACTATAGCCTAACAGATATCTGAATTCTAGTACTCATCCTCTGAGGTTTCTCTTCATTATTTAAGTGTACTTTGTTGTCATACACCCGCTAGGAATCAAATGAACAAACTTGAATCACAATTAAATAAAGAATCCACACAGAGTCGCTCGGACACAGTGAAAACAGTTCAATGTTGTGGACTTATCGGTCTCCTTTCCATGATGTCTCACTCGACGTTCCACCTCCAGTCGCCATTTCCCAACCTCCTCGAGGAACTCCTCGGGATCGAAGCGAATTCACAGCTCTGGATGACATCAACGTTCAACAACTCAGCCTCACAAACTCTACAATTTTTCAGATGCCCTAGAATTTCAGGTCCACATCTGATTGACAAGATTTCCGCGAAATAAATTTCAACACTGCTCATTTACGGATAACATGCTCATTTACACGCATAACATGCATAACATGCTCATTTACGGACCTTCTATACTGAATGCACTGAATACCAATACCCTATACCCTAAGCCCTACAATTCCGCTTCAACGTCTAACAACATCAGAATTACTCGACTCTCTTGAACCCTAATGGCGCTTACCGAACCCTACACCTGCCCCAGTGCTGATTCTAAGCAGTCCTGGGAAACTTCGATATTTGATGACACTGAATTTTAATCTGTGAGACAGTACATACCTCTTCACTGACCGATTCGGCGCACCCGTTCCTCGTGGTCGTTCGTGAAGACGCCACCCTCAACCGCAACGTCGTTTCAGCTTCGCTCGTGAACCGAGGCCCTCGCTAAATTTAAAATCCTATTTCAGTATCTCTATTCCAGTCCTGCTCTCTGACCTTCAGTCCATATCCAGAAACAACCTCTGGACGATATGCTCAATGTCCCTCACTTTTATCAACACTCACCTCGCACATCGACAGCCTCTCACAGCGCACACCGCCCTAACCTAATGCGTTTACGCCTACTGCGCAAACCACGAAAAAAACCCCTCCTGCCACTTCCGCTCACTACCTACGACATTACAAAGACAACACCCATAAAAAGCAAGAAAGGTTTGATGCTTGGAGTTCCCCTAACCCGATAGGGACAAGCTGGACAGCTCAAGGGCTGTGACGGCTCATGATGACAGTGGGTGAACTTAAAAATCAGCTCTAATCACGTACATATACAACGTGTACATTTCACAATCATGAATTGTCAATGTCGTGAGCATGCGTGACAAGACGTATTGATACCCGGATTCCTGGGTATTACATATGGCTACAGTAGATACTCGGGTTCACCGGGTATTAGAGTAATCATCATACTTGAATTTAAAACGTCTTAAGTGAATAAGCTTAATCTCCCTCTCCGTTACACTCCCTCCCTTCTTTCCCTCACTTGTTTTTCTTATTTATGTTTTGCTCTCCCCTCCTTCTCCATCTCCATCTCATTTTTAATCTTGATTCTAGTAATTTTTAGGCTCCCCGTGATTTCAATAATTACACATTCTTAAATTAACCTACTACTCTAAAAATAAATCCCGCACTCTTCCTTGCTTACTCTCCCTCCCTACCCCTTATTCTCCCTCACTTCTTTACTCTCCCTCTCCATCTCTTTTCTAATTTTGACTTTTTTTTTAATTCCCTAAATTCCCCTAGTGGCATATTCTAAAAATATAAATTACTTTAAAATAAATCCCTCCCTTACTCTCCCTCTCTTACTCTCCTTCTCTTACTCTCCTTCTCTTACTCTCCCTCTCTGCCTTATTCTCCCTCGCTTACTCTCCCTCCTACTTGTTTTTAATTTATTATACTCTTACTCTCCTCTCTTTCTCCATCTCCATCTCTATTTTCCTTTTGAAGTTTACTTTTTTGGATTTTCCTTCTTTCAATAAGTTCACATTCTAAAATTAAATAACTACTCTCAAAAACAACCCCGCACTCTTCCTCTCTTACTCTCCTCTCCTTCTCCATCTCCATCTCTATTTTCCTTTTGAAGTTTACTTTTTTGGATTTTCCTTCTTTCAATAAATTCACATTCTAAAATTAAATAACTACTCTCAAAAACAATCCCGCACTCTTCCTCGCTTACTCTCCCTCCCTATCCCTTATTCTCCCTCCCTACCCCTTATTCTCCCTCACTTCCTTACTCTCCCTCTCCATCTCTTTTCTAATTTTGACTTTTTTTTTAATTCCCTAAATTCCCCTAGTGGCATATTCTAAAAATATAAACTACTTTCAAATAAATCCCTCCCTTACTCTCCCTCTCTTACTCTCCCTCTCTTACTCTCCCTCTCTGCCTTATTCTCCCTCGCTTACTCTCCCCCCTACTTGTTTTTAATTTATTATACTCTTACTCTCCTCTCCTTCTCCATCTCCATCTCTATTTTCCTTTTGAAGTTTACTTTTTTGGATTTTCCTTCTTTCAATAAATTCACATTCTAAAATTAAATAACTACTCTCAAAAACAATCCCGCACTCTTCCTTGCTTACTCTCCCTCCCTATCCCTTATTCTCCCTCCCTACCCCTTATTCTCCCTCACTTCCTTATTCTCCCTCTCCATCTCTTTTCTAATTTTGACTTTTTTTTTTATTCCCTAAATTCCCCTAGTGGCATATTCTAAAAATATAAACTACTTTAAAATAAATCCCTCCCTTCCTCTCACTCTCTTACTCTCCTTCTCAATTACTGTCCTTCCCTTACTCTCCCTCTTCCTTGATTTTAATTTATTTTACTTTTAATTACCCCTCCTACTCAATATCCATCCTTGGTTATTAATATTGTACTATTGAAATAGTAAAATTATTTTTTCTATTCTATTCTATTGCATTATTAAATCATGCATAGGTTTCAAAGAGATATATACTTTGTTGTTACCTTTCTTCTTAATTATTTTGTGATATTAAAACTACATTAATGGTTGAACTAATGCGTTGCAAAGCAAGCCCCAACTCCTAGCCATAGTACTAAAATCATAATTTGCGCAATAAACCACAAAGTGAACTATCGCGTAGTCAACCATGCTGTGAACTACAAAAACACTACTTGAACCGCGGTGTCAACTATACAGTGAATCATTCCACCTTTCATTTTTTAGTATTTTTAAATATTAAAAATACATAAAAATGGTTGGGTTAATGCATTGCAAAGCAAGCGCCAACAGCTAGTCTACTCTAAAATTATATCCATTATCCTCCCTCTCTTCTTTATTCTCCCTCTAACTAATTATAATGTATCAAAGTCTTAAATAGTTAAAGTTCAATTATCGCTAAATTTTCTTACACGCTATTGAATCGAGTTTTTTTTTAAGTTATAGTTACTGATAAATTTAAGGTTATAGTTCATAGTATCAATAAATTTTTAATTTATAGATTTAAAGGTGATATAAGCCCTCGACCTTCATGAACCCAGAACCTTCCACGGTGAACCATAAACCGTAAACCGTGAACCCTTAACCTTCAACCCCAAACCGTGAAGTAGAAACCCTAAACCCTAAACCCTAAATTGTAAATAGTGAACCCGGAACTTTAAACCGTAAACCCTAAACCTAGACCCTAGACCCTAGACCCTAGACCGTAGACCCTAGACTGTAGACCCTAGACCGTAGACCCTGGACCGTAGACCCTAGACCCTAGACCGTAGACCCTAGACCCTAGACCCTAGACCCTAGACTCTAGACCCTAGACCCTAGACCCTAGACCCTAGACCCTAAACCCGTAAACCCTAAAACCGTGATGAACAATCCTGCCTTACCACGGAAGCTGTACCCGTTTTCATAGGACCAGGTTGCTGTACTTTTAAAAGCATCTGCTCAGTTATATATTTCTGCACGTATCTTCAAAAGTAGACAAATAGCTTCTGTCGAACTAGGAAATTTTGGAGATATTTCACACTGGAAACGAATGTCGACGTTCTACTTGTGTCCTATAGTGTCAGTTGAACAACACTACACTAAAAGTTTCATTTAGTGTAGTGCACACTAAATACGAACCCATACACTAATTGTCAACTACGCAATTAGTGTAGTGACAAAATAGTACACTAAATGTGAACTACTACACTATTTGTGAACTTTTGTAAACTTGATTGGAATATTAACTATTTTACTCGTGCACGTTTAGTGTATTGAAAGTAGAAGAGAATTATGTGTTCTCAAAGGTGAAGAAGAGAAAAAATAAAACTCATAAACAAAAAATTGGAAAAACAACAATTGCGAAAAAATAATAATTAGGAAAAAACAACAATTTGGGAAAACAACAAATAGGTAAAAACAACATTTTTGCGAAAACAACAATTAGGAAAAAACATTTAGGAAAAAACAACATTTTTGAAAAAAACAAGAACTATGAAAAAACATCAATTCAGGGAAAAAAGACAACTTACCATTTGAAAAGGTAAACTTTTGTAAAAATAAGCTTTCCCAAATGTGAACATTTGAAAAAGTAAAGATTTGACAAAGTAAACGTTTGAAAAAGTGAACTTTTGAAATAATTTACTTTTGAAAAAGTGAACTTTTGAAATAATTTTCTTTTGAAAAAGTGAACTTTTGAAAACGTGAACTATTTCAAAAGTTCACTATTTCAAAGTAAACTTGGAAGAAAGTAAATTTTTGAAAAAGTTAAGTTTTGAAAAAGTAAGGTTTTGAAGAAGTAAAGTTTTGAAAACGTTATTGTATGGTAAAGTAAATTTTTGAAAAAGTAAATGTTTGGAAAAAGTAATTGTATGGTAAAGTAAAGTTTTGAAAAAGTAAATGTTTGGTAAAAGTAAATGTATGGTAAAGTAAAGTTTTGAAAAAGTTGATGTTTGGAAAAGTAAATTTTGTGAAAGTTAACTTTTTAAGAAGTAAAACGTGAATAAGTAATATTTTGTAAAAGTAAGCTTAAAGAAAATAAATTTCCATGGAGTGTACTCCGATAAAGTTATCATTGATAAAGTAATTTTTGATCGAATTAACTATTTAGAATGTACACTTGTTTGCAATTAGTACACTATTTGTCAAGTTGTTTGCAATTAAAGTACAAAGGTAAGTACACTATTCGTGCCATTACACTAAATAAAACTTTTAGTGTAGTACGCAGCAGTGGGCCGAATGTTATCCATGCATAGGGTATAATTTCATTCACAAAGGTGAGTACAAGAAGAATAATACGATTACATTATACTTAGTCCATGACGTGATACGGCCCTTGTAATCACAAAGACACACCATGGGGCATACTTCATCTTCCGTTTTCTAATTTGCAGCACTCTGGGAACTAGATGGTTCCTTACAATACGGTCATCCCACGAGTACGAGCCTTTCATTTATCATGAGTGGAATGTGGCCTCGGTCGTGGGCACGTCGAAGAATGCGCACTATCATGATGGTGTACAGCAGTTACTATGATATAGTATGCATGCCCAAGATTCGTTTCAAATTTGAGCGCCTGAATTTTCCCACCAGGAGGTGATGAGGAGGTTGATAAGAGTATCCTTCAACTCAGCTCTCATCCTTTTTTGCTCTAGAGGTTTGGGATACTCTGGGAGCTGAGCCAGTTAGTGAGAGTGTTTGAGTGCGCGACATCGTGCTAGAATTCTGCAAGAAAACAATTAGACAATAGGTATTCCAGGAGTGTTAGGATTGTATCCTCGTATAATTTCAAATCGGCATTCAATTTGATAGGATTGGTGTAGATTGTGTTTCTCTTCGCCCTCAAAGTCGACCGGAAGCTGTCGTGTAGTGATTCCGTAACTAAATCGTCTCCTAATTAAGAGATAGATCCGGAGCGCCTAATATATTTCGACTCAAGAAGTAGGATGACGTGACTGATCGGGGTGTGAATCCGAACAGTTCTCATTGATTGGCGACTGAATCTTTCTGCCACACCCTCGAATATTCGGTACGGCCGATATTTCGATAACGACATAGATGCGAACCGGAGATCTCCGGCTGTTCTAGCCGAGACATTCTGGATTCTGCCATGCTCACTTGCAGGCCACGGCAACTATCCCAAAAACATCTGGCTGTCCCATTTTACGAGCGTAGGGTTCCCGGAGATCTCCGGCTATTTAAGGGCGAGATGATAATTGAAAGATATCACGGCAGCGTGGTTCGGATGAACCGGAGATCTCTGGTAAGATTCGAATAGAACTTCTAGCTTCACCCTTCACATCCTCACTTACACGAGGAATCGACGTTGCTGATCAATATTGAGTCATCCGGAGATCTCCAGCTAGACACACCCTACGATTTTGACCATGGTTTTTCAGTTCTAATCCACGTCCACTTATTCATGTACTAAGGCCATCGGCCATTAGCCGAACATCGACCGACGGAGGCCGGAAGAATCTCTGACTCAGATTGGTGGGAGAGTGACTCGGACGATCTTGCCATGGTCGCAGCTCAGTGCCTTGATTTCGGTCGAGCAGATTCTATGGAAGAAGATGATCCATCCGAGGAGTCTACTGGAAGGTCGGAGGTTTTGTGGTCAGGATTGTCCGTGAACCTCTTGAGGCGAGGCTCAGGCGAAATTGGAGAAGCATCAATTGTCGAGGTTCACCCAGTTGGTCAATGGCTTGGAGTTGACATACCAGTCGGTTCCAGTGAGTTCGTATTACTCAGACCGACGGCCATAACGTCTTTGGCGGAAGAATTTCCACTCATTCCCTTGCAACGCGGATATTGTTCACTTGTTCAAACACTTCGGCGGATGGTCCTGTGGAGAAGGGCGGATGTGAAGATTCCAATCGGAGATCTCCGGTCCGACGAGTCCCCTTTCGTTCCACGTGAGCGATGGGTTGGACTTGAAGTGCAGCGATTGGACGGGAATCTGTTAGTACTCTGCTCTAGTAGAATCATGGCGTCGTTAGCAGGGGATCACTTCCGAAGTGGATGCTTGGGAGAAGATAACATTGGTGTAACTGTCCTCGACGTTTTTGTGGGGGACACGGAGAGAATTATGAGTCATGAATCGTGGCCCATTCTTGAATGTTATTTTCCTTCCGGGAGGTCTTTAAAAAGCACAATAGATCATTTCGCATCCCTGCCTTTACAACCTGATTCTGGTGCTTATTTGGGGGGTCGTGCAAAGGAGCCTTACCGCTTTATTTTCCGACAGCAAGACCTTAACAAGAAAGAATCCTTGTACACCAAGAGGACTATGGATGACAAAATTCGCAAAGTCAGCTCGGAAAGGTGCTGTCCCAGACAATGCTGCCAATATTTTCAACAATCCCAGACTCTTTCTGTTAGACAAAAATTCTATGACAAATCCTTTGAAGACCAAAAGGAGTATGCGATCTCGGTAGGCGGGCAGTTTCATTCAATTGACGGGGACCGGAAGAGAAAGTACATCACTCTATTAGGAACGGAGGTCTGCTCCGTTGCATGGTACACGATCCATGGAATTTGGAAGTCCACGTTTCACTCGTACATCGCACATTTCAGTAGAGGAATCATCAATGCAACTCACGGTAACAAGGGCATCAAGCGCCCACGGCTTGCCACTATTCAAGCAATGGGGTCAATGACGTTGATTATTAATGACAACGCGGATCAGATGCCTCACCAAATGCGTAGTGTCGGGAATGGTCGGATTGACACTCTCAAGTATCTTCATGCGGGAAACAACTGGAAGCGAATTCGAGCAAGCGTCGATGCTGTAAGTTACTTGTCTCTGCACCATGATATGGATTAGATCTCTCTTTCTTCAGTCGACCGAAGTCCGAGTTACTGAACCGGAGATCTCCGGCTCTGTCAATGTTGAAATGAAATTTCCTTTCTTTGCAATACTCTGTTCTTCGCCCTGTCTGCTGAATTGTCCTTCTGATATACTCTTCTCACTTGGTCATTATTTCATCTTGCAGACAAACGACTCCTACGGTCTTCCTCCTGTAAGTCAGTCCACAGTTAGTAGGGTTAGAAAAGAATTTTTCGGGAATGTTGCTACTAAGCCATCTAGAAGCACCTTCGCAAAATGCAGCACTTGCGATAAATTCATTCAGTTTTTACTGACGACTCCAAAGGGAACGCCCGCTTACGAGCTATTCTATAGCAACAGGCAGGCTCACTTGAATCACCAGCAATCTTGCCGGAAGCTCTACGCGACATGGAGAGAGGAATCGAAGGCGAAGCCGCTGACCTTTCTTTGTGTCATTCACGACAAGATGGACACTACAAAGACTGCCCTTCCTCGCATGTGGAGGACTACGAAGGCGACATCTGGTCTCGGACAGCTTCCCATGAATGTCACTGGAATGGTGGCTCACAGTCATGTCGACGGAGCGTATGCTCACTATGCTCCTGCTTTATGGCCTGGAGATTCGAACGCCACCATCTCCTCCCTGGCAAAACTTTTTCGGCGGCTTGAGGGAGCACCTTTACATGAGACGCGCGCGCTCTTCGAGCACCCACCTCCAAACTCGATGTTCGCGGCGCTCATGAGGGGAAAGAGCAGGTGCGTGGACGCTTTAGAGCCCGTGGAGCCGAGTGCTTTTAAGGGACCGAAACCTTTGGCCCCAAAATTGTTCCTACAGCTTGACAACTCAGCGAAGGATAACAAGAACCAATACTTGATGGCATTCTTATCACTGCTAACTGCTCGAGGTGTTTTCAAGGAGATACAGGTTGGCTTCTTGGTAGTCGGACATACGCATGAAGATATTGATGCTTATTTTAGTCATCTTTCGAAAGAATTGAAGAAAAGCAGTACATATATTCTAGCGGATTAGATGAAGGCATTCATGAAGTCGTAGAAACTAGCCTTCATGCCGGAAGTTATCCAAGAGGTCGCCGACTTCAAATCGTATGTCGATGGCTATCTATGCAGCGGGGCGGGATGTCTGGTAGGACTTAGTGATATGCATCTTTTCAAGTTCTTCGTTGACAATGACGGTGTTCCGGTCATGAAGTTCAAGAAATCTGCCGTTGACGCAGAATGGTTACCCATGAACAGAGAGCCGATAAAACTTTGGAAGGTAGATGACTTCGGACGTCCCATGTTTCCAATAGGATCTCCCAAATCCGTTCCATTCAAGCCTATATGGGGTAAGGAGGAGCAGAGCCCTGTTGGAAACCAAGATGTTGTCAGAGACAAGGCCAGGAAAGCGACGGAGAACAAAAATTTTATAAAGACGGGGCTTCGGAAGTACGTTGACTACTGGGCGTCCGGAATGACTAAGTGCGCAGGGTACGCGGACTCCATTCGCCCATACCTGCAGTACTGGAAGGATGTCATCGACGAGCTTGACAAGCCACTTCCCCAGACGCCTTCCGAATTCGAAGAGGGATTCTGGACTGCCCATGATTGGAGAGGCCCTCATGAGGGAGGTGAAAATCTTCTAGGACTGCTTCCATAACCAGAGGATGGCACTCTCGAGGATGAGGTTCTTGAGCCTTATTGCGGACCCGCTAATGAAGCCCCCAAGTCCACATTTAATCTTTGGCGTGACATTCGTCATGGCTCCTGGGTTTTAGTAAGACCTAGTGATCCTGACATCTATCATGTCTGGCAGGGAAGAGCAGTTTTGGAGGTCGTCAGGGAAGATGGTAATGTCAACTACGGGATATTCCTCGTTAAGTATTGGGAGCCTGATAACAAGCAGAAGAATCTGAAAAAGAAGTACCAGGACTGTTGGGAAGCTACTTGGGTTGCGGACCAAGAGAAGCCTGTTTGGTGTCATGTGAGTTCCGTGTTGTTTGCGACCTGGTCAAGCAAAGTTAACCAACTTACGAGGTCCATTCCACGGAAAATGAAAGAAGCAGCGCTTGTGAACTTAGAGAAAGCGAATGCCGCTGATCCCTGATACGTTGATCAGTCCCTCTACCTATAATTCAGTTCTGTGAAATTCTCTTCGTTTAAAATCTCGAAGAGTTGCTACGTTCACACCGAAGAGCACCGGAGATCTCCGACTGTGGGCGCTTTTATTTATCTGGGCCCGAGTTCGGCATCCTTTCTTTCAGCTCTTGCCAGTCATCGTGAAGAGGACCGAAATTGTGCTCTTCCATTCAATGAAATTTGGGTACATTGAGGAGTGACAGAGTTACTGTTGACTCAATTCTGCCAGCGGTATATTTTTGGACCCTCACGTCTTTCTGAAAGCTTACCGGAGATCTCCGGCTATGGAAGTAATATTTTGTGGACCTAAGCATGTTCGTATATTGCCATGTTTCAGTCGGTGAGATCTAGCCGGAGATCTCCGGTTAGGAGATTCACATCCCCCATTCTCGTCAATGGGGTTCCAATTTTGAGCTTCCCAATTTTGAGCTTACCTAGGTGTTCTGAATAGTATTGAATCATATCCGGAGATCTTCTGTGGCTTCGATAATGCATTTCAATTTACGATGGATGTTTCAACAATGTATCAGAGACCTTTTGGTTATTCCCGTGGCTGTTTCTTTCTTAGATTTTTGACATGCCAGAAGTAAAATGATAATACGCGGTCAATTACACACTTCATATCAGTTGTACGAGGACCTTCTTATCATTGATGTGATGCTAATGGTTGGCGGCGGAGATTGTACTTCGCACATCACGTTACGACAGCACGCTTGACGCGTCGCCTCCCATGTTGGTCATTCGTGTCTGTGGAAGCTGCCTTTATTTTTATCAGTCTCGGTGTTATGGCGACTTCTATCAATGACTCATCCTTTACCTACGCTCGAGACCTGTAATTAATGGGTTGGTAGGGAGGATAGTATAAGAAAGGGTTCGGGTCTGCACCATTTCATATGTTTTGTCTTTCAACTTGTTAGTTTTGTTAGTCGATAGCCAGGGTTGAGAGAGAGGAGATGGCTTTTGCAAGTAGGAAGCGTGCTCGGGACGAATTGGAGGAGGACGCTCAGAGCAAGTTTGTTCCAGAGGAGGAGGACGGCAGCGACTATGAAGCGAAGGACGAGAACGAGGTCGACTGTGATGAAGATGAGTCGGTCTTCGGAGGTCGTTTGGTTGAAGATGAGGAGGAGGACGACCTCTGGTATGTTGACGAGGAGGAATCTTCTTCGGAGGGCGGCTGCAACCCATTTCAAATTGGTTGTGACACAGGGTCTGATGTTGATTCGGACATGTATGCGCCGGCGCACTGGAAAGATCTTTAGAAGTCTTGAGAGGTAGTGCCAGGATAGGTTTTGCTCTTTCATGCAGGAGTTTCACTGAGACTAGTCATTGCTGTCTCGTAGAGTTGATCAAGTATGTGATGGTCTTGTAAACGGACTCCCTTCTGAAAAAACAATTTTGTTTTTGAAAACTGACCAACTGTTTTCTGCTTTCCCTACTTTCAACCGGATATCTCCGGCTCTTTTAACGGCATCCATGAAATGTCAATGCCTTCTGCTCTAAGTTCATTTTCTCTAAATTCTTCCCCTAAGTACTCCCTGGGAAGAAAATCGAGTCAGTACAATTTCTGTCGATAATACTGTACCTCGCCTTGAGCAAGGTTCTATCACTGTAATCAATTTGTATCGTCTGATTGAAATCATCCGGAGATATCCGGCTGAATGACTGAGTTTATTTTTATTTGTATCCCTCTCAATCTATTGGGTGCCACAATTCTACTACACTGAAATCCTTCTTCCTTATTTCTGGACTTTGCAAAGTCCAGAAATAGTTAAATATGGCATAAGGATCTATCCTCTCGGATGATGGACAGTATGTAGAGTTTGACGACTGTCCTGAAAATTTGAATTATGAAGTTTTTGCAGAGGGAATTGGCTTGGACAATGTCATGTTCATGGTATGGAAATCTTTGTTGGAGTTAGGTGACCTCGCTATTGCCAAGGACAGTGATAGTACAATTGTTTGTATGAAGAAACCTGGGCATGGGACAAAAGGCATTAAAGATTGAGCAAAAATATCAAGAGCTTTTTTAATAAGATCTTCCTTGACGAGGTCTTTTCTGGTAAAATCATATGCTAATCTACATGCACGTCTGATTTATATCTTGGTTAGAAAGTAGTATGGTAAAATCATATGCTAATCTACATGCGTGTCTGATTTATATCTTGGTTAGAAAGTAGTATGTGTACATTGACAAGTTTGGTGTGTAATTGGAGATTATGCAGGCCAAGAATGGTGAGGGGCTAGCATCATCGTTAAATTTGCAAGTGAAGGCTTTTTGAAGGAATTCTTACATGGATTGGACAATTTATCAGCAATCCCGTCCTAAGTTTCTTACTACCGGCGACGTTTTGGAAAGCATACAGTTGCGACTAACTTACTTTTTGCACAAGGAGTCTAACCAAGTGATCGTGAAGTGGCCCCCTTTTGAGCATGATGTTGGCTCAGTGTCATATTCCATGTTAATTTGGCATCATTTTTAAACGAGAAGAATAACAATTAGATGGTGGATGCTCAGGAGAAGGACTGGGTTGAGTTTTGTTTGTACAACTCAAAAATAGGGTACATTGAAGACCTAAAGTCCAAGGGTTATGTTTTGGATTTGGTTGATAAAACCACGCACACCTTCAATATTTGGAAAGAAATGGTCTCATATATAATATGTTTTCAAGCAAGACATGAATGTGGCTGCTTACATCTTCTATTTAGCCATATATCAACAGACATCTAAGGGTGAGAATTTGAAACCTAAGGTACGGGCCCTATTGGACACGCCCATTTTTTACTTGTTTGTCGGCATGCAAGGAAACCTACTTTCAATGACACAAGATCTAATGGTTACCTCCCTCAAATCTTCCAAGGTTTAAAGCTTCGTTTCAAAATACAGTTACACTTCCTCCAGAATGAATTGGAGGGCCATCTAGGTTCTATATCATGACCTCCCGGCATTCATACTATGCCTTAGCATAATCTTCCACCTTCACAATTTCCAAGACGCAAATGAAATGAGGTAAATTACTTTTATTGTTACGTACTTTCATTGCTTTTTTCTTTTCTCCACAACTTGCAAAATACAATGTATGAATGGCTATTGCTTACTATTGTTCTTCTATGAGGCATTTTCAAATTTAAATGACATTGAAGTGAGGAGGGTGTTCATTTTCAGACTTTTAGAAAGTGTGTTTGTTATAACACTTTTTCCTTCAGTTAACCCCAACAAAATCTATACTTTCATAGGCAATACTTGTTAGTGTAGTAGTTATCAGCTTGTTTTATGAACCATCTCTTGTTGCTTATTTATTCATCGACCATCTCTAAACTAAGCTCATACAACCATTGTTGAAATTGCAATTACACATAGTATTGCCCTTTGAACAAATTTCATGTTCACACATATACTCACTGTTAGCTATAACCTGATCTTAAACATATAAAGTTCTCTTCAATTGAAGTGATTTTGTTTCATGTGAGTCAAGCTCACATACTCTGTTGATGTCATAGCTCAACGACAGGATCAATGACTTTTTGGTCCATCCTCTCTGTTGTCACTATCCAAGTCCTCCACCGTCAAAATAGACTGTTGTTCTACGCTCGTCATCTCTACAAGAAAATAAATTATTAGAAGTGCAATTAAACCTACAACAACCATAAATAGAGCATCTCATGGCATTTATCCCCCACTACCTCCTCCAAGCACCTCTCATAAGGAAAGCAATCACAACTCACACTTTCCACTTAGACGTTATCCCAAATGCAATCACATGCACTTCAAACAACCACCACAGCATGACAAAAAAATTCTCGGGCATGACACGAATCTTAAACTATAAGGAGTGGCTTTGCAAATTTTTGAGAAACAATGACGTCCAAAATGGATTTCGGATCCGAAACCCATTTTAGGATTATTGTTTTAAAAATAACATCACAATTGTTGAATTCGTGGGAATCAAATTCAATGCATTCCCCCAATTTCATCAACCTATTCTCCAAGTTTCGTTAACCCTTTCTTCAATTTCATCAACCAACACCATATTCATTAAATTGGGAGATTGGAAGCTTGCCAAAATAATATTTAAAGCTTAAGTTGACCTAAACATACAAATGTTTAGTGAATTTGTTCAATGCAATTTCCCAAGTATCTACAATTGGGGTACATATTTAACTTGAGTTGACCTAAATACGCAAATGTTTAGTGAATTTGTTAATTGCAATTTGCCAAGTATCTACAATTGGGGTACATATTTAACCAACGACGCTATCTTGTGAGCGGTGAGCAGCGAGCGGTGAGCGGTGAGCATAAAAAATCCTGAAATCTGGATTTTTTTGGTCATTTTTTTGGGGAAAAAGTGAAATTAGTGATTTTTTCAGCAGATCATCCCATTTTGGTGACATATTTTCCATAAATTTCTAATTTTAGAAACTACCCTATAGCCGTGGTGTACTGCGAAATTGCATGTTTTTTTCTTTATTTCGGTTTTTTAGAGTCCCCTGTTTTAGTTGAAAGGTGTGTCATAATTTTTTCCCATGAAGCTCCTACAATTTGTAAAGTGCCATATTGGAATGAAAAGCACATATTTACTTAGGTATAGGGTTTACGCATTGTGGTAGAATATCATACGAAGCGGACAATTTTTGACCGTACTTGCTAATTTATAATAATATTGATCTTCAGAATCAACGGGAATCACCTAGGTATTAAGTGGATATTTCACTGGTATTAAATCGGTACCAAATTCGAATTACATGAGAGGGAAAATGTTTACTACGAAATGCACGAAAGTCACCTTTGCCTTCCATGCATATCATTCGCACAAATCGCCAGGACAATTCCCAGAATATTGGCATAGGCGATTTCTAATGACTTATGTATAAAATCGTCACCTTAAACCATAGAACACGCTAAGTACAGGATTCTACTGCTCTAAATAATATAACGGAATATAATAACATATTAAACTAATTCATGACCATCAGCTACAGTCATGTAATCAGGTACGGACCGAGGATGTATAGATGACGACCTCTTGAGCATTCAAGAGATATTAATAATTCTGGTTGGGACGCCTTCCTCACGCTCGTTTAGTGATGTTAGCAAGCTCGAGAATGCGCATAACTTCGTTAAAGCTGTAGCTTGGAGCATGCATGAACATGTCCTCTTTGTAATCCATCTTACATAGATAACGTAAGACGTAATACACATGCTTGCAATACTTCCATTGCCCCTTCTTTCCCAACGCTTCGGATTGCATCTTCAAAAAATCTGGACATGAACATCTTGGGAGGTCTGTAAACGTGACGCAATAAGACTTGTCCTTCCCCGTGTCAAGAGTGATAACGCATCCCCATCCCGGATACGGTATGGCTAACAGATTCGAGACGTAGCAGTTATTCATAAGAGCTGCGCTTGACCACTTGTTGCGTTGGTCAATTGTGGGAGCATCTGTTGTCCTACGAATTGCGTAGCCATTCCGAAAGCTGTGGTGAGAATTCGGATTTGCTGGAATGGGGAAGTGAGATCGCGGAAGCGGCATGTCCATAGACACTTGGAATTGTCGTCGTGGTGAAAGAGCCCCACGCTGTTGCAATTGGAAACCTGCTTCCTCCAATGCTAAAACCTCATGCACAGTCAAATTGGTGCCAAGTTTCACCGGCCACGATATTGGAACTGATGGCCAATCCATCACAAACGCTTTCTTCGACCCCTTTACACAGCGGCCTACATCATCTGGACAAAACCAGAACTCCGCAGTAACATTACGGGGTGATCTGTAATCCTTCTTCATACCCGAATAGGTGGGGGCAGGAGTTCCATGACTTCCACGTGAAACTTTGGTGTTGCAAGGCTCACCACTGTCAGCCTGCAATGCTTGGCATTTTCGAGCTGACTTTTTGGGGAGCCGAGCAATGTGCCACTTAGACGGATCACAGTCTGATTCGAGAACGGAGGTTGTATGTTGGACACCAGAGTCCTGTCCTCCAAGGGCGTCTTCGATGCGAGCCCGAGTCACCCTTTTACCATCACGGGGAATTGAATAGTTCACCGTATCGGACCTGTGCGAATCGTGGGACGACCCGGGTGGCATGTCAAGCTTACGCTTCGTGGATCCAAAAACCTCCGCACCTTCTAAGCCGCATGTCCTAGTTAGTAAGTCCTCAGCTCCGGGGAAGTTCCTAACAGCATCAGCTATGAGTTTAGGATCACCGAAACGTTGTGCGGAACGCAACCGAAGCGTACCTTTGTCCGGACCTTTTCCCGACGCACCGCCCTTCAACCATGCTCGATACGAAGTAATCTGCATAAAAGCACGGATGAGGTCGTCTACGGTTGCCGCGTATAGACACGTCATTGTGTTTCCGGATTGTTGGAGCCAACGATTGTGGACTGTTTCGGCAAGGTTATAGGAAGGCATGTCAGCCCTCTCGTCAAGCGTGAGATCCTGAGGAAAAGCAACATTTTTCAATGAATAGGAGCTGATAACACTGAAGAATCTATTGGAATGTCAACAATATAAAGCCTGAAATACACTTACAAGCTGCATTGCGCCGCCCCATTGTCGATAACGGAAGTGCCAAAATGCCATCCAATCCTCGAGAGAACGACGTCCGATTTCGGTAGTGGCACCAGAGGACAACCACCACGCTCGAATGACGTTGTACTGAGCTTCAGCCTCGTCATGGGTCTTCGCATTTTTCCAGATTTTGCATAGGGCAATGTGTTGCTCTTGGAAGCCTGGAAGAATACTTCTAGAGGTAGCACGCTGAAGACACTTTGTCCAATGGAATAAGCATGTTCGTTCCCTATTATCCATGGGCTTGTCCTTGTCGCCGCTGCCATAAACTCGTCGAACGGCATGCCAATTCGCACCAGCACTGTCAGCCATGAAGCCTTTGAAGTTCACATCTTCTAGGCCATGTTGTCTCATTGTATCATTTAGATTCTCCCAGAACAACTGCTGTGCTTGAGCATCCTCGGATTGCATATCGCACATGGCGATTGTCATTTCCTTACAGTACTTGCTGTCGTACACATGACATGCCATGGTAGTCCAATCCTTGACCCGTTTGACATGATCAAACATCAACCAACAATCTTCAAGGTCATTTCCGGGTTGCATACGCCTAACGAGGTCTACCCCACTTCCACATTGGTCGACAGACATTTTGAAAAGGAATACTTTACCTTGAGACTGGCCGGGAAACTTGTTTTCGTGAATGAACACGAATTTCGACGACTCTTTCAGCTCCATGATGTTGTCCATTACACCCTTCCCACCACTGTAGAACCTCTTGCACGTGGACACTAGATTCCTTATATTCGGAGACGAAAGGGTCTCGAATTGATCGAGGACAACATCCAAAGATGCTTCTTCAAGGTTGGGCAAGTTAGACTGTGGACGGATCAGGTAGTCGGAGAGGAAATTCTTGCTCGCGGCCATGACAATTGCAGAATTAGTAGCCTTGGGCGTACGTTGGACTTCTTTTGCTACGCAATCGTGCATGACGTCCATGGCATCTTGATCTACACCTTTCAAGATAGGATGAAGATGATGACCTAAATGAATTGCAGCGCGCGTCCGATCGTGATCGATAGATGTCACGTAGTATATACGTGCATCACAAAGAGCAAGACAAATTGGAGGGGTTTGGCAAACCTTACATGAGAGCGTAGATTTCTCGGATGGTGCTCCCTTCACTGAAAATGGAGTGAACGCGAACCCGCTCCACTCGGTCTGATTTGAGCGCCCACCGTTTCGTGACTGATAATCACAACTGATGTTAGGGCACTGTAGATGCCCCGTACATACAGATTTTCGATACGTCAGACCAAAATCGTTCTTGATATTTGTAGTCATTGTCTTGCACCACGTGTGACCATCGTGCTGTTTACTCATTCCATCTAGGCCCCCTCCGTACTGTGTAGGAATACCCTCTGGGAGCGGTGGAAGTTCAAATACCACGTCCCCATCATACTTTGGAGGCAAATACTTAACATGTTTCAAATCGAAACTATCGATATCAATTCTAGACAACTCAGACCTGGACCCTTTCCTATTACAGGTATGCCGTACATGAATTAGTATGCTCCTGACGTTGCGCGAGCCAGGATAAACGGGGGGCTTACCTGAGGAATAAGACGGAGACGCTTGAGCATATGATGGAACCAGTTTAGTATTAGTACGAGTACCTAATTCATGAGCTGAGGTCCATGGGATCTTTGACTCTGCAAGGTTCACATCAGATAGTTCATCTTCCTCTGTATCGCTAAGGACATGGACGCTTGGGTTAGACCTAGTGCCTAAACCGGGCACGAGTACGGTATCACCAGAATCGGTCGGAGGAGTTATGACGGCTACGGACGCATGAGCGGCGAATTGAACATCTGTAACACCAAATACTTTGAATGAACCACGACACAAGCTCCAAAAAAATCCTCCAATGTCACTGTCTTTCACTTGATAAATGGACTGCTCATGAATACCTTTGCTATCATAGACCTCTTGTTCAATGTGGACTGTGCCAGCCCGATAACCAAAACGAACACATAGCATTGACTCGGAGATACTGACTGTGCCATTGTCGCCAATGGGCACGACAAGTGGAGCACCGCCTTGATGAGAAGTAAGAGACGCCATGCACAACGACTATCAGAGGCGGTGTTAAAGGAGGGTGGGGTGCAATGACAACTGAATTGCGAAAGAGAGTAAGAACTAGCTTGCTGTGCTTGTTCAAATACTGAACTGGTAAAGAATTGATTACGGAGAGAATATATTTTCTTATATATAGCAACATACGTGGAAATCTATAAATTACGAATGAGTGAAATTACGGCGGAAATACTTAAATCTATAGAGAGTGCTTCCATTCTAGCCTGTTGGTGGCTTGAGTGTACAATGACACTAGTTTATCTTCCAGATTAAATTGGATTAAGAAAGGAGTGAGCTGGAATACCGATTACCAATTTTGTTAATTGTCTTGTTGTAGTTACATAATGAATACAACTTTAGATTTTCCGGATCGTATATTTCCAAACATGAAGATGCTTAACAATAATTGTGCCCCGTAATTGACGGATGGATCAGCGGATTATATTGGAGAGCTATTGTAGGGCTTTGCGACAGCGTGTAACAAACTAGATCTGAGAAGAGCTTAATATTAAATAGTAGATCTTTGGTGTAAACGGAAGCAAGATTGAATAGAAGAGGGGCTCTATCACCGCAACGCAGGAGTATTGCACTGAGTTGTTTGGATGCATAGGGAGGCTCGGATGTTAAAAGAGAGTGCGGATGAGTGGTTTGGCTATCTTGTAGATGATGACTAAGATAGGTGGCCGGAAGAAGCGAAGTACCAATTTCTCCAATCCGAAGCAGACGCGGGCTCGAAAGGATCGGCACAGACAACAGTCATTGTTGGCAGCTCAGAACCTGGAAGTCGATACATCGGAATCGGGCGAACGTTTTCGGGCTTTGTCAAGTATCCACCAGGGACCGCAGCCAGTCCAATCACAGATTCAGGTATGTTTAAATATTCAATATATTTAGATCATTTTATGTGGCTGAATAGAAGAGAGTCCAATGGTTCATCTGATTCTGGCATCCTGTATTGATAATCAGGAGTCTTGCACAATCGTAAGTATTCATGAGCATTTTGAAGAGGCAAACACTATAGAAGGAAACTCCAGGAAAATGTATCAAAGATCTAGTACCAGTGAGACCTCGTTACAAGTGGATAAAGGTTCTGAAGACAGTGAAGGCCATTCTGACTGCCAAAATAGTGACTCAAGCGAAGAAAACGGGAGGCTGAGAAATCAATCACGACCCACACTGGTCGGAGACGGTTCCTCATCAAAGGCATCCGGCAAAGGAGTAACGTCTCATCGAAGAAGCGTTGAGGACCTCGCGGACAAATTGTTGGAACTTCAAAGGGACCCACTAAATCAGGTATGTCACAATTAGATAAATTTTCGATCAATCAGTTCCCGTTCTTGTACCTGTTCTAAGACCACGAGTGACTCTTATCGTCGTGGTTCAGTTTAGTCAATGAGCTACCGACCTGTTATAGAGCTCCCGAGAATCAGTGCATTAATGACATACGTCACATATTTGGTTTCAGAACCTTACATATTCGATATTGGGCTCCCAAAAAGGCCATACTGCCTCCAATAATTAGGGTTTAGGATTAATGTGGGGCCCGTTGGTTCGTCTCATCGGTCGGTAGTCACTCATCTGCAGACGGCTCACGTTGCAACCTCGAGCAGGGTTCAGGATCTCCTTCTTCATCCGGGTTCGGTTCTTCAAGCATTCGAGAACTTCTCATGTTTTCACACCTGCTTCTCGGGAGATGTTCACTGAAATTTTGTTAGTCTTCATGGCGGAGTTGCTGAATGTAGTGAAAATCTCTGTCCTTGCAGGTTGCGTGCGCGGGGAGTAAGCGGCGGAGTTTGGTGGCAGCAGATTCGGAGCTGGAGAAAATGGCAGGACTTCAAGTACGTCTTCTTCACATCTCCGTGTTCTGTATTTGCCATTCCTTGTAATTTGGTTGATCTGGGAGAATTCGTTAGGGTTTTGGTGCGCTTTTCCTGTGGTGTTGCACGGGCACGAAGAGAGAGTGTCGGTCAGAGGATGGGAAGTGCAGGATGGGCGCGACGTGAGAGTGTGCATTGTGAGGTCCAGCGAATAAATTCCAAAGACTGTGTGTTTCGTTGAGGTCTTGGCTGTGGGGGTACGGGGTTGAATTCGTTTCCAGCTCTGCCTTGAGCGCAAGAAAGGATGTTAGTCTTGCTGTCAAGAGTGCGCGCGCGATGGACCTTAGCCAGCAGGGGAGGGAGTCATGATATGTAACGAAAATCAGTGACCCCTAAAAATGGCTTTCGGATCCGAAAGCCATTTTCAGGGGTCACTGATTTTCGTAAAAATTTGAGAATCCTATCCCTGCTGGCTAAGGTCTTTGACTCGCATGGATATCTTTCATTCCTGTGGTGATCACGATCACAGGATCGGTTTCATGGATTCCGAAATTATTGCATCAGTGTTCGAGGTCTATAAGCTCATATCATGCATACAGGAGAGGGAGTGAGGGTGAGGAGAGTAGATGGGAGGGTGATGAGTGAGTGAGGGAAGGGTGGGGAGTGTGGGTGCGAGGCTGGGATGTGTGGGTGGGGCTCGACGTGGGAGTGTGCGAGGGGTGGTCCAGGGAAAACATTCTCTAGTCTTTGAGTGTTGTTGATCTCAAGGCCGGGGGGGGGGTAGGGGTAAGAGATTGTATTGAGCTCTGCCTTGTGTGCATGCATTCATGCTAGTTTTGTCGTTGATTGTGCGCGCGCGATGGACCTTAGCCAGCAGGGGAGGGAATTATGAATTTTTACGAAAATCAGTGACCCCCGAAAATGGCTTTCGGATCCGAAAGCCATTTTCAGGGGTCACTGATTTTCGTAAAAATTCATGATTTCCTCCCCTGCTGGCCAAGGTCTTCGACGTTCGTGCTTATCTTTCATTCCTGTGGTGGTCACGATCATAAGATCGTATTCATGGATTTGGTAATTCTTGCGTCGGTGATCCAGGGGAATGAGCTGATTTCATGCATTCTGGAGAGGGAGTAAGGGTGGGGAGAGTGGATGGGAGGTTGATGAGTGGGTGAGGAATGGGTGGGGTGTATTGGTGCGAGGCTGGGAAGTGTGGGTAAGGCTCGACGTGAGAGTGTGCGAGGGGTGGTCCAGTGAATATTTTCTCTAGTCTGTGAGTGTTGTTGATGTCATGGCTGAGGGGGGTAGGGGTATGATACTGTTTTGAGCTCTGCCTCGTGTGCATGCATGTATGCTAGTCTTGTTGTTGCTCGTGCGCGCGCGATGGACCTTAGCCAGCAGGGGAGGGAATCATGGTTTTATACGAAAATCAGTGACCCCTGAAAGTGGCTTTCGGATCCGAAAGCCATTTTCGGGGGTCACTGATTTTCGTAAAAATTTGAGATTCCTATGCCTGCTGGCTGTGGTCTTCGACGCACGTGCATATTATTCTTCCTGTGATGGTCACGATTATGGGATTGTGTTCATGGATTCAGAAATTCATGCGTCGGTGATCCAGGTCTATGTCAATGAGCTCGTTTCATGCATATTGGAGAGCGAGTGAAGGTGGGGAGAGTGGGTGGGAGGGTGATGACAGGGTGAGGGAAGGGTGGAGAGTGTGGGTGCAAGGCTGGGAAGTCTGGGTAAGGCTCGACGTGGGAGTGTGCGAGGGGTGGTCCAGGGAAAACATTTTATAGTCCAGGGAAAACATTTTATAGTCACTGATTTTTGTTAAAATTCATGATTTCCTCCCCTGCTGGCTAAAGTCGTTGACACGCGTGCATATCATTCAATCCTTTGATGGTCACGTTCATAGGATCGTGTTCATGGATTTGGAGATTATTGCATCGGTGATCGAGGTCTATATGCTCATATCATGCATACAGGAGAGGGAGTGAGGGTGAGGAGAGTAGGTGGGAGGGTGATGAGTGAGTGAGGGAAGGGTGGGGAGTGTGGGTGCGAGGCTGGGATGTGTGGGTGGGGCTCGACGTGGGAGTGTGCGAGGGGTGGTCGAGGGAAAATATTCTCTAGTCTAGGAGTGATGTTGATCTCAAGGCCGGGGGGTTGGGGTAAGATACTATATTGAGCTCTGCCTCGTGTGCGTGCATGAATGGTAATCTTGTCGTTGCTCGTGCGCGCGCGATGGACCTTAGCCAGCAGGGGAGGGAATCATGAATTTTTACGAAAATCAGTGACCCCTGAAAATGGCTTTCGGATCCGAAAGCCATTTTCAGGGGTCACTGATTTTCGTAAAAATTTGAGAATCCTATCCCTGCTGGCTAAGGTCTTTGACTCGCATGGATATCTTTCATTCCTGTGGTGATCACGATCACAGGATCGGTTTCATGGATTCCGAAATTATTGCATTAGTGTTCGAGGTCTATAAGCTCATATCATGCATACAGGAGAGGGAGTGAGGGTGAGGAGAGTAGGTGGGAGGGTGATGAGTGAGTGAGGGAAGGGTGGGGAGTGTGGGTGCGAGGCTGGGATGTGTGGGTGGGGCTCGACGTGGGAGTGTGCGAGGGGTGGTCCAGGGAAAACATTCTCTAGTCTTTGAGTGTTGTTGATCTCAAGGCCGGGGGGGGTAGGGGTAAGAGACTGTGTTGAGCTTTGCCTTGTGTGCATGCATTTATGCTAGATTCGTCGTTGCTCGTGCGCGCGCGATGGACCTTAGCCAGCAGGGGAGGGAATCTTGAATTTTTACGAAAATCAGTGACCCCTGAAAATGGCTTTCGGATCCGAAAGCCATTTTCAGGGGTCACTGATTTTCGTAAAAATTCAAGAGTCCTATCCCTGCTGGCTAAAGTCGTCGACGCGCGTGCATATCATTCTATCCTTTGATGGTCACGAACATGAGATCATTCTTATGTTCATGGATTCGATAATTCTTGCGTCGATGATCCAGAACTATGAGCTGGGAACGTGCAGCTTGTCGTGAGAGTGAGAGTGCGGATTGTGGGTGGGAGGCTGGGGTGTGTAGGCGGGGTGGGGAGTGGGTGTGGGATGGATGGTGAGGTCTAGGCTGGGGTGTGGATGGGTCATTGGTTCGTTTCGTACCGAGCTATTTCATGACCATGGTTTGCCATACAAGTAGCAATTCATGCGGTAGAATTAAGTTGACTGGTCTGGTCTAGATATATATCTAGATTCATTTCAAGTATATGTGACAGGTGGATGCAGTTTGTTGCTTGGATTTCTTATGCATACTTATTGCAGGTTGAGAGTTTGGGACCCACAGCTTCTTCTTCGCGTGAGGATCTTGAGATTCTAGAGGACGAAGAACGCGTTGGTGAACTTGTTGATGAGCATGGGCTGGCTCCAACACTTCAATCTTTGCGGAGGTCCATCCGTGGGACCTCATACGACATCCTACAGAGCAGCATTTGCTCTTTCGGCGGTGATCTCCCAATTCCTCTCTGCCGAATGGTGCCCATGACTGAGGTGAGGTTACCTCTTAGAAGTGATGTCGAGAAGTTGAAGGGGGAGTTCGTCAATGGGTATCGGCCTGGTTCTGCTTGTTTTTATGTGTCGGTGAGGAGTTTCTCCCTTGTCGAGAAGCGGGTGCAACCAGTAGACAGGTCATCATGGTCAGAGCTTTGGATTGAAGAGGACCGGAAGTTCGAGGAGCTGTTGAAGACTCGACCGGAGTACTCGGCGTTTTCAGAGAAATTCTTCTTCGTGTGGGATGGCAATCATCGCCATATGGCTTGGACAGAGGTGATATCCCAACTGCACCCATCCGATGTCAGCTTTCATGTGCCCGTTAGAGCCGTGGTGATTGAGCCAACTATCGAGAACCGACACATCTTGCTCAACGTGATGACCGACTTGAACAGGTGCGCACGAACTTAGATACTCCTGGCATTCGTTTGTTTCAGCTGCTTTCACCATTGTACTTCATTTTTTGACATTGAAATTCTCTTTTGTCGAAGGCAAAAAGAATCAGACCACGTTGTGCAACACCTCACTCACGATCTAAAGCGTGTTCAGCATTTCGGGCTCTTAGAGTTTGAGCAATTAAAGGGGCTCATCAGCGATGATGATTACGAACTGAGTGTCCTTGAGTGGTCAAAGAAGGGACAACGAAAGTGGTATCATATGACTCTCGAAGCATTTGTGAAGCTCATGTTTGAGGTACGTTGTGATTATGATGAACATGTAGCTCTTGCCATTACTCTCCCTTCAATATTCTAGTTCAGAATATTGATACTGATCACGACCTTATGTTGTCCACAGCGGGACCTGATTGCTGTTCAAGAGGAGCAGATCCAAAAGTTTAAGGATACCTTGGTCACGGGTGTCAGTGAGGATCGGCGTGGAAGTGCTGCAGAGTTGGTGAGCCGCTGCACTGAGGCTGTACAAAAGAAGAAGACGACTTGTCAGACCATGCTCACTCGGTTGTTGGCAATTGCCAACCCGGCAAACGGGGAGGATTTCTTCAAGGAGGTAGGGTATATGTATATACTCCATTCCTATCGATATCAAATTTTTAACTTCTGACCTTGTAGAGTCCACTCTAATTATTGATATTGGAGTATAGGTGAATCGGCACTATGATGTTTATCAGGTGCGGCCCGAGATGACTCCCGAAAAACTCCAGCTCATCGCTACAGCTAGGGTAGCTGCGAAGTTCAAGACGCGCTGGTGCAGGTGGTGGAACATGAGCAAGGGCAGTAGGATGGAGTATAACTTCCCCGCATCGCCCGCGTCTGACAAGGTTCTTCGAGGTTGGATTGACAAGGCAGCGTTCTGGGCTGGGGTAATGTTTAATTTTTCTTGATATTCTCATTATTTCCGAATGTTATCTTTATCATCAATTCTTAACTATGTGGATTTCGTTTCACAGCTAGAAGAAGAGTCTGAGAAACTCTACGCAGAGATTCTTCTTGAGGACAACATTGTCCTCCAGACTGCCGGGCTTCCAAATCCCGTTCCTGCCATTGGGAAATGGATTGAGGCAAAGAGCATGACGTTGTGGACAAAGGTGTTCTGTACTCTCATCGGCAAGGGGGGCTCCTACACGAAGGGCGAGGAGTTTATGGCGCAAGACGGATGCGAGAAGGCTCTGAAGCGAGCTGTGATGCGATATTTTTGGAGGGTGCTCGTGGCACAGGGATCCTTGTTGCCCGGAGATCTACCCACCCGTTTCACAAAGTGGATAGATACTTCTGCACCAGAGTGTATCTTCACAGATTCACAGAGGCGTCGGTTCTCTGTTCACCACCTCCTCCAATGCCCGTGGTACTTGGAGATGCGTGAGGTAGATCCCACACCTGGAGACGAGGTCCAGCTTCGAGTGGCATGCGAGTCCATGGCGGTGCCTCCTGTGGTTGGCAGCGTCCTTCCCTTGTTGGCGGCTCCGTTGGCAGCGTCTGAGGAGCAATCCGAGAAGGCCAAAGCCAAGGCTACCGAGAAAGCCGCTAAGGCAGTAATCAAGGAACAAGAGAGGGAGGCTGCAAGGCTGGAGAAGGAGAGTTCGAAGAAGGAGAAGAAAGAGACGAAGGAGAGGTACAAGGAGTTCGCCGCGTTGGTGGCGAAGGAAGGTCCCCAGAAGCTGTTTACTCAATTGGGGGGATTGGAGGGATTCGCAGTCCCTCCTGCGGTGACTTTGACGATGGGCATTTCACCCTCAGCTAGTAGCCGACCTTCTACCTTTGATGTGAAGCCCTCTCAGACGGTGTATTCGATACCATTATTTGATCTTCCTCAGTCTTCTGCTGCTGTGAAGGTGATGTGTGAGAGTGCCCTCTCCATTATGTCTCAATTTGACAGCGTCGTTGTGGAGGATGACGAACCAGAGGCCTGGAAGGAGCTTCGCAAGTTTTTGAAGGAGCACTCGGGCTCACGGCATCGGCGACATGAGGATCTGGATTGTGCTCTAGGTTTGGCGGATATGGTACTCTTGGACGTACCAGAGGATTTACCGGTCCCCGACATTGATGGCGGCATCGACGTACCAAATTGGAACAAGCTTCCAACCCGATTATCAGACGGAGGGAAGAAAGAATCCCATTGGATTTACCGGGCATTTGAGATAGTTGGGGCGTTGCTTCGTGACGGGGCGCCGCTTATCGTGTTCTACCCGGATTCGAAGTTCATCTCCAATGAACTTTCAGCCTGGGCCGATTGGGCAGGATTTGTCGAGGAGACAAAGTGGTTTGCCATCAACGGGCTACCACTTTTCCGCGATGGCCACCCTGGGCGCACTCACAAGTGCTTTCTTGTGAAGTGCTTCGTGAGGAAACTGAATCCCGCGGTTCCTTTCTCATTCTTTGATAGGATGGAGCTGCAAAGAGACAGGATTCATCTGTCTTCAGATGGTCACATGACCAATCTCATTACTCATGAGACGTTGACTATGAGGGCCGATAGCGACGTACCATGGCGTGGTGCTCGCGAAAAGTCTACGAACCTCATGGAGGCTCTGATTGATCTCTGCACACAGCACGAGGACATTGTCTTGGATCTCACAGCATCTACAGGTTAGTTCATTCCATTACAAAATTCTTTAGTTTTACCTTCGTATCATAGCTAACATCGTATGATTTGTTTTTTTGAATGAAGGGGCGTCTATTAAAGCCTGCAAGGCGCTAAAGCGGCACATTTTGGCACTGGAGGAGGACCGAGAGTTGGTGGATGAAGTCCTTCTTCCTTTGGTCCCGAACATTGTTGAGGTCGAGTCAGCACCGCCACCGGTGGTGGCAGAGGGCTCTCGCAAGCGCCCCTTGGAGGTTGATGACGACGAGCCAGAGGTGAAGACCGTCCCCAAGAGACGTTGTGAGTAAGTCCTACCCTGATTCGGTTCTAGTTTTGGAATGCGGTTTTAGTTCTAGCTTGTCTCAAGCTTAAATTCTTAACGAGACTTTAATTTGTGCAGTCGGCCTTCGTCGTTGATGGCATCATTGTCAAGGACTCATGTTGGAGTGCTGTCTCCATTATTATTGGAGGTGAAGAGCCCCACACGACGATTCCATTTGAATCCCTGGGATGCCCAGGTTGCAGACGCCATGGCCGCACAACATTCCCCTCCACGTCTTCAAACGGTAGTCTCACGTAGAGTTACTACATGTCCGTTCATAGATGGGGAGGCTTACGTTAGTGGCTCGGAGCGTAGTGATAGTTTTTCTGACGATAGTGATTCCAGCTGACTTTTCGCGGAGGAATCTTGATTCCATTGCATTGGTTTATTGCTTTGTTTACCATCACACTACCAGCTAGTTGTCTTCAATATTGTCCCATCGTGAATCAACTTCATTCCTGTCAAAATCCCTTTCTTTTCACGTATGTCTTACATAAAACATCGTACGGTATGCTTCGATATTAAAAGATATCGTTCTATCTACGATTTAAAACTTGATTCATAATAAAAAAACCTTTGTAACTTGGTTACATGTCCTCTAAGTTTATAGGCTTTGTATCTTAGGCATTGCTCTTTTTTAAACAACCGTTCGCTAAGAATTAGATTGTTTCAATTTAGAGTGGTTCGGACCCAACGGGTATCTCCATGGTATCTATTTTTTTCCACCTAGGTATTTCATGGATATCACCAAGGTATTATAAGGGTATGAACTAAGTATCACATGGATACTGCCTGCCACCCTAAACAATATTACTTCAATTTTTTCTGCTGTATTTCATATTCTATTGACTTGTCGCGGTACCCTGAAATCTAAATCCTCACCCATAAGCGTCCCTTCCAATGAGGTGAGAATTGTTGCAATCAATCCTAAAAAACTCATACTTCCATACGTCCAAGTACATTGTCGTCGAAAATTTCAGTTTTTTTTTCATATGTCAACACAGTTTTAATAGAACCCACGGCCATAGGCGACCCTTTCCAAATTCTTCAAAAAACAGTACCAAATAAATTGCAAAAAATCAGTGCTCACCGCTCGCCGCTCGCCGCTCGCCGCTCACAAGATAGCAATCCTGCATATTTAACTTGAGTTGACCTAAACATGCAAATGTTTAGTGAATTTGTTAATTGCAATTTGCCAAGTATCTACAATTGGGGTACATATTGGGATACATATTCAACTTGAGTCGACCACAAAGTGGGCAAACAATTACTATTAGAAAAACTATTTACACCTTTCAAAGTTCAGGAAATCTTCCAATTTAATGAATATGGGGATAACCCCTTCCCCTAGTTTTATCAACCCATTCCTGTAGTTTCATCAACCATCATCCAACCCTCCATCCTTTGCAGCATAAAAATCCCTCTTCAATGCTCACACCCTCAGCTCCCTTGTTCTAACCCCTCACGTAGTCATTATTGCCTATTGCGCAATCTTACCCCATCAAATTCCGTCCACTCCAAGGATGCATCAAGGCTCGTTTGGGATCTGTGGCACAAGTGTAATCATATTTGAATTCCTTGATCAACGGTAGCCCCAATCCTTCCACCACTTGGATGCAAGAGATGTTTGATACTACAATGCTAAGTCGTTGAAAGGCCACAGATTAGCAGCAACATTGCACCGTCGAATCTTTGTGAGGTTATCGGACTTCTCGACAAGTTTATCCAAGGAGCACAATTGCTCAATTGTGAGAGTTTTAAGCCCACGTTCAAAGAAGTGCTGCATTGTCCTTTTTGGAGTTGCGAATCTAGTGACTATGGCTAAGCTGTTGCCAACTTCGTAAAAACGCATGTAAGAGTGGATACTCTTTCAGTCCACGTTGTTCCTTATCGGTTCTTGCGATGTTTTCATGACAAAAGTCTATCTCCACCCTCCATAAAACCAGTCGTAGAGATGCTCCAACAGTAGAGCTATGGACGAGTCCGTGGATATGCTTAGATGTGACTCCGAATCGCATTGCTTGGAAGATATATGGTAGAAGAGCATAAAATTAAAGTGGATTGACGCAAATCCCATCAAGTGGACAAAAGTTCGACTTCCAGATTGTGATAAGAAGAGTGCATTAATTCACATACTTGTGGAAGTCTCCAAGGAACAAAGGTGGCGACGTCGTGGTCCACAAAAGGGCATCCATCTCCAAACCTAGCATTCTAAACGGATTTGAAGTACAAGCATGACTTCAAACATGAACTACTGTAAAGCAATTTATTTAAGGAAGAGATCAAGGTAGAACGAAACATATCGACTGAGGAACAATCTCTCGATTACCTTTGCGGATAGCCTATACGACTACAACACTCAATTCGCAACTCTACAAGAATGTATCCCCAACCTTGAATCCACCTACAAATCTTCCATGAACGACTCGACTTATAAAGGTTTAGCAATATATTCCTCTTCCAACTAATATTGGGATAATCCAAAGTGTTAAAGCTCAAGGACGGCGCACCGTTTTTGTTTCCTGCTGTACTCATTGCACTGAAACGAGCAATTTTGAAATGTTCTTGGTGCAAAGTTGTCAAAATAATTTAGGGGTTAAGAAATGGGGTGAATTGTCTAAATGATTTTAAGTTGTTAGACTTCACCAGCAATAAATAATGTGTAAGTTTATTAAAATGATGTGGTGATTGATGAATGAATCGATCACTAGATTAAACTAGAACCTACATTTAGTAATTCAGTTGGAATAACATACCAACATAAAATGGGAAATACAACTACAATGATGATGTCAACAAATTAAAAGTCCGATGAGTAGAGAAAACAACAAACCGTTATTGAGGAAGCACAATTCTTACGTTGAGAAGCAATCGGAGTCACCTTGTCCAAAGGTCAATCACTACTATCAGAATCACTAGCCTCTGCTTCCAAATCTATGAAAAAACATGGCGTAGACCTCCGTCTGGCTACCCTTGGAAGACGTGGAGGAGATGCAAGCGCTGCCATTGTCTTTGCAACACTTTCATCCTACGGATTTAAACTAAACGGTCGCGGTAGACTTTCAACCGCACACAATACAAGAGTGATTTTAACCATCAAGCGTTGCATCGAGTGCAACAAATTATTGTATTAAGAAAAATATAGTGACCCTTCAAGACCCCCCTTTGGATTCGAAGGTGGGTTTGTAGGATCATGTTTTTTTTGTAACACCACAAATCTGCTGCAGTGATATGTGTTATGTGAGGTGAATTAAATAAAAAAATAATAATGTGACCTTTGAGACCTACCTTCAGATCCAAAAGTGGGTCTCTGAAGTCACGATTATTTTTAAAAAATTGAGGATCCTATAGAACTACTCCAGTTCAAGTCAAGTTTAATGAATTCCCATGATTTAAACACTAGCATCTGCACAGACATAACAATCAGTGACCTCTGATTAACATGGTTATCATGCAACATGAGTCCCATGACATGGATGACTTGCTTTGATCTGCATGAAAGTAAAGATGTACATTGCAAGAGATCATTCCATGCATGCAAGAAAGTGAACTTGGGAATTCATCAAACATGACTTGAACTAGAGTAGTTCTGTAGGATCCTCAATTTTTTAAAAAGAATTGTGATGTCATAGACCCACCTTTGGATCCAAAGGTGGGTCTCAAAGGTCATGATTATTTTTCATTATTTAATTCACCTCACATAACAGCCATTACTGCAACAAATTTATATTATTAAAAAAAAACATGATCCCACATACCCACCTTCGAATCTGAAGGGGGGTCTTCAAGGGTCACTATATTTTTTAAATAACCACAAAACCGACACACTAGTTGGAGGAGACTAGACCAAAACGAGGTCTACATGACCTACATGAAAGAAAAAACATGCATAAAAAGAGATTATCCCATGCATGCAAGGAAGTAAACTTGGAAATTCATCCAACATGACTTGAATTAAACTAGTTTGATAAGATCCTCAATTTCTAAAAAAATAATCGTAACCCTGGAGACCCATTTTTGAATCCGAAGGTGGGTCTCTTGGATCACTGTTATTTTTTTCCTTCTTATAATAAAAAAATAGTTGTGACCTTTGATACCCACTTTTGGATCCGAAGGTGGGTATCCTAAGTGACAACTACTTTTTAAATTTATTTTTAAAAAACATTTTAATTATTTTATATTAAATTAATAGTTGTGACCTTTGAAGCCCACCTTTTGATCCAAAGGTGGATATCAAGTTTCATAAAAATTACAAAAATTGAGAAATCTAAGAGTCTAGCAGGACAAAAGTAGACAAAGTCAAAAAGATATGGCATGACAATGAAGACTATGATCACGAGCAAACACAGACGACCACATGGGCACCTTGTTGCCCTGTCAAGGCTCCCCTCTCTCTTCCAATAATGTGCCTTCCAAGAATTGGAGGAGACCTCGTAAAGAAGACCCTACAGTGAAGAGTTTTGTAGAAATGGCACAAGAATTTAGGATGGAGTATGACAAGATCAGCCTATAATACCTCAAGGCTTGGAGTCTCTACACGTCCCGCTTCAATGTCCATCGTGGTGTAAGAGCTATCACTAAAATTTTGAGTGACCACCACTTGCAAAAGCCGCCCAAGGTTGATGAGAATCGTGCGGATGAAGTGAATCCTAAAACATGAATTAGAGACGCGTGTGATCAACGCCACTTACCAGTCTTGGAATGTAATTTTCCAACTTAGCAGACATCACTCATCAATGGGATTTCAACGCAACTTATTCAACTCTTAGCTTTGAGCACTCAACTCAAAATTTGAGTCACATGTAACCAAATATTGAGCATTTGCAGTGAACCACTCTACTAAATAACCAAACAACTTGCCGCAATGAGTTCAGAGTTGAAAGATCGTCTCAAACCACTCTATACTCAACTTTCTAGATCTAAATCAAAGCAAGTACTTTCTAACAGGAAGCTATGGATAGAGTGACATTTACGTGGTCAAACACTCAAACTCTCTTAGGAATTCACTCACAAGCATTCACATAGAATTCCTCTTCAACACATTGTTATCGACTCACATCAATTCACGAGCACTCACTTTGAGTTCCTCATACACATACACTTTTTCATGGGCACTCGGGTGCAAGGTTGCGTGACTGCTTGACTTGGGCGCAAGGTTACATGGCACTAATCTAACAATGAGAGAGGTATTAGCATTGGAGGAAGTCATTTTCCAGTTGCAACAACGTGGAGCTCTTTCATTGCAAAGAAAGTTCCCAGTGTCTATGGACATGCATGATGGCCCTTCTGCTTTTACACTTCCCCATTCTTCCAAACCCAACTTCTTGCCACACCTTCTATCACGGCTACGCTATTCAAAAATCGATGGATCGTCCCTTGATTGAATAACGCAACAAATGGTCAAGCACTGCAGTTAATGAATAACAGCTACGTCTCCAAAATCAATGCCAGGCTACCGTACCTAGCATGAGGATGTGTTACCTAGTCACAAGAAAAGACAAGTCCTATTGCGTCACCTTGATAGGCTTTCTACGGTGTTCATACCCTGATTTCTTGAAGATGCAATCGGAGACGTTGGGGAAGAAGGGGAAATGGATGTATTGCAAGCATGTATGTTAAATCTTACGTTACTCTTGTAAATTGGACTTCCAAGAGGACTTAATCATGCATGCTCCAAGCTTCAACTTCAACCAAGTCATGCGCATTCTAGTGCTTGCCAACATCGTTGACGAAGCGTGAGAAAGGCGGTGGAGTTGCACGTTTCAAAAATATGTATCAATCTAGATGCTCATAGATAGCTTTGCGGAATATATGTTTAATCAATATTGGATTTCATGATTGTGATGAACAGTCATAAATTCAGATAATATATGTATTGATATTGTTATAAGCAACAAATCTTCATACTCCACATGCACTACCATACGCCATGGTCAATTTTTTGCATGATTAATTCGAAATAGAGAGTGCCTGTCTCTTTGGGAAATTTCCAAGGATTTACCTAGGTGATACCCATGTGATGCCCATGTGATACCCAAGTAATGCTATGGTGATATCCGATTGACACCTCTGTAATACCCTCATAATACCTTTGTCATACCCATTGGTATCCATTGTGTCTAAATATTAACAATAATATTTTTTGAGAACTAATTTGACCAACCCTAAAGCAATATAGTGCAATATATTAGCACAACACTCTCATTTGCAAATCATAAACTCTTCTTAGATTCCAAATATGCCTCCCCAAAAATGTAGATAATTCAAATTTTTATATTTTAAAATGATTATAATCCAAGCACGAGAACAGAGGTAGGCCAAAACAAGCCTGAAAAAGAGGAAAATAAAGGTGTCCACAGTTGTGAGATACTTTCTTAATTTAGTAACTTTTTCAAAACTTGTCTCTCAAATTTATAGTTATGCCGAAATTTCAAATTCAAAAAAATAAAACTCCAATTTTTTTCTAGTTTTCAGAGATTTTTCTGCTCGCCACTCGCCGCTTGCTACCCAGCGCTCACAAGATAGGGTCGCTCCCCCTCCCCAAAGCTCAGGCTCTCCCCTTACTCTTCGTCTCCACCCAATATACTCCCACCAACCCCATGCACCCCAAGCAACCACCAGGACATGACAAAAAAGTTCTTGGGCATGACAATGATTCTAAACCGCAGGAAATGGCTTTGCTATTTTTTTTTGAAAAACCATGACTCTTGAAAATGGGTTTCAAATCTAAAAACAAATTTCAAGGATAACTACTTTTTTTTTAAAAATGCAGATTCCTTCCATTTATAATTTTATGCAATTTTCATAATCGAACTCAAGGCTTGCAAAATAGAGTTTACAAATTCTTCATGAACTTTTCCTTGTAGGTCTTTTTGGTTGGTGTCATTAGTAATCTGGAAAACGTCATTTGTGACATTTTCATGTACTGTGTGATGTTTTCCCGAATATTGCCTTTTTAACCCTTTGGAGTCCACAAGACGCAAATGTGGACTCTAGAGATGTTAAATCTCAATTTGCATGGAATCCATGAGGAATTAACTAGACTGTTGTGAAATTTGAAGTTCATAGTAGCACACACATTACAAGAACACTCTACTAAATCCAGATCATGATTTGAAGGAATAGAACCCATGGAAAAGCTAGGAATACAATGCAAAGTATACAAAATACACAAAAATACATTGAATACCATACCATATACTATGTTGAAGAGAGAAACTGGAGCAGTGTGCCTTCTCTTTACCAGTTGTTGTGGCATCTGGATTTGTTGCATGTTATGCAGGTTAGTCCAATGTCGTTGCGCTTGAAGTGGTTGTCCTTCGAAACATCTTGAGCTAATATGACATGCATTTTCATAGATTTGTCATTTCAGATCTTTGGTGGATGGCTTCCAAGACATCTTGAAGAATTATGCCTCCTGTACCATTGACGACGTGCATACGAACTCTGTATCACTTTCCCTCTGTCAAAACTTGTCAAAAGTTGCAGTAGTTTAGTGCCTCTTGGAGGATCTGTCCAGGTTCGCGACAATGGTAGAGAAGGCACGTGGAAGAGGTTTCTATTCAGAGCAGGCACAACAACCTTTCAGCACGCGCGGGAGATTATCATGCTGCAACAACAACAACCAGTGCCCTAACACCATGAGCCTGGGTCAAGTCTCCATGCCAGGTATCCCACGATCAATCAACCCAAACAGATCAACCTGGATCGCAAATCTCGTCTCACCCCTGCCAACTTGGAACACACCCAGTTATCGATGCATGAACAAAATAACATAGCGACCGTCTGTTTGCCAAACATTGCCAATCATGTTGTAGGAGCGCCAAGCCCTCGTTTCAGTCTGTGAAGATATACAAGGAAGGAAACGTTAAGGTGAGTAGACTAGTGCGGCGTCCTCAGTAAACGACGACACAGTAAGTGTCGTCATCAGTCAGAAACTCCGTGAATGGGATACTGGGAAAGTTGAACAAACTGATCAGACCATACTACGACTAAATTCTTCACTCCTTATTTGCTTCAAATCTCTTCTAGCTCGGCATCTAGAGCGCCGAGTGAGTCTGCAGGTCCAATGAGGGGCAAGTAATCTCTTTCGTAGCCATCCAGGTCTTCCGCCAATGCGGCCCAGTCGATGATTTCCTGGTGATACGACTTGCAGACGAGGTAGAAGATGCATTGGATGACAATGGCCACCAGCGTGACGGCGGTAGTTTTACGAATTTCATGAAATTCACAAAGTTCACGAAAATCACGTTTTAGTGCCTAGGGCTTCCAGTGCACTCAACGTGCTGATAAGTCACTCAAACTCTAGGATGGAGGACCGGTTTTGGTGACGTGGCCAGACGACACCAGCAGACAAAACTTGACTGGCCATGGTTGACCACGAAGGACAAACACAACACTAAAATTTATGTTTAGTGTAGTGTACACTGAATGCGAACCCGTACACCTTGAATTGCAAACAAGGCATTCAGTGTAGTAACATAACCGTACTCTAAATGCCAACTACTACACTATATGTCAATTCTGGTAAAGATTTGGACATAATTTTTTTCACTTGTGCACATTTAGTGTATCAACAATAGAAGTAGTAAAAAAAGGTCCAGTAGTCGAGGGCTGAAAAGAGGTCCAACAGTCAAGGGCTGCCAAAGAATCTTATCAGCAACTTTCAAATGGCCATAACTCATTCAGTTTTTATCTGAAGTGGGCGTGTGAGGTGTTTTTGGCATCTACAGAAAATTTAGATGCCAAAAAACACCTCATATGCTTAATTTGGACAAATTTTGAACGAGCTACGGCCATTTGAAAGTTGAGAATGAGGAGAAGTATGGGGCTCCCGGATGGAAATCAAATAGTTTAACCCTTAAAGGTCAATAGGGGATCATGTATATGGTCATGTATTTTACTCTTTAACATACAAATAATATATTAGAATTAGGCAAGACATACACCTTTGGATTAAAGATTTTTCAACTAACATCTTCCATATGGAGGTCATTTCAATATCTGAACCTTATCATGCTCAATTACGGCACCATACATGTAAAATATATGACCATTTTAGACCTTCTCAAGCATGTAGTAGGTGCAATAATGATCTAAATTTAAATTGTTATGTGTCATCATATTGGGCTCGATACAAATACAAACTTATGTAACTACTGTATACATCAATTTTTATACCTTGTATGTCAAATACACAAAAACACCATGTTGCAACCCAAATTTGGCTTCTTAGACCTTTAAGGGTTAATCTCTAAAGGCCCAAGTGTACCTACGGGGTACAAAAATGTTCACTTTAACCACAATTATCTTTCAATCCATATAGTCATAGTTCACAAAATTTTGACCACATCATCTCGTATAAGTTTAGAAGATCCTATGGTTACATCTTTAATAAGTTCATCTTAGCAATTTTTAATGAACAAAGTAGAGAGTCTTCTGAAATGGCTTGGGCCTTTGGGGGTTAAGCACGTTTCTAGGAAATATTGCATTATAATTTTTTTCTACTCATGGACATTTAGTGCATTAAAAGTGTAGCGGGTTTTATATACTCTTTGAAGATATGGAGGAAAAGTGAAATTCCAATTTGAAAAAAGAGAAACATTTGAAAGAAACATATTGGATAAAGAAGAACTTAGAAATAAAAGAGAAGTAGATTTGCAAATTCAAAAAAAGAAAGATTTGGAAAAAATATATTGGAAAAATGAGAATATAGACATGGGAGTAAAAGAAAATTGGAACATAAGAAAAAAGAAAGAAAAATATTGGAGAACATAAGAGGAAAGGAAAAGTGCACATTAGGAAAAATAGAAAAAAGTAGAAGAAAAACTAAGATTTGGAAAGAAAGTAAAATTACAACTAAACTGAGAAATGCAAAAACTCTAGAGGTGGGCTTTTACAGATCTCATCCATGTTTCCATGGTTGCAAATTTATTTGGAAATTCTTGAAATTTTGTAGAAAGATAAGATAAGAGGTACATGGTTAATATTTTATTGTCATTGGACTTTTGGAAAACAAGTTATGACATTTTATAGAAAAACTTCTTGAATGCTTGGAAGCTTTTGAGTGTTGATAATTCTGAAAACCTTTTTTGCGACCTTATCATGTGAAATTTTCAATACAAGTAATATTATTTTTTTTAATATTGTTGAAATAGATATCTTGTCTTCAGTGAAAATTAAAATTTTAAGCCATGTCAAACACTTTATCACATTGTGGGTCAAGGTACTAAAAAACTTCTTATTCTCCGCATAAAACTTAGAGAATTTCAAGTTTATCACTTTGTACTTTTCTACTACAAGATGTGATGCAAACCTTTAAATTGACTATATGGATTTTCATTGTAAAAAATGTGAAGTTCACAGATTAATAAAAATGTGATTTGACAATGTTTGAATCTCTATTCCTTGTACAATTGTTTGAATATGCTACACCTCATTTATTTTTCTAAGAATTGGTGAAAAAGGAGTTAACATCATGATCGACATGATGGCAATGAATTTAGACTTCGTGTAGAGAATTTTTTTTCATGAAATACAGTCAAAATCTGTTGATCATCATAACGCCAGAAAGGGAATGAAGTATTTTTCTACTTCATTAACATAATCTTTCAATCCGTACGGTGAAAGTTGATGAATATTAGTAGGCAAGTTAACTAATATAGTTTAAGTAAGATCCTAGGGTTGAAATATGAAGTAAACGTTTTTTTTGGCTTTTTTTACTCTTGTAATAGAATCAACATTTGTGAATTGTATTTGGTTTAAAATTGATAAGAAAATTGGGGGATTAAGATAAAAGGAACATGTGCAAAAAATACATTGGAAAAACATAAGAACTTATATATAGGCGGATAGGAAAGTAAATCACAACTTTATAATAAATAAAAACGTAACATAGGTTAATTTACCTACGACAAATTTGGCACTTCTAGTCCATCAAAGTATGGACGATGCTTTGAAATGATATCTTGCAAGTGCGGAAACAATTGGTTAGGAGTCCAAGTGCCATCTAACCCTAATGCTAAGCTTCATCTTATCATAGATTTCATAGCGTATGATATGTAATCACAATCGACCTCGCAATTAACATCTTCAACCGAATCCGCCGCTAATTGAAGAAAAAAATGCTTACCGGGATTAGAAAGTTTGCCCGAACATTGGCCGTCGCCGCGAGCATTATTTTGCCAAACGCATTGTTGAATTAACTCGGTTTTCTTGAGCTCCCATCGTTTGGTCCAAGCGTCCTTGATCTTTGAAATTATAAATGTGTCGGCCGGTTGACATAGGTGGGTTGTGCACGGGGGTAAGTATTTCAAAACGGTTCTTTTTTGTGCTAACACGGCCGCTAATGTAGGGGTTAAATTGTGCCCCGTACAATTGTCCACCCAAATGAATTTGATGCGGTCGTGTGGGTCTGCTTGATATACCCTAGGTTCTTCAAAGTACTGTGGGAATATACTTTGATCCATCCAACCCTTTGGTCCCGTTCGGTAAGAAACTCCGGGGATGTTATCATGTAAACCTCGGATAGGATAATTCCTATTTTCATTGCTGAAAATAAACATGGGAGGTTCTATGATAGATCGACGCCCCTCTGAAATACGTACAACCATAGTTATTGCTTCTCCGCCGGCTACAACATCCGCACATTTAATTGAAATGCCCCGCCAAAATCCTAAAGCTCGTCCATTGTCCATGTTAATAGTAAAAAGGGTTTCATCTAGATTTTCAACTAGATTTTCATCAAAAACACCCGATTGAAATCCCCGTTGTAAAGTTCCTAAATGATATGCGGTGTTTTTTTCGATTTGCGCTTCATTTTCCGGGCTACAACTCAAACGGCCCCGTTAAGATAGTAAAACAATGCTATTAACATCCATGAATTGTTGAATCCACGACTATGTCAATTTATCCATTAATAGCCGTCCATCCTTTGGATCTCTAGATTGGACCGTGTAAGGTGAGTCTAATCCTAAGAGAAGTGATTGGCCGAGTTCAAGAAGAAGGGTCGAAGAAAACTTAACTCCGGCACGTTTATATGCCTCGAAATTTTGTAGGAGACGCGGGTAGAGCCATTGGACCCACTCCGACCATCATGGGCCCCGCCCACTGGCCGCTTTGCTAAGAATTCTCCTTCGTTTGCCAAAGTTACTTCTACTGTATGATAAGGCAATGGGTTGAATGGACTGATGATCAATGGGTAAGAGAGTGTCTTGTAACGCCCACCAACGGGTGGTGCGGACGAGGTTTGTGGCGTGCTGAGCTCTGAAGTGCTTTGGAAATGCCTGGACGGTCCGGCTATACAATCCGCAATTGCCTCGAATTTCCCGGTCTTCCACCATCCATGCGACAACTATATGGCGAGTGAGTATAGTGGAGACCTGTTGTAGGGCGCCTGGACGTCGGTCGCTAGCAACAGGGTCCATCTCTGCGAATGAAAGCGCCACCCCACACCATGGGAGTGTAAGTGCCCCCCCCCGTCTAGAGAATGAGAAAGAAAAATAAAATTATGTGGCAGAAAATACTTGGCGAGGACAATCTCAAGTTGTCAGGAGCGGTCACGAATTGCAAAGAGCAACAAATTAGGAAATTCCGTCAGTATTTGTGACTTCTTCCTGTTTTGCCTGGCGAGGATATTCTCAAGTTCAAAGACCGCACCAAAGTCATGAGTGGCCAAGTTCTTTCTCCACATGCACTTCTTGAGCGCTCATGACAGCTCATCAAACTCATCAAATGCACCTCATGCACCTCTTTTTCTAAGGTCTCATTCAAGTCACCATAGAACAGAATCACAACACAAACAAAAAACTCATCTCAAAGAGAAAACTCACGAGAAAGAGCTAATGACATGATGGGGGAGTTCAAGAGTGGAAGATGCAAGCATCGGGATGATATAGGTATGAGGATGGCAAATGGAGAGAGTAAAGACATGATGGCCGTTAGGTGGTTGATTGGGGTCAGTTGGGGGTTGATTGGAGTTAACATTTATGACATTGGTGATTTACACTATTTTATTGGGATTAGGCGGTTGATTGGGGTTACATTAATGGCATTGGTGGCTTACACTATTTGTCAACTCATTTACAAATAGTATACTAGGGTAAGTACACTATTTGTAACACTACACTAAACATAAATTTTAGTGTAGAGATATCACTCAAGGGTAGGAGTCAGGCGGTAAACACCGAGAGTTTGGTAATGAGTTGCAAAATATACTAAATGGAGTTTACTATTGAAGGACCACCGAAACTACTTCCGATGTCACTAGATTTGTACACTCTTTCCATCAGGCTCCAAATCAAACTCACAACCAGACTCCCACATCCTCACCAGCATACCCTCACCCATCCCAGCCTCGCAGTACGTCCACCTAGCATGAGGGATACCAAAGCGATGCCGAACGCCAGGAATACTTCACACTTGTACATCAGTGCATCACCCCAGAAAACTTCACGCACCATCGGTGTCTTGTCCAATATGATCCACGGAAAGGGTGCGAAACTGTGGAGTCTCATCCTTTCCAGAGATGGTGAGAGCTGTATTGGTAGCCTGGTCAGGCGAATATTCTCTCAGCGAGCTCCGTGATTTGTCGTCGCGGCAGAGCGCGTCCATGAACAGCGCCGAGGAAAGGAAACCACAAATCATTCTTCACCCCAATAGCATGAACAGTCAGAGAATCTGAAAGCCGAGCTCGGAAAAGGTCACCCTGTATTTTCAACTGGGCTCCCATAATGAAGACGACTCCAGGTCAATAACTCATCCAACAACGCACTGGCGGTTCAAGCCCTCAACTGTTTACTACAATTTTACGGACGTCACCACGTTGACGGCCCCCCTTTTTCTGAACTTTCTCAGTGAGAGGTCAAAAAGTGTGCCCCGAGATTACGAAAGGAAACGCGGACGTCGTCATGCAAGCCCCATTCGACCCCACAGTCGCCTTGGAATTCAAAGTCACGTCGTTTCTCTCCGTGTCCATTCTCATGTAAATCCTTGGCTTCACACTCCAACTCCTCATCTCAGTCGAGGCGCTTCGATCATTCATTCTCATATATGTCCTTGGTCTCACATTCCAGCTCCTCATCGATCGTCGAGGAGCTTCTATCATTCGTTTTCGAAGAGATTTTGATCAATTTTTGGCCGGAAAAATCATAATCCAGGGACATCACAGGAGAAGGCACATCACAGGAGAGGTTTCTAATTGTCTAGACAAAGTGCAGCCTGATAAGTTCAATGGCTCCACCGACGAAGCTCGATGAGGCGGCTTTCTGCAATGGATCAGTCGGCGCGGATCCCCTCAACTGGGCCAAGACAGCGGCGGCCATGGAAGGCAACCATTTGGACGAGATCAAGCGCATGGTGGCGACATACTTCGACTCCGACGAGGTCGCGATCGAGGGCGTGAACCTGACCGTGGGCCAAGTGACCGCCATAGCGCGCAGGCCGGAGGTCCAGGTCGTGCTGGACGCGGCCAATGCGAAGGCGAGGGTGGACGAGTCGTCCAACTGGGTGCTCAGCAAGATCATGAGCGGCGGGGACATCTACGGCGTCACCACGGGGTTCGGCGCCACGTCGCACCGCCGCACGCAGCAGGGCGTGGAGCTCCAGCGCGAGCTCATCCGCTTCCTGAACGCGGGCGTGCTCGTGAAGGGCCACTCGCTGCCGGCCGAGACCGCCCGCGCCGCAATGCTGGTGCGCACCAACACGCTGATGCAGGGCTACTCGGGCATCCGGTGGGAGATTCTCGCGGCCATGGAGAAGCTCCTGAACGCGCACGTCACGCCCAAGCTGCCGCTGCGCGGGACCGTGACGGCGTCCGGCGACTTGGTGCCCTTGTCGTACATCGCCGGGCTGCTCACCGCGCGCCCGAACTCCGTCGCCATCACGGAGGACGGACGTGAGGTGTCCGCCCTGGAGGGCTTGCGCATCGCCGGCGTCGAGAAGCCGTTCGAGCTGCAGCCCAAGGAAGGGCTGGCGCTCGTGAACGGCACCGCGGTGGGGTCTGCGCTGGCGTCCACCGTCTGCTTCGACGCGAATCTGCTCGCGCTCCTCGCCGAGGTTCTGTCCGCGCTCTTCTGCGAGGTGATGCAGGGGAAGCCGGAGTTCGCTGATCCGTTGACGCACAAGCTGAAGCATCACCCCGGGCAGATGGAGGCCGCGGCCGTGATGGAGTGGCTCTTGGATGGGAGCGATTTCATGAAGGCCGCCGCCAAGGTGAACGAGACCGATCCTTTGAAGAAGCCGAAGCAGGACCGGTACGCGCTGCGCACGTCCCCGCAGTGGCTCGGGCCGCAGGTCGAAGTGGTGCGCGCTGCGACCCACGCCATCGAGCGCGAGATCAACTCCGTGAACGACAACCCCATCATCGACGCCGCGCGAGGCATTGCGCTCCACGGCGGCAACTTCCAAGGGACACCCATCGGGGTCTCCATGGACAACCTGCGGCTCGCGGTGGCGGCCATCGGCAAGCTCATGTTCGCGCAGTTCAGCGAGCTCGTGAACGACTACTACAACAACGGCTTGCCCTCCAACCTCTCCGGGGGCCCCAACCCCAGCCTCGACTACGGCATGAAGGGCGCCGAGATCGCGATGGCGTCGTATCTCTCCGAGCTCAACTACCTCGCCAACCCGGTCACCACGCACGTCCAGAGCGCCGAGCAGCACAACCAGGACGTGAACTCCCTGGGGCTCGTGTCCGCGCGCAAAACCGAGGAGGCCGTGGAGATTCTCAAGCTCATGAGCTCGTCGTTCCTGGTGGCGCTCTGCCAGGCCATCGACCTCCGCCATGTGGAGGAAACCATGCAGGCGGCCGTGAAGCAGGTCGTCTCGCAAGCAGCCAAGAAGACGCTGTTCATGAGCAAGGACGGCACGCTCCTCCCCTCGCGCTTCTGCGAGAAGGACCTCCTGCTCGTCGTCGAGCGCCAGCCCGTCTTCTCGTACATCGACGACGCCGCCAGCGAATCCTACCCCTTGATGGAGAAGCTGCGCGCGGCGCTCATCTCCCACGCGCTCAAGCTAGTCAACAAGGACGCCTCCAGCTCTGTGTTCGCCCAGATCCCCGCCTTCGAAGCTGAGGTGCAGGAGCGGCTGCGCATCGTGGTGCCGCTCGTCCGAGAAGCGTACGACAACAAGGGATTGTCTTCCGTCGCCAACAGGATCCACAGCTGCAGAACGTATCCATTGTATGAATTCGTGCGGGGCGAGCTCGGGACGCAGCTCCTGTCTGGGCTGCGGACCGTGTCGCCCGGAACCGAGATCCAGAAGGTGTTCGAGGCCATGTCCGAGGGCAAGCTCATCCGCCCTCTTCTCCGATGCGTGCAGGGATGGAACGGCGCCCCCGGACCTTTTCCAGCTCAACGACAGTGAGAATTTCACTTCCCCAATTTTGATTCCAGTACAAGTAGAAACTATTCTTTGAGGCAGGCAGTCCTGTAAATAATCCATCTCAGCTGATCTCATCTTAGCATGGTACATCTCGGAGATCAACTTCTGGTTGCGAGATGACGGATTCTTCCCGCATTGGGCAAGCTCATTCTGCAATATATTGTACATTATTCTTTAAACACGACGTAACTTGTTCACAGTTTTGCTTCACAACAGCCTCCTGAGTACCATGTTGTTTGATGAAATCTGTCTTGAGGTCCCGTAATGTAAATGTAGGTGGTTATTGAAGATCAGAACTTACTAGTGGTTATGCCATGTAGGTTCAGGCCGCTAGTTCACGTGCCAAAGTAGATGAAAGAATCTGTAAATCAATGAGGTGGTCACGCACTAAGTTGTCGGCTGAATCCTTCAATATTTTTCATGTCACCGATAGTGGTGCATGAATCCCGATGCTCCTCTCACATGCTCACGTATTGTCTCGTGGTTCGGGGACGCAGTGGTTCGGGGACTGACGTTGTTTTGCATGAGCTTGATTGCACTCGTGGCGCCGGCATAATCGCTCCATTTGGTGGTATTGTAAATTTCTGATGCTATGCAGACTCCCTCCCTCGGGGGAGAGGTCCCTGCCTGATCTCCAGGTGGTGCATGAAGCAATTCACAACCACACTTAAAATATAACTCCAAGTCAATTACATTTTCAGAACCAGCTCCAAACATCTCCATCTCTTAAACCCTAGCAACAAGCAGGACCTTCAATTGTAGATGATTTGTGAATTATTGAGGGGGCTGATTATAATAATTAGAAGTGCGAAAAGATGTCAAAACTCATGGAGTCCTTGCCTCGTTTAACGATTACATTTCCACAACAGCTTCTACCCTCAAACCCTGACAACAAGCACACTACCTGCAGAAGAGGAAGAGTCGGAATTGGCCACTGCAGCGCGGTCCAGAAGCCTGCGAAGGTCGACGCGAGGAGGCCGCTGCCGGCGCGGGCGCGACGCAGGAGCCGCTGTGTCGCCGTCTTTGGGAGCGGCGATCCATGGCCACGAACACTGCAACAACGTCGCCATCGCAGCCCAGAATTTGGACCTTCGAAGTCGAGCTCAGCATTGTTACGATCGACTGCAGCTGAAAGTTCAGAATCTCCTTGAAAACTCGAGAAAACAACGATTTCCAGGCACGCAATATCCTACCTCGCAAAAGCCTCTGTTGTCTCTCTCTCGTCGGAGTTTTCTTGGGTAAGAAGGCGCAAAACCAACGAAGTTCGTTTCATATATGGACGGTATTCGTCCAACGACGGTGTCGGTGTCCGCAACGCATTTCGTTGGAAAGATGGACAGTATTCGTTTGATGACGGTTTTGATGGACGCATCACATATCGTTCGTGCGGTAGCAGTTCAGTGAAATAGTTACACGAGAGGTCCCTTCATCAAACCTTTGTCAAATGCACTCAGCCCCAAGTCATCTCGACTATAATCTACATGAGTATCAGCTCCGTGACGTGGTCGAAATTCTCAATAGCTACGCTGCCGTTGAAATACCTCTCAGAGATTCTCAATTTTGGTAGGGAAAGCTTGATTGTCGCTCAGATCTCTGGAAAATATACAATTCGCAGCGTGTGAGGACTAAGTTACAAGGTCTTAGGGTTTCAGGAAACAACAGAGGCAGATTCGAGAAATCTGTTCTGCACTCTGCTCGGATTTGTTTCGCTCTTTGAAACAACAGAGGTTAATTGCTAATTACTTGTTCGGGAGGTTCTGAAGGGGCAACGGTTCGTAGCACCTAAGTAACTAGGTGGCAGTAATTTTTTAAAGGATGAGAAGGGGATGGAGCCATCTCCAAACCTACGTTTAGAAAAAAGGAAGGAGGTAGGTTGTGGGCGGAAATGGGGGGAAAGTGCTTGTCTCCCCCCTTTCCAATTATGTATGATAGGTAGGTGGCGCCCATGTGTCCCATGTGTCCACTAAATATGGTTTATAATTTAAAATCTACTAGTTGAGGTGGCATGTGCATATATGGGAGATGCCACATTCTTCCAAAATTCTCCAAATAATGAATTATATACTGAAAATCCCAAATAATGATAGATTTTTTTTATTTTTAAAAATAAACTCTAATTTAGCCATCACCACATTAAAAAAACCGCTAATGTAGGGTCAGATCTGTGCTATAAAAATTGGATAGGGTATTGACAGGGGAGTTGTGATGGAGCTGTCAGTACCCTATCCCGTATAATCTTCATCCACGTTCAGTTTAAAGCTTTGGATTGTAGAATATCACATATTAGGGTTCCTTGTTCACACACTACAACTTTAGGATTCTAAATTGAGGCTGTGCGGTTTATAATTTGGGGTTTTCATTATAATGCTCACTACCTTCATGTTAAATTTTAGTAAATGCAAAGTACTTCAAACTCGCTCTAAATATTTAAACCTATTTTTTGATAAAAGATAAATTAATAATATATATATAAAGTATTCCATTTTATTTTGAAAACAGATTTTTCATTCAAAAGGTTTTTAAGTTTGAATAATAAAATCCATGTTCTTATAATTAATTTATTTCATTTCAATTTTTTGGACACATTCTCATATACCAAAATTTAAATAGAACTAATTATACTCCTACACGTATTTCGTTCAATCTTTTTTTCTTTTTCCCTTTGTCCTTTTATTTTTCTTTTTTCCCTCCATTCACTTTGCTATAAAATTAAAATATAACTATTTATACTTTGACACGTATTTCGTTCAATCTTTTTTTCCTTTTACTCTTTTTCCTTTTATTTTTCTTTTTTCCCTCCATTCACTTTGTTTCAAAATTCAAAGCAAACTAATTATACTCCTACACGTATTTCGTTCAATCTTTTTTTTCATTTTTTCTTTTTCCTTTAATTTTTCTTTTTTCCCTCCATTCACTTTGTTTTAAAATTTAAAGCAAACTAATTATACTCCTACACGTATTTCGTTCAATCTTTTTTTTCTTTTACTCTTTTTTCTTTTATTTTTCTTTTTTCCCTCCATTCACTTTGTTTCAAAATTCAAAGCAAACTAATTATACTCCTACACGTATTTCGTTCAATCTTTTTTTTCATTTTTTCTTTTTCCTTTTATTTTTCTTTTTTCCCTCCATTCACTTTGCTATAAAATTAAAATATAACTATTTATACTTTGACACGTATTTCGTTCAATCTTTTTTTTCTTTTACTCTTTTTCCTTTTATTTTTCTTTTTTCCCTCCATTCACTTTGTTTTAAAATTCAAAGCAAACTAATTATACTCCTACACGTATTTCGTTCAATCTCTTTTTTTCATTTTTTCTTTTTCCTTTTATTTTTTTTTTCCCTCCATTCACTTTGTTTTAAAATTTAAAACAGACTAATTATACTCCTACACGTATTTCGTTCAATCTCTTTTTTTATTTTTTCATTTTCGTTTTCTTTTTCTTTTTTCCCTCCATTCACTTTGCTTATAAATTTTAAGCAAGCTATTTATACTCCTACACGTATTTCGTTCATTCTACATTTTTATTTTTTTCCCTTTTATTTTTCTTTTTTTCCTCCATTAGCTTTGCTTATAAGTTTTAAGCAAACTATTTATACTCCTACACGTATTTCGTTCAATCTACATTTTTCTTTTTCTTTTTCCTTTTATTTTTCTTTTTTCCCTCCATTCACTTTGCTTATAAATTTTAAGCAAGCTGTTTATACTCCTACACGTATTTCGTTCAATATTCTTTTGCATTCATTTTGTTAAACTGTTGGAAATTATTGTACCATCCTGGACTAATTGGGTGTATTAGAATAAAACATCATAGTTATAGGTTTTAAAAAAATTCTAAACAAATTTTTTAAGTAGAGAAATATACTCGTTCAATTCCCTTCAATGCACTTCAGTGTTATTCAAAACTTCAAACAAATGCAACATTTTAATACCTAATTTGCTTACTACATCTCCATGGTGTTCTCCTTCAAGGAATGAGTTCCCTAAAAAAGGGGATCTCAATTTTTGAACAACATCCCCAAGTTCTCTTCTACATCTTTCTTTTTGGAGGAGTGTGGTGCACCTCAATACCATTGTGAGAGTCCATTATTCTTTCAATCATCCATGCTCTCTTGAAGAGCACTCCAAGGTAATGTATGCTTTCTCTAACTTTGCTTTGTTTATTGCTTAAGTAGCTTCATTCTCCACAAATATATCAAATTTTTTGCGGGTCTACATGATAGGGTATTGTCAGGTTTTAGGGTTCGACTTTGAACAATTTTTTGAATCTTTCCTTACTAGGAGTAGTACAAACTTCATGGTTTGAACTATGTTTCATGGTCTATTGTTCTCAACGGATTCATCGTCCTAAATCTTCAATAAGTGTGGATAGGATATTGTCTTTGCATTGTGAGAATCTATTTATGCCTGCTTCAGCCAATGGTCGTAGACTGCGACCATTATACTGAGATAGGGTATTGACAGAAGAATATGTAAAATCGCGCTCTTCCATGTCGTGCATATTTTCTGTCGAGGTGTTTCAGGATTTCAATATGGAAGAATTATGGGCCAAACAAGATCCTCCAAAGTCCCCCTTCTCTTGTAAGTACTATAGGCAAAAAACAAACGCACAAGTCCAATTAATTGACGGATAGGGTACTGATCAAGAAAAATGAAGCCAAAAAAAAAGTTGTGATGCCACAAATGCGGCATCACAGCACTAGAGTGGGAATGAGACGTATCAATGAGTGCTGAAGCAGAAAGAACGTCCGTGTTGTCCATATTCACGCTCTAAGAAAACAACCATTCCACCTGTATTCAAAACAAAAACCGAGAAACTTTTGTTGTCAATACCCTATCCCAGTAAACGGTATCTGAAACCCCTAAAGTACAACGCTGCAAGACAAGAAAGCCCTGCTAAGATATGATACAACGACGAGAGACAGGACTTCTCGGCATGAGCACGCTTTCTTTGTGATCTGCCCCACGTCTAACATATGGAAGCTCTAGGTTCTGAGGTGGCAATGAGTTGTTTATGATAATCTCCGCGTACTCATCACAATCGTCCGAAGTGATCAGAAGAGGAGCAATCCGGCAAGAAGGTGCAGGCGGAGAAGCCCGTCACGCCCGCGCTCGTCGTGTGCAGCCCGATACAAAGTCACCAAGTCGCCAAGTCGCTACAAACTTGAAGCTAGGATTTAGAGATCTAGGTTTGAATCATCACCTTGTATAGTTCAAGATCTCGGGCAGTGCACCCGATCTGACACTACCGCACCCAACACCACGCCCACGCCCACGAACACCACGTATAGAGCTCTACAGCATTGCAAAAATCAACGATCAGATCACCTACATCTCCAGATCACCTAACTTTCGCACCCAACACCCACCCATACACGTAAACAACTCGCACCCAACACCCACCCATACACGTAAACAACTCGCATCCAACACCCACCCATACACGTAAACAACTTGCACCCAACACCCACCCATACACGTAAACAACTCGCACCCAACACCCACCCATACACGTAAACAACTCGCACCCAACACCCACATTCCTTCCACCAACACCGAGCAACAGCCACCCTCACCGAGCAGTAGCAGCGAGAGGGCGATCGCGAGAGAATGAGGGAGGGAGGGTGAACGGAGAGGGAGGGTTTGGGTTCAGGCCCTGTCAATATCCTATCCATAGGTTCCGGAAAACCTAGGTTCCGGATCTATGGGGCGACGGTGAGAGGGATTCATCTTTGTCCACTTCATCCCCAAGGTAGGTGCTGCGAACGCTTATGCGTTCTGGAGTCGAAATCGAGGTTTGATCCGCTCTCTCCGAGGATTTTTTTTACATTTGTTCGTTCGCGCCATCCGGATGAGTTTGCGGAGTTTGCGGAGTGCCTTTTCTAATTGTCATTTCATATTACCATTTCGAATTGCCATTTCATATTACCATTTCGAATTACCGTTTCAAATTACCATGTGTTGAATTACCATGTGGCAAAGTCGCCTTTTTACCACATTGACTGAGATTACTCGATTAGTGTAAAAACGTGACAAACCATGTGGTAATACTAGCATTTTTGCCATGTGGTAACGTCTGCTAGAGCCCCTTGTGGAGGTTCTGGAGTCGAAATCGAGGTTTGATCCGCTCTCTCCGAGGATTTTTTTTACATTTGTTCGTTCGCGGCATATGGATGAGTTTGCGGAGTGCTCTCGATGCAGCGTCTTGGTTTTTCTTGCGGCGCTGCTTCTTCTTGTGGTCGTGGTTTACGTACCTTGCAATACAGTGATTGACGTGATCCTCGTCTGATCTTCGAGCATTGTGATCCATTGCGGAGGAGTGCCGATCGATCGACCAGCCGCAGCTATGGCGTATACCCAAGGAGGTAAGTTAAGTGAAAAACAGCCACGCAGGCTGGAACCGGAACGCTTCATTTTCTGTAAACTCGATTGAAACCAGGAGACGCCGATGTAATATTTTTTTGCGATGATTAGGGTTTCATGCGCTCTGGGAATCGTCTGGATTCGTCGATTTCATGCGCATTAGCTCAAGAAATCTTCACTTTGTTGTGCCGTAATGTGGGAAAGTGATGGAGTTTGAGTTCTTGCGATACTTAGGGTTTCATGCGATATGGATTCGACGTTTCTTTCTTTGATTGGGTGTGCAGTTGGTCCGAGATATGCTTCTTTGTTTTGTGCCGTGCGGAGGTTGACGGCGAGCAAGAGCTTTGGTTCGTGCTTGCGTAGCTGTGGACTCCGAGGTTTACGATTCTAGAGTTGGTGGTTGCGGTGAACTCCATCCTAATTTGCAGAGATCATTGACCTGGCAACGATTTGCATTGTGCTGGTGCGATCATGTCACTCTGTTCTTGGAAGTGATTGGTATTGTTCTCTCGGATTCAGTTGAGGATCTTCTAAGGTGGAGGCACCCAATTCCGATCACTTAACCCTTTAGCGCCCAGAGAGCCCGAAATGAGACTTCGGTGGTGCTAAAGCTCAGTTTGCATGAAATCCATTAGGAATTAGGCTTCAAGATACGAGGTTCATATTTGCACACACATAACATGAACACTCTTCAACAATCAGATCATGATTTGGATTTATAGTGGGCTCTCTTTATAAAAGCATTTGATATAACAGCAAATTCATTATCACATGTGGCGTGGGCCCAGAACATTTAGTTGCTCTCTACAACAGCCATTTGCTATTATAGCAACTTCCATCAAACCAAATTGTCACCCCACATAACATCCATTCAATCTAAGGCATGTCAGAATTGGTCATTATCAAGGAATAGTTCCCATTGGTAAGATAAATTTGTTATTGTGGATTTCCATGAGAGTTAATTAATTTGTAAGTCAGAGCCGTCATACTAAGGCATCAATCAGCTCACCTACTCACATGTTCAATAAATCACCCACAGTGCATGCATTGCACCATACTTCACCATGCTCACTACCAGAACACAAGATTAGTTTTTGAAGCACACTACACACCATGGCACCATGTAACTTCACCATGCTCATTGTAGAAACACTTGTTTTGTTTGTCAAACACTGCACATTGTTGTAGGTTGTAGCATGTATCTTCACTTACTGACTACAGTTACACACATTGATTGGCTTATCTGTTTTCCTTCTATATGAACTAGCTTACCTGAGGTACTTTCTGTCTCATTTTGCAAGTATTGTACAAACATGGGCAATGCTCTTATTTATTGATGTTATGCACTTTGTTTCTGTTTGTAGCTCAAATGGTATGCACTGTGGTTAGATATCATTGGTCATTGTACAATACTAGAGAGCCTTGTAGTTGACTTTACATACACATCACTAGTCACTTGATTTTACATGCTTATCACCGGTTACTGTACTAGAGGGACTCTAGTAGTGGTTGAATTGAAGTCATGTAACCATGAATTGTGGTCATGGTTGAATTACATGACAACCACTACAGTAGTCCTTCTAGTGTAACCAGCGTCCCTCTAGTTATGCATTTCAACCATGAGTCATGCAATTCAACCACTACAGTAGTGAATTATGGTTGCCATGAAGAAGTTTTGGGTGCTAAGGCTCCTCAAATGTGTGCAAATGTACTCAATTGAGAGGAGATAAATATAATTAAAAATAAATAAATAAACATTCTACATGAACAAGAATACAGTGTTAATCATGGTTGATGGAGGGCACACATAGTTGATGGAGGGCACAACTTGAAGTTGCACCACAGTTACAATACAAAAAAGTTGCCATCAATGATGAAGTTTAGTTACATGCCATTCACTGTTGAGGTTACATGCCCATCAATTGCCTTGATGTGCACTAATTGCTTGCACTTAATGCTCAGCTTTTTTTAGTTCTGCATGTGTCTGACCTACCCCTTGACTAGTGTGTGTCATACAGAGATTACTTGCACCATCATCCTTTGATGCCATACTTAGATAGAATCATTCATTCAACAATACCATTTAACAGCCTTCTCCACCCTTCCCATTACAACATCCATTCAATATTATAGCTTCTATATATAACAGGCAGAACCAACAGGGTTGTTATAAAGGGAGCTGAATGTATTGAACTCTTGGAAAAGCAAGGAATACAACACAAAATACATCAAAAACAAATACAGTGAATACAGTGAATATCATGCCACATACTATAATGTATTTCTCACACATGCACATTGATTTTAATCTTAATTTTGATTGAACTTCGTCTTTAAGACATTCTTCATTGATCTGTGATTGTTGATGTGTCTCCTCACATAAAAAACTTCCATTTTGATTCGTATAAAGTTGGAACATTTTTGTATACAATCAAGTAGAAAGAAGCAGAAAAATCACCATTAATTGAGTATAAATATTTTCTTCACCTATGAGATGTCAGTGCAAAGCTATCAACCTAGTGCACATGTAAACCACTCTAATTCAAAGTAAAAAAATTCTTGCAAGAATCTATTGATGGTTAAAGTAGTACACTTTCCAAATTCTAGAGTTTTTAATACCAATATATGATAACTTAAAACACTATAATCTATTCCATCAACCATTGGATGTTGTGCAAAATTACCCCAGAGTTCAAGTTATGGATTAAGTTCATTTTTGTAAGGTTAGATATTAACATTAGACATTGTATTTCCATCAAATCCGGTTCAAAGAAAAAAATCAGCAGAAATCTTGGTTTTTCCAAAAACATCCCTGGGCGGTAAAGGGTTTAGCCAGTTGGGGACTCAAATTACATTGTATGTCAAAAATATTTATGTAGAAAGATGCGGAGTTAGGAATGAAACTCAACAAAAAAAAATTCAAATATAATCTCAAAGATTTGGAATATAAAATATAGAATATAAAAGCCTAAAAACCACCGGAGTCCATAATTAAACCGTAGGGTAAGTGAGATTTGGTGCCCTCCTTTGCCCAATGCCAAGAAGTGATAGTTAGTAAAAGAGAGAAGACATGCCATGGATAACCAACTCATGGAGGTACCCAATGCCGATTGGCCTTGTTGGACTTTCGAGGCAAGGCATTGATGAAAGCTTCACTGAGGTGGAGCAATCCAAAATTGCACACTTCATGATCCAATGCCGAAAATGGCTAGGGTTTCCAGATTTTGACTTATCAGTTTTGGGTCGCTTTACGTACCATTTCATGCATACTCTACTAATTGGAATTGGGAGGCCGATTGGAATTGGGTGCCTCTACCTTATTGTCTTTTCTTTCTAGTTTGATTTAGGGTGTTTTTTTTTGTCTCAATTCTAGTGCTGCAGTTGAGGGTCATCTTGTTCAACTTCATTTCATTTATTGTTCTTGCTTTTAGACTGTTTGAGCATGTGTATGCTTGAATGTTTTTGTAAAATTGTGGTCTCGATTCTGTGTGGTTTAGAATGTGTGAGTTATTTTTCTTTAACTTGTTTTTAATTTTTGTTAATGTTGCTACAATAACTTGGCATTTGCATGTTTAAATTGAGTTTGAATCCTGCCTATTTAGTTATTGATATTTTAGTTCAGGCTTCTGATTTAGACTTTGCGTGAGGGTGATGTGTTTGGAAAATTCCTCTATTATTATTTTCCTTTCCTTATGCACTTTTCCTTTAAGCACTTTTCTTTTACATACTTTCTTTTTATGCACTTTTCCTTTATGCACTTTTCTCTTATTAAGGTCCTCACAATTTTATTTCTTGTTGTAAAGACCTAGATTTAGGGTTGTTGGAAAGCATGTGTTGTCTTGGAATCGGTTGGGAGTCAAGGATCTATCCTTTGGGATGATGGACAATATTTGAAGTTTGATGACTGTCGTGAAAATTTGAATGATGAGTTTTTTGCGGAGGGAATTGGCTTGAACAATGCCATGTTCATGTTGTGGAAATCTTTGTTGGAGTTAGGAGACCTCGCTATCGCCAAGGACAGTGAGAGTACAATTGTTTGTATGAAGAAACTTGGGCATGGGACAAAAGGCATTAAAGATTGAGCAAAAATATCAAGAGCTTTTTTGATAAGGTCTTTCTTGACGAGGTCTTTTTTGGTAAAATCATATGCTAATCTACATGTGCGTCTGATTTATATCTTGGTTAGAAAGTGGTATGTGTACGTTGACAAATTTGGTGTGTAATTGGAGATTATACAGGCCAAGAATGGTGAGGGGCTAGCATCATCGTTAAATTTGCAGGTGAAGGCTTTTTGAAGGGATTTTTACAGGGATTGGACAATTCATCAGCAATCCCGTCCTAAACTTCTTACTACCAGCGACGTTTTGGAAACCATATAGTTGCAACTAACTTACTATTTGCACAAGGAGTCAAACCCAGGAATGCTATCTTGTGAGCGGTGAGCGGTGAGCGGTGAGCGGCGAGCAGCGAGCGGCGAGCACTCATTTTTAGTGTTTCATTTGCAACAAAAAAATTCAAAATTTGAAAGGGACACCTAAGACCGTAGGTTATATATACATTTTTTGGACATGAAAAAAATACATGTAAAACATACAATAATTAGAGTTTTGGAGAGATGGAAATCTGACTTGTTGAAGTTTAAATTGCAACAATTCTTCTAAAAAATGAGGGAAAATGCCTATGGCCGTGCGTTTAGTTTGGGGTACATGAACATGTTTTTACAAAACTAAATACATAGATAGAGAGATAAAATATACACCTATGGAAATATGAGAGCAGTTAGTCCGTTTAGTTCATAATTATTCTACGATGGACTGTCTAGAATTTTTTGAAAAGTTAATAGGGTTTAAGATAGATGATACCCATCTGATGCGAAGCTTATACCCTTATAATTCAAAGGTGATATCCATGTGATACCTAGGTGATACCGATTGAATCCAAACTACTTTGAATTGGAAAAATAAAATATGAAGAAAATGCATGTAGTTAAATACATGTAGACAGATGTTGTGGACATTGTATGGATCGAATAATAAACAAAACAAGAGTAACGACTTGGTAATTACGTTGGAGTTTTGGATTGTGGAAGGTTGTGGAAACCCCAAATAAGACACAGTAGATTGACAATTGTAATGAAACTGTCAAGAAACCAAACCCATGATGAAAAAGAAAACAACTACCAAAGTAGAGAGATCAAGATTCCTCTACGGAACAGTCATCCGAGCTATCCTCCTGGATACGAGGCAAACTACTATCCGATCCACTAGCGGCCGCCTCTCCATCTATGAACTGCTCTGCGGCAGACCTACAACGGGCTACTTCTGAGACACGTAAAGGAGATCGAAGTGCAGCCATCGCATCTGCAATACCTCTATCCCAAGGATTCATGTGAAATGAGCGCGGCGGACTCTTCACCTCCATCGATAAGCGTAATAGCACCCCCGACCGAGTGTTTGATGGAACAGCCATCAACGATGTCGTCCGACTGCATAAAAAATGTGTCATTTCATTATTAACTCAAAATATAATTAAACATTGTATACTAGTAAACATAATCTTTTATCAAAGGCACTGAACTTACTTACAAGTTCTCTTCCGAGCGGTCTTCACCTCCGGCTCGTCGTCATCAAGCTCCAATGGACGCTTGCGAGAGTTTTCTTGCACTGGCGGCGCTACTTCGGACTCCACCTCTGAAGTGCAAGGAATCAAAGGCCGGAGGACCTCTTCTACCAAATCTGAGTCCTCCTCTAACGCCAGGATGTGGCGCTTGAGGGCCATGCAAGCCTTGATAGATGCTCCTGTACGACACAAAGTTTGAAATTGATAATTGCATAGAAAGAAAAGACAAATTTCTTTGAATTGAAAGTAGTAAGAAAACAAACCGGTTGATGCTGTCAGGTCGAGGATGATGTCATTCTCCTCAGTGCAAAGGTCAATAAGAGCCTCCATGAGATTGGAGGACTTCTCCCGCGCTCCTCGCCATGGCTGGCTACTGGAACCTCTCATCGTCAGCGTCTCTTGTGTGATCAGATTGGTCAAATGACCATCTGAAGACAATTGGATCCCCTCCAACAACAATTCCATCCTGTCATTAAAAGAAAAAGGGATTGCTGGATCAAGCTTCCTTACATAGCACGTCACCATGAAGCATTTGTGAGTGCGCCCGGGGTATCCTTCGCGCGAGAGAGACAAACCGTTAATGGCAAACCACTTTGTCTCCTCACGAAAGTCTGCCCACTCTGCCCAAGCATGAAGTTCATTCGATATGAACTTTGAGTCTGGGTAGAACACGATGAGTGGCGCCCCATCGCGAAGCAATGCCTCAGCCATCTCAAAACACCTGTGAATCCATGGAGATTCGTTCCTACCACTGCTAGACAGTTGGGTTGGAAGTTTGTTCCAAATCGGCACGTCAAAGCCGCCCTCAATTCCAGGGACTGGCAAATTCTCTGGGACGTCGAATAGAACCATGTCCACCAAACCATCAGAGCAATCACTCCCATGATGGCGCCGCATGCGCGATCCAGAATGCGTCTTCATGAATTGGCGAATCTCACACCAAATTGGAGGGAGGTCATCCTCTTCAGCGATACTATCAAAGAGGGTCATAATGCTAAGAGCACTCTGACAGAATACCTCCACTCCAACTACAGACTCGACATCCTCCACCACCGGAATGGAGTAGATAGTCTGCGAAGGCTTCGCGACAAAAGTGGAAGGCCGACTGCTAGCTGAAGGGGAAATGCCGGTCGTTGTCGCCATCGCAGCAGGGCGAGTAAACGCTACAACCCCCCCAAGCTCAGCAATTAGCTTCTCAGGCCCATCCCTCGCCACCAACGCCGCCAACTCCTTGTTTCTCTCTTTGGTCTCTTTCTTCAGTGCCTTCGCGGTCTCTCTCTCCACCCTCATCGCCTCCTTTTCTGCCGCCTTGACCGCCGCCCTGGCCGCCCTCTCCGCAACCTTTGCCTTCTCTTGCTCTGAGAGTGTTGCGTCGACCGTGGGAGTCACTATAGTGACGGACGAAGGAAGCATGTCGCCATCTCCTGAAGTGGCAGCTATAGAATCGCAGTCCCTACGAAGCTGAATTTCCTCTCCCGGGGTAGGATCGGCATCCGTCAACTCCAAGAACCAAGGACACTGTACCAAGTGGTGACGAGAGAAGCGTCGCCTCTGCTGCTCGGTGAAAATGCAATCTGTAGAAGTAGGGTCCGTCCATACCTTGAAGCGGATTGGCAATTGACCCGGCTGCAACGCTCCTTTTGCAACGAGTTCCCTCCAGAAGTATCGAAGCACCGCCCGCTTCATGGTCTTCTCACAACCCTCCTGCTTCAGAAACTCCTCTGACTTAGAGAACACGCCCTTCCTCCCAACATGGTCCTTGAAAGCCTTAGTCCACAACATAATGCTCCAAGCCTCCATCCAAGAACCAATATCTTCAATGGGATTGGGAAGCCCCTCTTTCTTCAGAACAACCTTGTCTTCTTCGAGGATCTCAGAAAATTTCGTTCCAGTTTCCTCCTCCAACTACCACATACAATAAAAATATAAGTGTGCAAGATATATTGAACTAAATGATTGAAATTCAATACAAAATAGGCATTAGAAGAACTCACTCCAGCCCAAAATGCAGCTGTATCAATCCATCCCCGAAGGCTCGTGTCTGAAGCCGGCGATTTTGGAAAGTTGTACTCCGCCCTACTGTGCTTGCTCATATTCCACCATTTACACCAGCGCCCCTTGAACCTCCCAGCCACTTTAGCGGTGCAAAAGAGTTGGAGCTTCTCAAGTGTCATCTCTGGCTTAGTTTGGTAAATATCAAAATGACGCATAACCTGAAGCACTTATAGACAATAAATTTGTCAAATACTAATAGACAATAAATGAAAGTAAATGAAGAAGGAAAATACAATCAAATACAGAATCAGACTTGGAATTAACACACCTCTGTGAAAAACTCTTCGCCGTTTGTTGGATTTGCGATCGCCAACATCCTGGTGAAGGTAGTCTGACACGCCGTTTTCTTCTTCTGCACGGCCTCAGTGCAAAGTTTTACCAACTCAGCTGGACTACCAACACGATCAACTCCAACGCCAGTTACGAGGCCATCCTTGTAATTTCTCATACACTCCTCCTGGGTGGCAATAATCTCACGCTGAAAAAACCAATGACAACAATTAATAGATAAGAGAAAAACATATTAATGGATAAGAGAAAAACATATTCTGAAATATGATTGAAAGGCAATCGAATTATAGGCTTGTATCGAATATGTACCTCAAACATGAGTTTCAAGAATGCATCATAGGTCATGTGATACCACTTCTTCATTGCCCTCCTCCCCCACTCGTGAACGCTTGCCTCGTAATCGTCATCGCTAATCAAGCCCTTGAGTTGGTCAAAGTCCAACAATCCAAAATGTTGGATCCTCTTCAACTCGTGTGATATGTGTTGGGTTACATGATCTGCCTCCTTTTGCCTAGAAAATATATAACCACTAATTAGCATAATCCCACCAAAATATTCAATATGAACATGACATCAATGACAATGCGCAATTGAGATTAAAACATGATATAGTGGTTTAGTAGATACAACTTACTTGTGACCGTGAAGTGGCCCCCATTTGAGCATGATGTTGGCTAAGTGACATATTCCATGTTAATTTGGCATCATTTTTTAAAGGAGAAGAATAACAGTTAGATGGTGGATGCTCAGGAGAAGGACTGGGTTGAGTTTTGTTTGTACAACTCAAAAATAGGGTACATTGAAGACCTAAAGTCCACGGGTTATGTTTTGGATTTGGTTGATGAAACCACGCACACCTTCAATATTTGGAAAGAAATGGTCCAATATATAATTGTTTTCAAGCAAGACATGAATGTGGCTGTTCACATCTTCTATTTAGCCATATGTCGGACAGACATCTAAGGGTGAGAATTTGCAACCTAAGGTATGGGCCCTATTGGACACGCCCGTCTTTTACTTGTTTGTCGGCATGCAAGGAAACCTACTTTCAATGACACAAGATCTAATGATTAACCCCCCTCAAATCTTCCAAGATTTAAAGCTTTGTTTCAAAATGCAGTTACATTTTTTCCAGAATGAATTGGAGGGCCATCTAGGTTCCATATCATCACCTCCTGGCATTCATGCTATGCCTTAGCATAATCTTCCACCTTCACAATTTCCAAGACGCAAATGAAATGAGGTAAATTACTTTTATTGTTACATACTTTCATTACTCTTTTCTTTTCTCCACAACTTGCCAAATACAATGTATGAATGGTTGTTGCTTACTATTGTTCTTCTATGTGGCATTTTCAGATTTAAAATGACATTGAAGTGAGGAGGGTGTTCATTTTCAAACTTTTAGAAAGTGTGTTTGTTATAACCCTTTTTCCTTCAGTTAACCCCAACAAAATCTATACTTTCATAGGCAATACTTGCTAGTGTAGCAGTTATGAGCTTGTTTTATAAACCATCTCTTGTTGCTTATTTATTCATCGACCGTCTCTAAACTAAGCTCATACAACCATTGTTGAAATTGCAATTATACATAGTATTGCCCTTTGAACAAATCTCATGTTCACACATATACTCACTCTTAGCTATAACCTGATCTTAAACATATAAAGTTCTCTTCAATTGAAGTGATTTTGTTTCATGTGAGTCAAGCTCACATACTCTGTTGATGTCATAGCCCAACCACAAGATCAATGACTTTTTGGTCCATCCTCTTTGTCGTGATATCTAAGTCCTCCACCGTCAAAATGGACTGTTGTTTTACGCTTGTCATCTGCAAAAGAGAACAAGTGATTAGAAGCGCAATTAAACTTCATACAACTATAAATAGGGCATCTAATGGCATTTATCCTCCACTACCTCCTCCAAGCACCTCTCATAAGGAAAGCAATCACAACTCACACTTTCTACTTAGACGTTATCCCAAATGCAACCACATGCAATTCAAGCAACCACATGCACTTCAAACAACCACCACGGCATGACGAAAAAATTCTTGGGCATGACACGAATCTTAAACTACAAGGAGTGGCTTTGCTAATTTTTGAGAAACAATGACGTCCAAAAATGGATTTCCGATCCGAAACCCATTTTAGGATTATTGTTTTAAAAATAACATCACAATTGCTGAATTCGTGGGAATAAAATTCAATGCATTCCCCCAATTTCATCAACCTATTCTCCAAGTTTCTTTAACCCCTTCTTCAATTTCATCAACCAACACCATATTCATTAAATTGGGAGATTGGAAGCTTGCCAAAATAATATTTGAAGCTTAAGTTGACCTAAACATACAAATGTTTAGTGAGTTTGTTAATTGCAATTTGCCAAGTATCTACAATTGGGGTACATATTGGGATACATATTCAACTTGAGTCGACCACAAAGTGGGCAAACAATTACTATTAGAAAAACTATTTACACCTTTCAAAGTTCAGGAAATCTCCCAATTTAATGAATATGGGAATAACCCCTTCCCCTAGTTTCATCAATCCATTTCCTCAGCTTTTATCAACCCATTCCTGAAGTTTCATCAACCATTATCCAACCCTCGATCCTTTGCAACATAAAAATCCCTCTTCAATGCTCACACCCTCAACTCCCTTGTTCTAACCCCTCAGGTAGTCGTTATTGCCTCTTGCGCAATCTTACCCCATCAAATTCCGTCGACTCCAAGGATGTATCAAGGCTCTTTTGGGATCTGTGGCACAAGTGTAATCATATTTGAATTCCTTGATCCACAGTAGCCCCAATCCTTCCACCACTTGGATGCAAGAGGTGTTTGATACTACAATGCTAAGTCGTTGAAAGGCCACGGATTAGCAACAGCATTGCACGGACGAATCTTTGTGAGGTTATGGGACTTCTCGACAAGTTTATCCAAGGAGCACAATTGCTCAATTGTGAGAGTTTTAAGCCCACGTTCAAAGAAGTGCTGCATTGTCCTTTTTGTAGTTGTGAATCCAATGACTATGGCTAAGTCGTTGCCAACTTCGTAAAAACGCATGGAAGAGTGGATACTCTTTTAGTCCATGTTGTTCCTCATCGGTTCTTGCGATGTTTTCATGACAGAAGTCTATCTCCACCCTCCATGAAGCCAGTCGTAGAGATGCTCCAACAGTAGTGCTATGGACGAGTTGGTGGATATGCTTAGATGTGACTCTGAATCGCATTGCTTGGAAGATATATGGTAGAAGAGCATAAAATTAAAGCGGATTGACGCAAATTCCATCAAGTGGACAAAAGTACGACTTCCAGATTGTGATAAGAAGAGTGCATTCATTCACATACTTGTGGAAGTCTCCAAGGAACAAAGGTGGCGATGTCGTGGTCCACAAAAGGGCATCCATCTCCAAACCTAGCATTCTAAACAGATTTGAAGTACAAGCATGACTTCAAATAGGAACTACTGTAAAGCAGTTATTTAAGGAAGAGATCAAGGTCGAACGAAACATATCAATTGAGGAACAATCTCTCAATTACCTTTGCGGATAGCCTATACGACTACAACCACAACTCAACTCGCAACTCTACAAGAATGTGTCCCTAACCTTGAATCCACCTACGAATCTTCCATGAACGACTCCACTTATAAAGGTTTAGCAATATATTCCTCTTCCAACTAATATTGGGATAATCCAAAGTGTTAAAGCTCAAGGACGGCGCACAGTTTTTGTTTCCTGCTTTACTCATTGCACTGAAACGAGCAATTTTGAAGTGTTCTTGGTGCAAAGTTGTCAAAATAATTTAGGGGTTAAGAAATGGGGTGAATTGTCTAAATGATTTTAAGTTGTTAGAGTTCACCGGCAATAAATAATGTGTAAGTTTATTAAAATGATGTGGTGATTGATGAATGAATTGATCACTAGATTAAACTAGAACCTACATTTAGTAATTCAGTTGGAATAACATACCAACATAAAATGGGAAATACAACTACAATGATGATGTCAACAAATTGAAAGTCCGATGAGTAGAGAAAACAACAAACTGTTACTGAGGAAGCACAATTTTTACCTCGAGAAGTGATCAGAGTCACCCTTATCCAAAGGTCAATCACTACTATCAGAACCACTAGCCTCTGCTTCCAAATCTATGAAAGAACATGGGGTAGACCTCCGTCTGGCTACCCTTAGAAGACGTGGAGGAGATGCAAGCACTACCATTGTCTTTGCAACACTTGCATCCTAGAGATTTAAACTAAACAGTCGCGGTAGACTCCCAACCCCCCACACCGCACACAATACAAGAGTGATTTTAACCATCGAGCGTTGCATTGAGTGCAACAAATTTTTGTATTAAGAAAAATATAGTGACCCTTCAAGACCCCCCTTTGGATTCGAAGGTGAGTTTGTAGGATCATGTTTTTTTTGTAACACCACAAATCTGCTGGAGTGAAATGTGTCATGTGAGGAGAATTAAATAATAAAAAAATAATGTTACCTTTGAGACATACCTTTGCATCCAAAGGTGGGTCTCTGAAGTCACGATTATTTAAAGAAAAATTGAGGATCCTATAGAACTACTCTGGTTCAAGTCATGTTTAATGAATTCCCATGATTTGAACACTAGCATCTGCACAGACATAACAATCAGTGACCTCTGATTAACATGGTTATCATGCAACATGAGTCCCATGACATGAATGACTTGCTTTGATCTGCATAAAAGTAAAGATGTACATTGCAAGAGATCATTCCATGCATGCAAGAAAGTGAACTTGGGAATTCATCAAACATGACTTGAACTAGAGTAGTTCTGTAGGATCCTCAATTTTTAAAAAAGAATCGTGAGTTCAGAGACCTACCTTCGGATCCGAAGGTGGGTCTCAAAGGTCATGATTATTTTTCATTATTTAATTCACCTCACATGACAACCATTACTGCAGCAAATTTATATTATTGAAAAAAGCATGATCCCACAGACCCACCTTCGAATTTGAAGGGGGGTCTTCAAGGGTCACTATATTTTTTAAATAACCACAAAACCAACACACTAGTTGGAGGAGACTAGACCAAAACGAGGTCTACATGACCTACATGAAAGAAAAAACATGCATTAAAAGAGATTATCCCATGCATGTAAGGAAGTAAACTTGGAAATTCATCCTACATGACCTACATGAAAGAAAAAACATGCATTAAAAGAGATTATCCCATGCATGCAAGGAAGTAAACTTGGAAATTCATCCAACATGACTTGAATTGAAGTAGTTTGATAAGATCCTCAATTTCTAAGAAAATAATCGTAACCTTGGAGACCAACTTTTGAATCCGAAGGTGGGTCTCTTGGATCACTATTATTTTTTTCCTTCTTATAATAAAAAAATAGTTGTGACCTTTGATACCCACCTTTGGATCCGAAGGTGGGTATCCCAAGTCACAACTACTTTTTTAATTTTAAAAAAAGGTTTTATTTTTTAAAAATTATATTAAATAAATAGTTGTGACCTTTGAAGCCCATCTTTTGATTCAAAGGTGGGTATCAAGTTTCATAAAAATTACAAAAATTGAGAAATCTAAGAGTCTAGTAGGACAAGAGTAGACGAAGTCAAAAAGATATGGCATGATAATGAAGACTATGATCACGAACAAGCACAGACGACCACATGGGCACATTGTTGCCCTATCAAGGCTCCTCTCTGTCTTCCAATAATGTGCCTTCCAAGAATTGGAGGAGACCTCATAATGAAGACCCTACAGTGAAGAGTTTTGCAGAAATGGCACAAGAATTCGTGATAGAGTATGACAAGATCAGTCTGCAATACCTCAAGGCTTGGAGTCTCTACACGTCCCGCTTCAATGTCCATCCTGGTGTAAGAGCTGTCACTAAAATTTTGAGTGACCACCACTTGCAAAAGCTGCCCAAGGTTGATGAGAATCGTGCGGATGAAGTGAATCCTAAAACCTGAATTAGAGACGCGTGTGATCAGCGCCACTTACCAGTCTTGCAATGTAGTTTCTCAACTCAGCAAACATCACTCATTAATGGGATTTCAACGCAACTTATTCAACTCTTAGTTCTGAGCACTCAACTCAAAATTTGAGTAATGTGCAATCACATATTGAGCATTTGCAGTGAACCACTCTACTAAATAACCAAACAACTTGCCGTAGTGAGTTCAGAGTTGAAAGATCGTCTCAAACCACTCTGCACTCAACTTTCTAGATCTAAATCAAAGCAAGTACTCTCTAACAGGAAGCTATGGATAGAGTGACATTTACGTGGTCAAACACTCAAACCCTCTTAGGAATTCCCTCACAAGCATTCACATAGAATTCCACTTCTACACATTGTCATCGACTCACGTCAATTCACGAGCACTCACTTTGAGTTCCTCATACATATAGACTTTTTGATGGGCATTCGGGTGCAAGGTTGCATGACTGCTTGACTTGGGCGCAAGGTTACGTGGCACTAATCTAACAATGAGAGAGGTATTAGCATTTGAGGAAGTCATTTTCCAGTTGCAACAACGTGGAGCTCTTTCATTGCAAAGAAAGTTCCCAGTGTCTATGGACATGCATGATGACTCTTCTGCTTTTGCACTTCCCCGTTCTTCCAAACCCAACTTCTTGCCATACCTTCTATCACGGCTACGCTATTCAAAAATCGTTGGATCGTCCTTCGATTGAATAACGCAACAAATGGTCAAGCACTGCTCTTATGAATAACAACTATGTCTCCAAAATCAATGCCAGGCTACCGTACCTAGCATGAGGATGTGTTACCTAGTCACAAGAAAAGACAAGTCCTATTGCGTCACCTTGATAGGCTTTCTACGGTGTTCATGCCCTGATTTCTTGAAGATGCAATCGGAGACGTTGGGGAAGAAGGGGAAATGGATGTATTGTAAGCATGTCTGTTAAATCTTACGTTACTCTTGTAAATTAGACTTCCAAGAGGGCTTAATCATGCATGCTCCAAGCTTCAACTTCAATCAAGTCATGCGCATTCTAGTGCTTGCCAACATTGTTGACGAAGCATGAGAAAGGCGGTGGAGTTGCACGTTTCAAAAATATGTATCAATCTGGATTGCTCATAGATAGCTTCGCGGAATACATGTTTAATCAATATTGGATTTCATGATTGTGATGAACAGTCACAAATTCAGATAATATATGTATTGATATTGTTATAAGTAACAAATCTTCATACTCCACATGCACTACCATACGCCATGGTCAATTTTTTGCATGATTAATTCAAAATAGAGAGTGTCTGTCTCTTTGGCAAATTTCCAAGGATTTACCTAGGTGATACCCATGTGATGCCCATGTGATACCCAAGTAATGCTATGGTGATATCCAATTGACACCTCTCTAATACCCTCATAATACCTTTGTCATACCCATTGGTATGAATTGTGTCTAAATAACAATAATATTTTTTAAGAACTAATTTGACCAATCCTAAAGCAATATTGTGCAATACATTAGCACGACACTCTCATTTGCAAATCATAAACTCTTCTTAGATTCCAAATATGTCCCCCTAGAAATGTAGATAATTCGATTTTTTTATATTTTAAAATGATTATAATCCAAGCACGAGAAGAGAGGTAGGCCAAAACAAGGAAAAAGAGGAAAGTAAAGGTGTCTACAGTTATGAGATACTTTCTTAATTTAGTAAATTTTTCAAAATTTGTCTCTAAAATTTGTAATTGTGCCGATATTTCAAATTCAAAAAAATAAAACTGCAATTTTTTTCTAGTTTTCGGAGATTTTTCTCCTTGCCCCTCGCCGCTCGCTACTCACTGCTCACAAGATAGCGTTGCTCCCCTTCCCCAACGCTCAGGCTCTCCCTTTACTCTTCGTCTCCACCCAATATACTCCCACCAACCCCATGCACCTCAAGCAACCACCAGCACATGACAAAAATGTTCTTGGGCATGACGATGATTCTAAACCGCAGGAAATGGCTTTGCTATTCCATTTTTAAAAACCATGACTCTTGAAAATGGGTTTCAAATCTGAAAACAAATTTCAAGGATCACTAGTTTTTTTTAAAAATGCAGATTCCTTGGATTTATAATTTTATGCAATTTTCATAATCGAACTCAAGGCTTGCAAAATAGAGTTTACAAATTCTTCATGAACTTTTCCTTGTAGGTCTCTTTGGTTGGTGTCATTAGTATTCAGGAAAACGTCATTTGTGACATTTTCATGTGCCGTGTGATGTTTTCCCAAATATTGCCTTTTTAACCCTTTGGAGCTCCGACCCCACAAGACGCAAATGTGGACTCTAGAGATGTTAAATCTCAATTTGTATGGAATCCATGAGGAATTAACCAGACTGTTGTGAAATTTGAAGTTCATAGTTGCGCACACATTACAAGAACACTCTACTAAATCCGGATCATGATTTGGAGGAATAGAACTCATGGAAAAGCTAGGAATACAATGCAAAGTGCATAAAATACACAAAAATACAATAAATATTAAATACCATGCCACATACTATGTTGAAGAGAGAAACTGGAGCAGTGTGCCTTCTCTTTACCAGTTGTGGCATCTGGATTTGTTGCATGTTATGTAGGTTAGTCCAATGTCGTTGCGCTTGAAGTGGTTGTCCTGCAGACATCGCTTGAGCTAATATGACATGCATTTTCATAGATTTGTCATTTCAGATCTTTGGTGGATGGCTTCCAAGACATCTTGAAGAATTATGCCTCCTTTACCATTGTCGACGTGTGTACGAACTCTGTATCACTTTCCCTCTGTCAAAACTTGTCAAAAGTTGCAGTAGTTCAGTGCCTCTTGGAGGATCTGTCCAAGTTCGCGACAATGGTGGAGAAGGCACGTGGAAGAGGTTTCTAATCAGAGCAGGAACAACAACCTTTCAACTCGCGCGGGAGATTATCATGATGCAACAACAACAACCAGTGCCCTAACACCATGAGCCTGGGTCAAGTCTCCATGCCAGGTATCCCACGATCAATCAACCCAAACAGATCAACCTGGATCGCAAATCTCGTCTCACCCCTGCCAACTTGGAACACACCCAGTTATCGATGCATGAACAAAATAACATAGCGACCGTCTGTTTGCCAAACATTGCCAATCATGTTGTAGGAGCGCCAAGCCCTCGTTTCAGTCTATGAAGATATATAAGGAAGGAAACGATAAGGTGAGTAGACTAGTGCGGCGTCCTCAGTAAACGACGACACAGTAAGTGTCGTCATCAGTCAGAAACTCCGTGAATGGGATACTGGGACAGTTGAACAACTGATCAGACCTTACTACGACTAAATTCTTCACTCTTATTTGCTTCAAATCTCTTCTAGCTCGGCATCTAGAGCGCCGAGTGAGTCTGCAGGTCCAATGAGGGGCAAGTAACCTCTCAGGTAGCCATCCAGGTCTTCCGCCAAGGCGGCCCAGTCGATGATTTCCTGGTGATGCGACTTTGCAGACGAGGTAGAAGATGCATTGGATGACAATGGCCACCAGCGTGCCGGCGGTAGTTTTACGAATTTCATGAAATTCACAAAGTTCACGAAAATCACGTATTAGTGCCTAGGGCTTCCAGTGCACTCAACGTGCTGATAAGTCACTCAAACTCTAGGATGGAGGAACGGTTTTGGTGACGTGGCCAGACGACACCAGCAGACAAAACTTGACTTGCCATGGTTGACCACGAAGGACAGACACTAGAGGAATCCCTGAAGGGTAGGAGTCAGGCGGTAAGAACCGGGAGTTTGGTAATGAGTTGCAAAATATACAAAATGGAGTTTACTACTGAAGGACCACCGAAACTACTTCCGATGTTCACTAGAATTGTATACTCTTTTCCATCAGGCTCCAAATCAAACTCACAACCAGACTCCCACATCCTCACCAGCATACCCTCACCCATCCCAGCCTCGCAGTACGTCCACCTAGCATGAGGGATACAAAGCGATGCCGAACGCCAGGAATACTTCACACTTGTACATCAGTGCATCACCCCAGAAAACTTCACGCACCATCGGTGTCTTGTCCAATATGATCCACGAAAACGGTGCGAAACTGTGGAGTCTCATCCTTTTCCAGGGATGGTGAGAGCTGTATTGGCAGCCTGGTCAGGCGAATATTCTCTCAGCGAGCTCCGTGATTTGTCGTCGCGGCAGAGCGCGTCCATGAACAGCGCCGAGGAAAGGAAACCACAAATCATTCTTCACCCCAATAGCATGAACAGTCAGAGAATCTGAAAGTCGAGCTCGGAAAAGGTCACCCTGTACTTCCAACTGGGCTCCCATAATGAAGACGACTCCAGGTCAATAACTCATCCAACAACGCACTGGCGGTTCAAGCCCTCAACTGTTTACTACAATTTTCCGTACGTCACCACGTTGACGGCCCCCTTTTTTCTGAACTTTCTCATTGAAAGGTCAAAAAGTGTGCCCCGAGATTACGAAAGGAAACGCGGACGTCCTCATGCAAGTCCCATTTGACCCCACAGTCGCCGTGGAATTCAAAGTCACGTCGTTTCTCTCCGTGTCCATTCTCATGTAAATCCTTGGCTTCACACTACACCTCCTCATCTCAGTCGAGGCGCTTCGATCATTCATTCTCATATATGTCCTTGGTCTCACATTCCAGCTCCTCATCGATCTCAGTCGAGGTGCTTCAGTCGTTCGTTTCTGTAGAGATTTCTAAGATCAACTCTTCAGCCAGAAATAAATATTCAGCATCCTGGGACATCACAGGCTGAGAGGTTTCTAATTGGACAAAGTGCAGCACACTGAGCTCTATGGCTCCACAGATGAAGCTCGATGAGGCGGCTTTCTGCAATGGATCAGTCGGCGCGGATCCCCTCAACTGGGCCAAGACAGCGGCGGCCATGGAAGGCAACCATTTGGACGAGATCAAGCGCATGGTGGCGACATACTTCGACTCCGACGAGGTCGCGATCGAGGGCGTGAACCTGACCGTGGGCCAAGTGACCGCCATAGCGCGCAGGCCGGAGGTCCAGGTCGTGCTGGACGCGGCCAATGCGAAGGCGAGGGTGGACGAGTCGTCCAACTGGGTGCTCAGCAAGATCATGAGCGGCGGGGACATCTACGGCGTCACCACGGGGTTCGGCGCCACGTCGCACCGCCGCACGCAGCAGGGCGTGGAGCTCCAGCGCGAGCTCATCCGCTTCCTGAACGCGGGCGTGCTCGTGAAGGGCCACTCGCTGCCGGCCGAGACCGCCCGCGCCGCAATGCTGGTGCGCACCAACACGCTGATGCAGGGCTACTCGGGCATCCGGTGGGAGATTCTCGCGGCCATGGAGAAGCTCCTGAACGCGCACGTCACGCCCAAGCTGCCGCTGCGCGGGACCGTGACGGCGTCCGGCGACTTGGTGCCCTTGTCGTACATCGCCGGGCTGCTCACCGCGCGCCCGAACTCCGTCGCCATCACGGAGGACGGACGTGAGGTGTCCGCCCTGGAGGGCTTGCGCATCGCCGGCGTCGAGAAGCCGTTCGAGCTGCAGCCCAAGGAAGGGCTGGCGCTCGTGAACGGCACCGCGGTGGGGTCTGCGCTGGCGTCCACCGTCTGCTTCGACGCGAATCTGCTCGCGCTCCTCGCCGAGGTTCTGTCCGCGCTCTTCTGCGAGGTGATGCAGGGGAAGCCGGAGTTCGCTGATCCGTTGACGCACAAGCTGAAGCATCACCCCGGGCAGATGGAGGCCGCGGCCGTGATGGAGTGGCTCTTGGATGGGAGCGATTTCATGAAGGCCGCCGCCAAGGTGAACGAGACCGATCCTTTGAAGAAGCCGAAGCAGGACCGGTACGCGCTGCGCACGTCCCCGCAGTGGCTCGGGCCGCAGGTCGAAGTGGTGCGCGCTGCGACCCACGCCATCGAGCGCGAGATCAACTCCGTGAACGACAACCCCATCATCGACGCCGCGCGAGGCATTGCGCTCCACGGCGGCAACTTCCAAGGGACACCCATCGGGGTCTCCATGGACAACCTGCGGCTCGCGGTGGCGGCCATCGGCAAGCTCATGTTCGCGCAGTTCAGCGAGCTCGTGAACGACTACTACAACAACGGCTTGCCCTCCAACCTCTCCGGGGGCCCCAACCCCAGCCTCGACTACGGCATGAAGGGCGCCGAGATCGCGATGGCGTCGTATCTCTCCGAGCTCAACTACCTCGCCAACCCGGTCACCACGCACGTCCAGAGCGCCGAGCAGCACAACCAGGACGTGAACTCCCTGGGGCTCGTGTCCGCGCGCAAAACCGAGGAGGCCGTGGAGATTCTCAAGCTCATGAGCTCGTCGTTCCTGGTGGCGCTCTGCCAGGCCATCGACCTCCGCCATGTGGAGGAAACCATGCAGGCGGCCGTGAAGCAGGTCGTCTCGCAAGCAGCCAAGAAGACGCTGTTCATGAGCAAGGACGGCACGCTCCTCCCGTCGCGCTTCTGCGAGAAGGACCTCCTGCTCGTCGTCGAGCGCCAGCCCGTCTTCTCGTACATCGACGACGCCGCCAGCGAATCCTACCCCTTGATGGAGAAGCTGCGCGCGGCGCTCATCTCCCACGCGCTCAAGCTAGTCAACAAGGACGCCTCCAGCTCTGTGTTCGCCCAGATCCCCGCCTTCGAAGCTGAGGTGCAGGAGCGGCTGCGCATCGTGGTGCCGCTCGTCCGAGAAGCGTACGACAACAAGGGATTGTCTTCCGTCGCCAACAGGATCCACAGCTGCAGAACGTATCCATTGTATGAATTCGTGCGGGGCGAGCTCGGGACGCAGCTCCTGTCTGGGCTGCGGACCGTGTCGCCCGGAACCGAGATCCAGAAGGTGTTCGAGGCCATGTCCGAGGGCAAGCTCATCCGCCCTCTTCTCCGATGCGTGCAGGGATGGAACGGCGCCCCTGGACCTTTCCCAGCTCAACAACAGTGAGAATTTCACTTCCCCAATTTTGATTACGGTACAAGTAGAAACTATTCTGTGAGGCAGGCAGTCCTGTAAATATTCGATCCATCTCAGCTGATCTCATCGTAGCGTGGAACATCTCGGAGATCAACTTCTGGTTGCGAGATGACGGATTCTTCCCGCATTGGGCAAGCTCATTCTGCAATATATTGTATATTATTCTTTGACCACGACGTAACTTGTTCACAGTTTTGCTTCACAACAGCCTCCTGCGTACCATGTTGTCTTTTAGTTCATTGTCTAGATGCCCATACTCGAGGTTGCATTTATCCTGGTTACTGCGCCACTACGACTTTCAAGTTGGTCGCAGCCTTCTGAAATCCTCGCACACAGAATATTTCTATATTCTAGTGATGAGAATGTGACCACCATCATCGAATAGCATGTTCTTGATAAACTAGATGATCGTCTGGAAACCTCGAGATACATCACTGAAATCCTTTCGGGCTGCTATGGGGCCATACGTTATCCACAACCACGTAACAAGCTCAAAGCAAAAGCTCGCCAGCAAAATCTAAGCATTTCGATTCTTAAATGTACTTGGTTTCTAGATAGGAGTTCCACCCGAACCGCGAGTGCTCTGGTGCGGATCAACTGACGAATTTCTGTTGCTCTCCAACTGCTTCTAGATCATTCTTCGTCATCTCCAGAAGCCCTCCTAAACCCCGATTACAGCTCCACAGGAAAGTCTGAAGCTTGCAGTGATTTGGGTCCTCTACAATCTCTTGTCGCAATCCGCTCCAGTCGCTATGGCAGTGCGAGGGATGACGCTCCGCACCGGCGTTGCATGCGAATTGCCCGCCTTCCAGGGGCTCCGGGCCGCAACGCGAGCTTCGCCGAGGTCCGTGACCGTCTCCTGCGCTCCTAGGCGGAGGGAGACAGTCTGCGCCGCCACCGCGACCGCCACTGCGCTGAAGCCGCTCGGGGATCGCGTGCTGGTGAAGGTCCACAAGACGGAGGAGAAGAGCACGGGCGGCATCCTGCTCCCGACCACGGCGCAGACGAGGCCGCAGGGCGGGGAGGTGGTGGCCGTGGGCGAGGGGCAGAAAGTGGGGGAGAAGAAGATCCCGGTGTCTATTTCCCCGGGCGCGAAGATCGTCTACTCGAAGTTCGCCGGGAGCGAGGTCGCGGTAGAGGGCCAGCAGCACGTGATCCTCAAGGAGGAGGACGTCGTGGGGTTGCTGGACAGCGACGACATCAAGGACTTGCAGCCCGCCGGCGACCGCGTGCTGGTGCGCGTGCTGGAGACCGAGGCCAAGACCGCCGGGGGCGTGCTGCTCACGGAGAGCGCCAAGGAGAAGCCCGTGATCGGCACGGTGGAGGCCACGGGGCCCGGCGCGCGCGGCGAGGACGGCGAGCGCGTGCCGCTGCCGGTGAAGAAGGGCGACACTGTCATGTATTCCAGATACGGAGGGAGCGAGTTCAAGACCAAGGACGGCGCCGAGTTCGTCGTGCTCAGAGTGCCGGACCTCCTCGCCATTCTCTCGTAGGCAGAACTGCAGGCTTAGGGTTAGGGTTTTGTAAGTAAACCTAGAGTAGGAGGTCGGGAGACGTGGTTCTCCTCACAGTGAAGTGTCTTTAGTCCATCGTCTTGTGCCCTGACGTGGGTGAAATCTTCCGTAGAATGGAAATTCGGCGCAGCTCGTTGCAGTTACTTGCTTGGCTCACTCCAGCATGTGAGGAATTGCGTGTTGCTTGCGTTGAATGGGTTTTTCGATGGTGAGATTGCTCTTGCTGCAAATTAAGGTTATGGATAAGGCGACTGTTGATGAAGGACGGATGCTGCAAGATTGGGCTCGTCCGCCATCGTGCAGACTTTCATGTGGACGAGTGCATTGCCTTGGACGATAAGAGATGCTTATTGTTTGCTTAACATGAGACCTTGGGGCTTTTCTGGATAATGATTTGTCAGATTTTTAGGCTTGGATTAATGCGTGTTTCTGAAAGATTAGTTAGCGGACTAGGATCAGAGATGGTGACTAGTATTACTCGCATTTGGTATTCTCAGTAAGCGATTCGCACAGCAAATGACTGGTTGTTGATGTGAATCTGTTTGCTGCACTGAATCAAGTGTTCGCATGGTCTTCAATATTCTTGGGCATCAATGTCGTCGAGGTTTTTCTGTTCGCCAACCTGCATCGAGCCATAACTCTGTTGTATCTAAATGATTTGACCTTGATTTCAATTGTGCACTTGTAGCTAAGTAAAACACAGAATGGCGGTGTTGAGTCGACTAGTACCAACTTCAGTAGAAGAATTTATGTAATCGTTCAAGCACCTCTAGTGATTATAATACACGATGCACCTTAATTATATTTGAACCTCACTGTTATGTCGCAGAGATTAATTAGAGAAGCACAGAGAATTCTCTGTTCACAGGTACCGTCGCTTTAATTCCTATCTGAACTCCATCTGCAAGGAAACCATTGAGTGATGTTATTATAAAAAACAAGTCTTCTCAGATTGAAAGTTCTAAGGACAAGAGCCAAGTCTAACACAAATTTAGCACAGGTGCGAATTGATTAATACTTCCCAACCAAGTCTAGCACACAGACAATGGAAAACGTGAGTGAAATCGTTGAGCCTGCATATTACACACACCCTCAATCTGTCACTCAATGTTCTCCATACTATGGCATTCGGACTCGCATAAAAAATCAAGTGTAGCTCAGCTGATGCTTGGGATTTTCCCAGGTCACAGCCTCTCTTTGGACGTCATTTTCCTCAAGCGGAGTGACAGCCTCTGGAACTTGAAGCCTGTAAAGCGTACGAAGCTCTTTGAAAACTGCCCCGAAGAGAGCTGCATTCGCTGCAATTCTGGTGATGGATTCTGTCCATTTTTGCACTTCCATCAATGATCATATGCTCCACTTTCTGAGATTTGCAACCACTCTTCAGTACAGTCGGCTCCCTTTACAACAGCCTCGTTGGTTCTACCTGCTAAGGTAGAGGCACCCAATTCCGATCAGTACAACATGCATGGCATGGTGCATGAAAATGGTAAATGCATGAAATGGTGCATGATGCGACCCAAAACCGATAACTCAAAATTTGAAAACACCAGTCATTATTGGCATTGGGTCATGAAGTGTGCAATTTTGGGTTGCTCCGCCTCAATTGAGCTCTCATTGGTGGCCTTGCCTCAAAAGTCGAACAAGGCCGATCGGCATTGGGTACCCTCCATGAGTTGGTTATCCATGGCATGTCTTCTCTCGTTTACTCACTCTCACTTATTGGCATTGGGCAAAGGAGGGTACCAAATCTCACCTACTCTACAGTTCAATTATGGGCTCCGGTGGTTTCTGGGCTTTTAAATTCAATATCAATTCCAAATCTTTGTGATTAAATTTGAAAAAATATTTGTTGAGTTTCATTCCTAATTCCGCATCGTTCTACATAAATGTTTTTGACATTCAATGTCATTTGAGTCCGAACTGGCTTAAGTGATGGGAATTGGGTGCCTCTACCTTATGTATAGACTGCTATGTTGAGCGGCTATTACAATGGAAAGGGGGGTAAATGAGTGTACACCAAGTGGTGTTGTTATAAAAGAGAAGATTGGTTCTGATCCAAGGTGCATGTTATATCAAGATAGTTGTTGTATCACATGCTTGTGTAAAGAGGGCTATCTGTACACTCTTTTACATTAAGGCCAGGTTGGCTATGGCTAATGGAAAATCTACGAGGATAGTAATTTGTAAATGATATTCTAGAGAATCTATTATATTCATAGATTCAAACATTAGCCATAGCCACCCCGGCATTGAGGGTTTAATGCCGAGCTTGTTCTTTCTACGTCAATTCTGGTTGTTTTTCAGTCATAGCTCCTTGTGTGTAATTTGGATGCACTTTTTTTGGTTGCAACATATTTGGCACTAGTTCATATGTTTCAAAGATAACAATTCTCAAGCGCATTGGTGCAAGCATTAGTGAGGTACAATGACTCTTGTGAAGTGGGGTAGATAGTGAATGTACCCTATACGTAGATGTTGTTGTGCATGATCTATTACTCAAGCAGTTTCTCCCAAGCCTTTTGAAGCTCATAGGCGCTAAAGAATTAAAAATTACCATCGCAAGTTTCAATGACAAGAGGCAACCACCATCTACAGACATTGGCTCAACAATGGCCTTCTATGCAGATGAGAATCTTCACGACTACTTAGATTGCACTTTCCTTAGTATGCAATCTTTTAATTTGCTGAAGCTCCTTGACTATTTCACACCAAAAACGTTGTTCAAAAAGTTTTTGTTATTTTTTAAATAATTGTAAGATTGAAATCTAAGCTAATAAAATAACATGCTCATAAAATTTCATAAACTTTGACTGCGGATTGGAAGATTATAGTATTTGAAGTAAAAAAAAACATTATTTTTCCTCCTTGCATGAGAAAGGATGAGTAGAATTTGACATCATTTGGTGCTAGTTTCTTTGCATTACACAAGGTCTAAATGTTATACCATCATGTTTTACATGATATCACTTGCTTATATAGAAAGAAGAACTCCGGTTCCCGGAGAAGGCCGGAGTGAATAATTTGTCTGTTCGTACCACCACGAAGTCAATGCCCACTGGACATGGATTAGCACTTCCTTGTACACCAATTTTTAGACATAGAAGATGGATGTAGCATATTCATAACAATTGTGCAAGGAATAGTGGTTCAAAAATTGTCAATACACAATTTTAAATTTTTGTGAATCAGATATATTTTAGAATGAGAAATCAAACGGTGAAAAACAATAGGTTCATACCACATCTTATAACATAAACTTAAAAATATTGAAATCTTAGCTTCTATGTAGAAAAGAAGAAGTATTGGTGCCTTGCCCAATAATGTAGGAAAATGTTAAAATAGAATATTTACACTAGAAAGGTTAAAATTTTTATTTGACAATTGCAACAAAAAATAGTGTATTTGTATTAAAAACTCTCAATATCCATAGAAGGTCCTAGTAAAAGTTTTAAAGCTATCCAAGAAGAAGAAAAGAGTCCAACAACCTGCATCTAGAGTAGCAATTTTTATATTCTAGAGTCCCATGAAGATAACACTATGGCACATCTTCATTAAAAAAAATCCAAAAATTTGTAATCAAAATTGACACCATACGAACCTCTCCAAAATGGCAAATATTCCCTTGGGAGCAAAATGTCCTTTAGGAATTAAAATTCCTTAAAACTTTTCAATCTTGACCCTATAATAGAATTATTCACTAGATTTGGTAGAATAGGTCCCTAGATTCAAGTTGAAACTTGTTTTGGTAGCCTTTGAGGATGAAGAAGGAAAGGTCATGTTTGTACCATAAATCTCAACCCCCCCATCCTCTTTGATCTAATTACAAAATTTTAGATCTATTTAGAGTTGATTCTAAAGCTAATTAGAGCTGAAGAAAGAGGTCAATACTCACGGTATGTTGCTTTGCTCTCCAAATAAACTCTAATCACCATATCAATATTGCCATGGTGTATAACATCAAGTGCTTCACCACATCAAAGTAGTAAACACGCAATTAAGCAATTATGCACTTGGCCAAGTGCACTACTCGGCACTCAAAAACCAGAATATTTTTTTCTCAATTTTTTTTTTAAATGCTAAAATCTTACTAACTCTTTGGTATTAAATTTTTGTGTTTGTTGTGTTACATGTTGCGTTACATATTGCGTTAAATATGTGTACGTACTTGAATAATATGCAAAATATATGATGACTATTGTTTTAAACTTATGTAGAATATATGGTTATTAAATTGGTTTTTGTTTTTTTTGGAAACGACATTGTTCATGTACTTGAAATCTATACATACATCTTGAAACATAAGACAACATTAGTCGTGTATCACTTCCAATACTTTGGTAATTCATTTGTTTTCTTACGTGTTTGTACTATCATATAATGAAATACCATACCTTGATGTGAGTGCAACAAACCATTTGTGAAACAAAGCATTATGTGTAAAGATATTAACTTCCGAGCCTTAAACATCACCAAGGGCAGTAGACGCCGGTTGGAGGTGATTGAGCAACCTTGAAGTTAAGCAAGGTGGTGAAGGAATAGGACTTGGATGGGTGACCAAGGGAACTAGGTTGAAATTTCCTAGCTCTTCTTGGCTTTGCCTCGCGAAGCCGGCGGGGACCTCGTGTAGCCTCGTGTAGCCCACGAGCATTAATTTTATATTAAGTTTTTTTTATTAATTTATGCGGATATATGCGCGCGCACACCCTTGGAGGTTTGATTTTGGGCAGCATTGAGTTGCAGCTTGAGATGCAACTCTCCTCTGCCACTCACGCACTCTGCCCGCGGCCGCTCATCCCTCTCCACACAGCTCACAGCCCCTCCCCGCGGCCGCTCAAACCCTCTCCCCACCAGCACCGCTCAAACCCTCTCCCCTCCACTGCCGCTCAAACCGTCTCCCCACCACCGCCACTCAAACCCTCTCCCTGCCACCGCCGCTCAAACCCTCTCCCTACGCCCTCTCCGCACGTTGACAGCCTCTCCCCGCCGCCGCTACAACCCTCTCTCCTTGCCGCCGTTCAAACCCTCTCTCAGCCGCCACTCAAACCCACACTCCCCGCTCACAACCTCTCTCCTCCGCCGTTCATAGCCTCTACCCTCCGCCGCTAAAGCCCTCTCCCCACCTCAAACCCTACACCGCAGCTCACACCCCCCCCTCATACACTCCCCTTTTGACTCTCCCGTACGAGTGTGCGTACACACTGTCATCCATGGAGTCCTAAACCTCGCCGCTACTCCACTCCTGCGGAACCCTAATCCGTCGCTGCTCACACCCCCTCCCTCACACTACCCTCTCACCTCCACACAGGTGTGCGCGCGCACACCCTTGCTTGCGACCAGCTAGCCTCGAAATCAAGGACTGGCTGAGAGAAGATCTGGCCGTTAATCTCCTGCACCTATTGTGGGCCGTTGATCTGGAGTCCTGAACTCGATGCCGTTGCCCGAAACCCGCGGAACCCTAAATCCCCAAAACCCTAAATCTGCTGCCATCCTCAACCTAACACCACCAAACCTAAACCCGAGGCCTCTTTCCTCTCCCATACCCCTCCTCTTCTTTCCTACTCTCCTCCCGCTATACATAGAAGGAGTGGAATTTTAGTACTACTTTAAATATCATGTATAGTGTAGGCACACAATGTAAATAATAAATGCTATAAGTTTTTACTATTGATTAATTACATCACCAAGTGCATGTATAAATGCCTTTATTTTTTTGTCTTCTTCTTATGTATCATGTACCATGTGGAATTTCTTCATACCAATTGGAAATTTTGTTTAGATGATTGCATCTTTTCTACATTACAATTCTTATAAGCTATTCACAAAATTTTGTACAATGATATTAAATAGACATTTATCAAAGTTCAACAACATTCCACTAAAAATTTGTTGAAAAAGCAATTTAACACCTTGTTAAATTGACATTTTTAATTGCACACAATATTGATCCAAGAACTCTAATTTTTTTTCAAAATTGACAATTTTTTTCAAATGTGGGATTTTTGGTGCGCCATGGCCGTCGTGGTTCCTAAGTGCACCTTTAAATGGCCAAGTGCATAATTGCTTAATTGCGTGTTAGTAGTGAATAAATCCTTTAAGGACAATGGCATATTTGTCTACAATCTGTGCAGTACATACACCTTTCGTTGATTGTCTGATGCAAGATCCCTCCAACACGTCATGGAAACTTGTCCTACATGCAACATGCAGATGGACCATTTGCAAAAGCCAACAACCACAATTTGGGAGAGCGATTTCTAGAGGAAAAACCGTGGTTCAAATACCGCTTCACTCGCACCAAATCTCCTACCCTACAAATTTGTCAGATAGTCACTTAGTGGCTCAATACATTTTCAGAAGCGCACAAATCAAGGCAAGCTAATCCTTAAACGTCAGTCGAGAATTGTACATGTAGGCACATATTTTACTATGTGGAATACAGAACAATGTACTGAAGTCTAGCAATACTTACACCTTTGGATTGAAGATTTTTCAACTAACATCTTTCAAGTGGAGTTCATTTCAACATGTGAACCATATCATGTTCAAATACAAGACTATACGTATAGAATACTATGGCCACAAGTAGCACCTTCTGACATTTAAGGGTTATGGTAGTTTGCAGATCAAGGAGTGATAAGCTATTGATTTGATTATTTATAGATTACCAATTTAAAAGTGACCACCTACGGACTTTTTGTCCTTGACCCCTAAAGGCCCAAAGCATTTTTTCCTCAAGAAACACTCCAGAAGTGCCACTATCAAAAAGTGGCAAGATAATACAATTTTAAAGTAAAATTTTGGATTTCTAACTGTAAGATTTTAAAACAGACTTCTACATAGATTCACCCTTTTTTTGTTTGCAATCCACCGCATGGAAATGAAGATTCTAGCGTTTGAAGTCAAGAAAATGGTTCATTCACTTCCCTGTGTTGAGTGAATCAATAGACTTTGACTTCACTTAGTATCAAATTTTTGAACTACAAAAGGTCTAAATCCTTTTTGACCATGTTAAGTATGACATTGGTTCCTTACTCACCAATTTTTAGAGGTGGTAAAGGGGTGTAGCATATTCAAAACAAGTGTGCAAGGACTATAGGTTCAAAAATTGCCAGTTCACATTTTTTTTTGTGTGAACCGAATGTGTTTTAAAATGATAATCCAAATAGTCAATTAGAAGGTTCACCACATATTGTTGTTTAAAAAAATGTGAAAAAATGAAGATTTCTAAGTGTAATGCAGAGAAGAAGAATTTTTTAGGTACCTTGCCCGACAATGTGTAAAAATGTTTGACTTGGGTTTAAGTGTTTTTACACTAAAGACAAGAATTTTTTTGACATCTGCAAATAAGGTAATATTCTCTATATGTATGAAAAATCTCAATGTCAATAGAAACTTCTATTAAAAAAATTGGAGTTGCCCAGAGCCTCAAAATAGACTTTGGAGGCTAATAAATTTCATACTATGGATCCAAAAAATATTTAACCCCTAAATTTCCTTGACAATTTTACACCAAAAACACTTTGGCACTGCTAATTATGGTGCAATGAGTAAGGAAGGAATAAAAAAGCTTTATTTCCAATTTCAACCGTAGGATCTCAATTAAGGCTGATAAATTGACATACTCACAAAATTTCATAAACTTTGACCACACGGATTGAAAGATTATAGTGATTAATGTTGAAAAAAATATCATTTTCTTCCCTACATTGAGTGGATCAGCACACTTTGACTTCACTTGGTGCCAAATTTTTGCACTACACAAGGTCTAAATTCATTACCATCATGTCAAGTATGGCATCAGTTCCTCGTACACCAATTTTTAGAGGTTGAGGAAGGGTGTAGCATATTTTTAAAAATTGTGCACTGAGTGGAGGTCCTAAAAGTGCCAATTCAAGTTGTTTTTTTGTGAATTTGATATGTTTTAGAATAAGAATCCAAACGGTTAATAAATAGGTTTACACCACATATTGTTGTGGGAAAAATGAAATGTAAAAAATATGAAGATCTCTAGGTTTTATGTGGAAAAAAAGAAGTTTTTTTGGTACTCTGCCCAGAAATGTGTGACAATGTGTGAAAATGTATGACTTGGGATAAAATGCTATTTTTTACTGTAGGCAAGAAATGTTTTTTGACAATATGGAAAGTTATAATATTACTTGCTAGTTTTGTAAATCTCACATTCAATAGAGTGCCCTTGCCAAAAAAATTGGAGTTGCCCAACATGCCCGCACTCAAGAAGTTTCTCTTTAAGTTGGCATAGTTTTTTTTCCTAGAGGTCTAGTGAGAATAAATATTACATTCCCATGTGCCTCTTGTCTTCTTCCATCTTTGTACAAAATTTCAAGAATTTTAAATATAACTTGCAACCATGGAAACGTGCCCAAGATATGCAAAAGCCCACCTCGGGACTTTTTTCATTTAGGGGTTAAAAATGATTTCCGCAAAGCTTTAATCGGGGACAATCTAGTATTTTTATTTTTTTTAATTAAAGATTTTTTTTTGAATCTTAAGAACTTGCCCAAAATGAAAAACGACCCCTCAGGGATAAATGATCCTAAAGGATTAACAAGGGCATTGGATTCTAATGCGAGCCTCGTTTTGAATGCATGAGAAGTGGAATATCTTTCAACTGTGGTTGCACAAATGCAAAGTCTGAAGTCCTTGAATCTTGTCAACAGGAAGAATGATTTGAAGTACTACTCCCTCTGTGTACAACTAATTCCAAGCTGATTGGGGGCCAGGCTCATCGATATCATAGCAGCAGCTACTGATTGCCAAGGTTACGACAACAAATGCCTCCCAAATCCATGCCAAACAAACGTTGCTAAGTTCTAACCGCAGTGTGCCATTGGTTTTGTTGGTTTCAAGGCAGAAGCGGATGTTATGCTTTCAAGTTGTACCAACAACAGTCTACTCTGTAAAGCTGCTCTGCTATCTCCTTTAATGACCCAGTCTTATATGTTGCCTTCCAAAATGCGGTGATCAAACAACCAATCACTGAAATTCTGCTTGTCAGACAAGATTGAGAACTCGTCAGATATGGTATAATCTATCCCCTAATCAGTGCTCCAAATACAACAAATCATGTGTATGTGTTCCAACGTGTGTATGTGTGAGATTGTGTGTATAGTGTATGTATGTTAGATTATGTTAGATTGTGTGTGTTTGGTTGTGTATATGTGTTCCATCGTGTGTATTGTTAGATTATGTTAGATTGTGTGTATGAGTTACATTGTGTGTATGAGTTACATTGTGTGTATGAGTTACATTGTGTGTGTGTTGTTTATGTATGTTAGATTATGTTAGGTTGTGTGTTTTGGGTGTATGTGTTGCATCAAAATCACAAGTGTTTTGAGGGTGATTTTGGTCATGATGTGGTTGTGATGTATACATGACGCACATGATGCTTGTTTTTTTCTTTTAGATTTTGTTTGGGTACTTTGGAGTTGGGAGGGTGGTACACAAACTTGAAATATGCTTCAATCAATGGAAGGACAAGTAGTACATAGGCTCTGGCCATGAGCTGCGTGCTTGCGGCTCTTTATGCCAGTGGAGCTGGGGAATGCAGGTGTATGCTCCACCCAACAGGCCTGTGCTGGGCATGGTACACCACAGAATCTGCAAGTGAGGGTCTTGCACACCACCAATTCACGAGCAGGACCTACAACTCTTTTTCCTTACTTTTCCGCCTTGACATCCTTGAACTGCCTCATAATCTGCAACAGCGTTTTTTCGGCATTTTCCAGTTTGATTTGCCAGTGCTGCAGTAAGCAATTCCTAAACTGGCTAGAATTTGTTGAAAAGCCACAAGAAAAATTGGGTTGCTACTAATACACTGTGAAAAAACGGAAAAAAACATGAGATTAAGTCACCTTTTGAGATGATAGCCACTTGTATCACATAGGTATAACATGAATATTGCATGCTATCATCTAGGTATATCATGGATACTTAGTTGATACATTTTTGTATTCTATAGAGTAAAATACGTGCATGTCTATACGGTTCTTGACCAACAATTAAGGATTAAGGACAAGAGACCCACAAGTGGTCACTTTTGAAGTAATCTGCAAATAGCTTTACCAATAGTTCCTACTTGATCCACAAATTGCATTAATCCTTTACCGCCCATGACATGTTTATTCAAAAGCAAGAAATGTGCTGATTTTTTCAACTAACTTTTATGGAAATAGAATTCCTAATTTTAGTATCCAACCTTACAAAATTGAACTCAAACCATGACTTGAACTTTGGGGAAAATTTGCACAACATCCGACAGTTGATGGAATAGATTATAGTGTTTAAAATTACCGTATGTTGGTTTTAAAAATCGTGGACTTTGGAGGGTATACTACTTGCAAGAATTTTATTCATCAATAGATACTTGCAAGAATTTTTTACTTTGAATAAAAAGAGGTTCACATGTGCACTAGGTTGACATATCATATGTGAAGAAAACATTTACACATGATTATTGATGATTTTTTTACTTTTGTCTACTTGATTAAATACAATATTGTTGCAAACTTGTACAAATCAAAACGGAAGTCTTGTATGCAATGAGAGATCAAATATTTTAAAGACAATTTTCAATCAAAATCTAAGACCAAATCATTTTGCACGTGTACAAAATACAACATAATATGCGGCAAGGAATTCATTGTATTTAAGTGTATTTGATGTATTTTGTATTGTATTCCTAACTTTTCCATGAATTCTATAATCCCAAATCATGATTTGCTTTTTGTAGAATATTCATGTAATGTGTGCGTAAATTTGAACCTCACATTTCACAACCTAATTCCTCATAGATTTCATGCAAGATGAGTTTTAATACCTCTAGAATCCCATTTTGGGACTTGTGGGCACTATAGGGTTAACTTGCTTGGATCTGTGCACTTTTGACAAATGGAATGAGACATTGAGCCACAGTCTAATGAATTTGCTAGAAAAGAGATTTTGTGCAAGATTTTGTGTATTTCCATTGAATTTCCGCGTAAAAAATACTCTTCCTATTTGTCGTTGTCGGCTTTTGCAAGTAGGCCATCTGCTTGCAGTGTATGTAGACAAGTTCTCCTGACCTATTATAGGAATCATGCATTGATCCATCAACAAAAGGTGTATCTGCCCCACAGATCGTTAACAAATACGTTGTTGTCCTTAAATGGCTGATGTACAATAAACTCCAATTAAAGGTTGCTTCACATCAAAACCAAGGTGGAGAGGCCGTCAGTATCCACTAATGAGATTGCAAGAATGGCCAAAGTTTGGCCTCTCGGCCTTCACACCAAAGGCCGAACCTCAAAGGTCATCGCCCTCTATTATGCCTAAATGGCAACACTTTTAAAGAGTTTTGGCGCCAAAGCAATGGCCTCTCAAGTGCAAATTTGGGTCGCCGTTTGTAGCCAACCCAAAACTTCCTCCAAGACGCCGTCAACTTCCTTCAATTTTTATTATTTATTGTATATTTTTAGTCAAAGAACTTGACCTCTTGCCATTGTTTGGGCTGAATTTTGATGGTCGGCCTCTCAACTTGGCCTGGTGGGAAGCGGCCCTAAGAGCACAAAAGTGTTCAATCCACAACCATGTCTCTTGCTACCAAGTAATAAGCTCTAGAGCTAATGCTATATTCATTATAAAGATTAGTAGTTTTCAATAAAATAATTTGGCTTTTCTAAGAAAAAACTTTCAGATGTAAATCCTAAGACAATGGAGCTCAAACAATGTAAGTTTCTGAGATTTGTCACAGGACGTGGCGTCAAGGGCCTCTCCATATCACAATGTTCTAGCGTAGGTTAGTTGTTGCTAATCTATGGGTTTAGGGACGTACGGCGGAACACCGCATTCATCCATGGATGTTTTCCATCCAATTAGAGTTGTACGTGTGTGTGTATAGCGCCGCACACAACCTTGACTTGACGTCTTTGTCAAATCAAGCTTTGTGAATGAGAGTGGAGAATAGTGATTGAGTATTGCTTGTAAGTGGCGGTTTAAAGTCATTAGTAACGTCTCATGGTTTCCATTTCACTTTTTAGTTGTTGATTCCCCCATTGTGGTGTCTGTAAGTCATCGTGACGCTTAACTACTTTTGTGATATGCAACACTTTCACTTGATTAAGACCCTCCTACGTTCCTCTCTTTAGATCTTGAATTTTAGCTTGGATGAGTTTAAAAAAAAATTGGGTGCTCATACCGATGTCATAGAGTAAGATTAGGCAAATGAAATGCAACAAACCGCATCCAATTCCGACTAATTTTTAGTAAGATTTGAGCATTGGAAGAATTGAAGCATGGAGTGAGGTTGTTGAAATTGCTGCTCCAAAATTTCATCCACTACGCAATTTTCCATCCAATGTGCAATTTCATCCACAATTTCTCATCTGGATACACATTTCGACTATGATATTTAATTGCATAGGACTCTTTTTGCGTGCGCGACTCTTCAAACCCTTATTTTCAAGCTGAAGTTTGAGACAGTTACTGGAATTGATATTTGCAAAAGTTAGAAGTTGCAAATTTTGAGTGGAGGGAACAGTTTTGACTGTTGCTCTTGGCATTGCAAGTATTGCACCTTGTGGCCATCCCCTGTTGGCGTGTGCTAGTCGCTTTGATTCTTTTGTGCATTTTTGCTTATATGTTGTTTGGGGAAGAAGATCTGGTTTAATTTCTGGATTTTTGTGCGGTACCTACCTCGTGTTGCGGGCTTGTGTTGCCGGAGTTTTCAGGTGGCCCCATTTCTAGTTGTCCTTAGAGTAATAGGGTGCTGTAGGGGTGAAGTTGGGTTTATAGCCGGCAATACCTTTTTATGTGGGGGGTTGTGGTTGGACATGTGCTAGTCGGAGGTGATGATTGGTGAACGACAAAATTTGATGGTTTTGTAGGTGCAAGTTGCCTGTTCATACCCTTACCCTTTAAATAGTACCCATAGATAGATCCCAAGATGGTTTTTGTTAATTGTGAGTACCACGAGTCGGTATTACAGCTCTCCCTCACTAGACCACTTGGAGAATGCTTCCACTGCAGACTTTGAGCCGAGGTCGGATACTGACAAGGCTTTTGAGCCTGTTTCGGCGTTTAGTACCGACCGTAGGCTTTGGATCTAGAACGTGGGCACATTTGATGACATAGAAGACAATCACCGTCATGTCGTGCGCGATTGATTCTCGAGACGAGATGGGGTCATTTTCCTACCTGATTGGCGGCTCCGATTTTAAACCTAGATGAAGGAAAAATGCTCGCAGGCGACGTCGTTTAACGATTGGTATATGTTCGAGCTATTGCCCCAACATTTAGAGCTAGAGGCCCTTCAATCATACAATAGGTGGACAACGCAACACGAGGCAGAGTTGCGCCCAGTTGAGGAGTATTGGCGCCAGCGTGTGGAGTTGGTGATTGCATTAAAGGAGAGTGTGGTTGCCAAACTCTTGACTTCCACCGAGGAGCCCAAGGTGGAAGAGAGTTCCCTCAGTGAGGACTCCAAGGCAAGGGCGTTGCCGTTGTGGCCAAATGGTCTTGGATGAGGGCCATATCTCGTTTGACCATAGCAACACGTACAACATTGGTGGCGGTTAATAATCCGCCAACCTTCCATCCTCTAAAGCAGTTCATGGTGCATCTAGAGGTGGAATACGGAGGGTTCAAGCGTGATCAGATGCAGCGCATCTAGGATTTCCACCAAGAGAAGGAGGATATCCCTTGCACCACCTATACGCAGTTGGCACAATTGTCAGTGAAGGCCGGTTATGAGTTCACAGAGCGCCAACTAGTGAAAATCTTCATCTCCAAGCTAGATAAGCGGATGGAGCAGTTGATTCGTCCCCATCTTTTTTTAATATCATATAAACGCCACTTTGGTGCAGACGCTTGCTGAGAAAGAAGCGCTTGATAGAACTCTGGGCGTGAGCAATGCTACCGATTTGGTAACATTGCTGCTGGAGACTCTCAAGCCAAAGAAGCTTACTACAGCTACTGATAGCTTCGCAGAGGCACAACTTGAAAAGGTTGTGCATTGTTGGGCTTGTGGAGAGGCCGATCACATGATGGGGGGATCCAAATTGTCCTAAGAAGAACGGGGTAGGGGCAGTAAAGACCAAGACCAAAACCAAGGCGGCCAAGGCTACGGAAAAGACTGGTAGAAAAAGGAAGAAGAATATGACATGTTTTCACTGTGGCAAGACTAGCCACAATGATGAGAATTATTTTGTTCTTCACCCCAAAAAATACCTAGGGCCTTTAGCTGCTTGATTGGATGTGGTGAAGGCACTTTAGGCCAAATTGTCGCAACTGAAGAAGCAAATGAGTGCGATGGCCTCTTTCGGGCAAGTGACAGGCAACCATTTTCCGGTGACGAGTCAAGGTTCATCTTCAATCCTAGATCACTACTTGTATGGCGCTTCAAGGGAGGTAGTGGCCGTAGTGGCCACACGTGCTTAGACTACCACATAAGCAATGGCACCTTCATCCATTGTGCTGGATAGCGACGGCCGTCTACGCCACACAGGTTTGCTAGACCAGATTGATCAACCTTGGCTACCTCTTTCTTTCAACATCGCGGATGCGGCTACTTCTACTGCCGCTCCCGCTCCAACCCTAGTTCCACCAAATTCTTCTACTCATAGAGATGATGCACATACCTTAGCATATAAAGTGTTGCAGTTGCCAGTGTTTGCCGATATAAACATTCAGACATCAAATTTTCAACCATTCAATATATTCTATTTGGCGGGTAGTATGTTGGAGGGCAAGGTGTCCATGCCATCTTTGGAGGTGTCGCAGGCTGTGACAACTCCAGCCACCGATAAGGACTTAGTAGAACCGTGGGCCAAGTAAACAGTAGAGGCTATTTCCACGTTTGAGGCCAATGCCACTTCTACACTTGCGGAGCATTCCCCCTTGGATCAATCATTGATCTAAGAAATGGCTTATTTATCTGACATTGCGGCCCTGTTGGTATAAGAGTGAGGCCACGGTTATTCCGGCGTCTATCCGTTTGGTAGTGTTCTTCAGTCCGTCCGTTTTATAGAAACTATTGTCTATCCAATAAGGGCCAACATTGGTTTGACCAGGACTAGAGGTAAATCAATTTACTCAGTGCCACGAAGGCAACTACGTGGCTGACAAGTCGACAAGATGGTCGCAAGCGTACAGAGAGGAGGCTGGCGCATGAAGGAGGCGGACACATACCGAGAGGGCCAGACGCATACTGAGAGGGGCCCACTGCGAGGAGTCGGGCGCGTCCCCATCAGGTCGCGCACGCTGAGGGCCGGGCGCGTGCGTTGGAAGAGGCTGGGCGCACGAGTTTGGAGTTGCGCGCGTAGGGAGGGTGAGCGCACGCGCTCTCTACGGCTAGGCGCGTACAACCAGTTTGGAGGTGGGGTTGTGGGGTTCTTAACATGCATAAACTTTACACCAGCAAGACCATGAAATGTTAAACTTTTAATTTAATACGAGATGGGCATAACACACCATTACATCACGATGCTAGTCCATATTGCAAAAGGATCAAAAAAATTCTTTGACTATCAAAACACTAAGCCAAAATGGGTCTTGGTCGACTAAGCTAGAATGAAAAACCTGTCACAAAGGACTTAGGGACAAGTCACGAGCCTTCGTTTGCTACCTAGTGCCAACGTAGGTTTGATTGTGGAATTCTTCCAATGGAATGTAATTGCTTACTTCAATAGCAATATGAGAATCCTAAAAAATTAGAGTTCCGGCTCATGGTTTGGCCAATAAAAGTATATCTTTCATTATTGCATACATGTCACAAGTATCTCAAGTTAGACAAATATACTTTTTTGGAGAGTTTCAGGAGGTAAAATACTTTGAAAATTTTGGAAGACATTCATATCATAATGTGCTCCTATATTATAATTGAAAATTCTAGATCCAAAATTTAATTTGGCTTTTATTGGTCTAAAATAAGCTATTTTTTCAAGAAGCCTAAATAAGAAATTAATGATGATTTTTGCTCCAAATTCTTATCCAACCTTCTTAAGTATACAAAAATCTATCTTGATACATAAAGTGTTTGTAAAAAACTTTTTCTACCATCATTTTCTTCAAAACCTAATTTTTGGTGCCTTGATTCAACATATATATTGCGTTGTATATTTGGTATATTTTCAGTCTCTGCAGTATGCAATATACTCATCTCAAGAAAGGGTTGGACCACCTATAGAACAACACGTGTTATGACAACACAAAATCCAAAAAATCAGCACCTTCTTCAAGATATTTTCTGTTCACCTAACATTTTATTGGCCATGATTTCTTCACACCAAATCAATGGATGGTTGGCATTCAACAACTATTCAACAAAGGGCTTCAAAACAAATATACTTTGAAGTATATGTTTTTTGCCCAAAAGTGAGTAACCTTAGTGGACTTCTACCCAAATTGTTATATCTCATAGCAGAAGCAAGCGTCCCGAACTTCAAAGTTGAATGGCTTTGCCATTAGCTTGCCAACCACTTTGGAGATTGATAAACGATTGATTAGATCTTGCTCCCGTAACTTGTCAATCTTCACTTGAAAAGTAACTTAGTTCACGATTGATTTGTAGAATGGCGAGTCAGATTCTTTCGCCCAAATCGCTCTACCCAGTAGAGTATGAATCGGCGAGCTGGGTGTATTAGTGTCACTGTTGCATCACATCCAAGGCAATTTCCGAATTTTGTGGGCCAAATTTGTAAAACAATTCCGGAGCTATCCAATGTTGTTGATGGCATTGATTGTCAAGCTCCATGTCAGTACGGAATCCATATTTTGATGGCTCTTTGTGTGTCACTTGGCTTACAATTCCCCAGTCACAAACGCCAATGAAGACGGACCCTGGTTTCTCTGGAGGAAAGTGGAGAAGCACGTTTCTGGGAGCGATGTCATTGAGAATGACATTTGCCTTGTGGACTTGGACCATGGTGCAAATCAAAGCCCAAGCAAGTCTTGCCCTATTCCTTTGAAAGGCTAAGATTTGTGCAATGTCCTCCGCCGAAATGTATGGAGCTAAAAGGATTGAATTGCTTGAAGCCGCCGGATTTTCCTTTGAATCGACGGTTCTAAAATGGGCCCAACTACCACAATTCCACCATAATGTGTACGCTTTCATATTCTTTGTATTCACCGCCCAAAACTTTATAACTTTTGGGTGTGCAACATGACATATCATGGCTTTGTGAGACCGTTGTCTAAATTTCTCTATTTGAGGGGACATCGTTGGCATTTTCCCGGCAAACTCTATGTATGCCAAAATGGCTCTCACATCCACGATGCGCACCTTCCAAACCTTTCCATATCCAACAACGACATCACATTTGAAGAGTAGATAGACTCCGAAATCTTCTCAAAGGAATTGCACGATGTGCAAGTTTGCAACATATGCATTTCCATGGCCGCCTTCATTGCTTGTTCATTCCAAGGCATGCTTCTTGTACAAGAGGCTGAAAACCTATTGATTGTAGTTTTCACACCTTCGAGGAACTTGCGGAGCTTCAAGTCTTGAGGCATATGGTGGTCCCCTCGAGGTTTTTTCACCTTGCAGTCAAATACATCTGATGCATTACTCGTGCATTGAGTGATCACTCTTTCCATGAATGAGGCATAGTAGTATATGGCATATGCGTCCTTATACAAGTCAAATTCTCCAAAGCCCGCTCAAATTGTGACTAGAGGTCGGCTTGTAGGTACATGATTTCGGGCTCTCCCTTCTCCAAATACACTTGACGGAATCGCACCACATCAGTTTCACACCACCATCAATAATAATGTATTGCCACACTGTTGTAATCCAGTAGTTTGTAATTCTCAAATTTAACCAAAATTAACCTTAAGCGAGCCCACCTGTGACCTAACCGGATCGTTTCCAGGGATTTTTATCCAGAGTCAAATTTTCTAAATCTAACGACAATTCACACTCAATACCTCAACACATCCTAGAGGATGGCTTCCCCGGTACCTCAGTGACGGGTAACAAGTAACCACAATTGTTTAGTTTAAACTCTGTTGAGCGTCATAGTAGTTTTCCGGTAAGTTTTTACAGTGCCCAGAAAGTCACTGCCCTCCGTTCTCAAAGTCTAGAGGCCACAATATCCACAATCTAACTCTACACCTTGAAAGAATCAAAGAGTTGCAGCTAGTTTTCCGGCCTTCACAATCTACTGGAAAAATAGTTTTGGTAAACCGGGCACGCAAGACCGGGCTCCAACTACAACCACACCCAATGAATCAAACAAAGAAGATACAAGAATCACAACAATCTAGTGCTAAGCAAATCAAGTAAGCAAGACAACCTTCTACGGGGATCAAAGGACATCATCCACTATAAGGGTAGAAACCCCGGAATACTCCGGACTCAGGCTTTGCCGGGATCTCTTCCGGTGTACCAAGAGGAGGATATCACCCCTCCTCCCCGCCAATCCAAACACTTCCCACTTAAGGGATGTTATCATAAATAGCCGTGGGCTTCTCGGAACCCATCGGATAAACAACTCTTCTTGGTCCAACCGGTCAAGGGTTGAAGTAGATCCCGGATCTTACTCCACCATCTAGCCCGGATATCCTACTCCTTCCAAAAGCCTTAGCTTACATTCAACCACATAGCACTCAACAAGTCACAATCGTGCACATCCTAGCAAAGACTCACTAAGAGGACTCAACTCCCTCGCTCTCTACTCACAAAAGCTCATCAATGACTCTAGACACAAGCAAAGCAACAGAGAGAAGATTGCTTAAAACAAAAGCCTGAGGCTCCTTAAGTACACAAAGGCGACTAGCTACCCTCCAAAAACTAGGTCCACAAAAGGTGGGAATAGGCATCTAGATCTTAGAATTGAGGATTGCCTAGTCATCGGTTGATTACCGGTTAGACCGGTAAATCGGAAGACTCCCGGTCCGAGACCGGTAAAAACATACTTTAACAATAGTAGGTAGCCGGAGAATTCACTCGAGTGGTAGTGACCAAGTGCCCAATGGGCCCCATCGACATCACTACTTCCACCCTAGCATTAATCTACCACACCTAGCAACATCCTCTCAACAGATAGAATAAATTCACATTAATATATAACATAGGCTCATCCGGAAGATCTATCTAGAAGAGTGGAATTATCTTCTGGTAGATCTGGGTATATTGTCAAGAGGATTTACCGGAAGGTTGGAAATCTCAACCGGGAGATCTACCAATAGATGGAGAGTATCTACCAGTATATTGAAAGTCTCCACCGGATCAACAAGCATTGCTACCGGAGACTGGTTGTGGCTAGCCGAGCTGTGATTCTCTCACGTCGATTGGGACGGAAGATTGGGTTTAAAAACTTAACCACCCTCCTCAACCGGTTATTCATAAACTGTTCAATGCAGTTGCATTGCGATGCGTCGTAGGAGCTTGATAGGTGCCTATCTAGCAACTCCCGGTTGACCCCGGGCTTCCATCCCTCCACTTGTGCAAAAGAGTACACATTATGCCATAATTCTTTGGTCAATGTCGGGGAATTAGCCCGGTAGACTTCTGTAACCTTCCGGGACACCCGGGGAGATCCAAGGTTTCTGGTATAATCCTATGTAGCCCATCCGGGTCAAGTCTTATTCCAATTGTCCTCCTTTCTCAGTCCTCTCCCACTTCTTCGGATCAATCTTGGAAAGAGTCAGTGTTACCGATAAAGTCATGTCGTTCGGGATGGACTAACTCCGAGATGTGCCTGTACTTTCACCAATCATCCTACTAGACTTATCACAATTTCCGGTCAGGCCCAAAAAACATACGTATATACAGGGCAACTGGGGTACTTTTCTCCAGAATACTTTTCTAGATTAATGTGAATGTAGGCATCTCACATATCCAAAAACACAACTAGACAAAATAAAATAACAAATGACCACTCAAGCAAAAGATATGACTCTTATGCTAGGAGAACAAGAATTTTTGTAGATGGTTTTTCCAGGAGTCCGGAGAGACCGGAAAAATGACGGAAAATTTAGGCAAGACTAGGAAAAGTGGAAGAATAGGGAGAACACAAAGTCTACTTGCCACAACGCCGGGACAATGGAAAGGAAGAAAATAAGTAAACGGAAAAATGATAGACGCACAAATAACAAGAATTCAAGACTCTAGGATGCACAAGGTCTAAGTAGAGTCTATGAGAAGACTTTCTCTAGATAGGAAAGAAGACAACCGGAATTCATCCCGGGGAAAGGAAAATGAGATAAACAAGTGAAAGAAGAGAATTCACAAACAAGGATATTCTACAAACAAGAAAAATCCATCAATTGGCAAGAAGCACCTTGTTCACAATTCTTGCCACCTCTTTGACAATCATAATTTAGTCTTTGAATCTTCTCGCCGTTGTCTTGAACCTCCTTGCACAGCTTCCACGCCTAGTAATTGCCACCTCCGTTGTGTCCAAAACCCCTCCGCCATGATCTTTCACAAACCCTAGTTTGCAACTTCAAACCCTGGCTTCTTCTACTTGGTTGCAACTCTCCTTCAAACCTTCCTTTAAGCGGTCGCGGTTTCCTCTTCTCTCCTCTTCTCTCCCTCCTCTTTTCTCCTCTCTTCTTCTCCTCTCTCTCTTTCCTCTTCTCTCCTCTCTTCTCCTCTCTCCTCTTGATATCTAGTACCCAATTGATATCCAGATTTTGTTCGAGTATTAGCCAATTTATTTATTTATTTAATCTTTATTACTTTTTTCTTTTTAAAAAAAATCTTTTTCTTTCATATAAAATTAAATTCCTTTTTTTTAATAAGAATTTAAGTTTTCAACAAAAAAATAAATTAGAAAGGAATCCAAATAATTAAACTAGAAAGAAAAACTAACAAATAGTCTATCTACTAAATGAAAACTTGACTAGCTAATTTAGCCCTAAGTAGTGATTTGGACCTTTATTCCGGAGATTTTCTTGCACACTCTCTTTTAGTTTTTCCGGGTATAAAAATTGGTTGATTTAAGACCCGATTTAATCACCACTATAACACTATTTAACTAATTAAGCATTTTTCTACTTTCACTATTTGCTATGCAAATTAATTCTATGCAACACTAACTAATTTGCCGGTTATCTAAACTAAAAATCACAATTTAACTAATTTTTTTGGTAGGGGCAAGCAAGAGGGAGTTTTAGACTCCCACATAACCGATTTTTTGTATGTGAGCGTCCTCGCAAACATCAGTCAACATTGGTTGTAAAGTCTTACTCGGGATCCATTTGTCATGGTGTTCAAAGGTGTCCCGTCCAATTGTTCCAACTACAAACTTTCATTTTCAAATATTTGAATGACTCTGTATGGAACCATCCACAGGGTTTGAAGCTTACCCGGAAAGTCTTTGTGCCTATTGCCAAACAAAAGGACTAACTTGCCTTCTCGGATTCCAATTTCCCAGGGCAACTTTCAGTCAAAATCCTCCTTTCTCCAACTTTGAGTGAAGATTGTCCAGTCCAAAGAATCTCTTTGGTGCTCCTCCAATTAGTCAATCTCTGATAGCCGATCCTCTAGGTCTTCTGTCCAATCTCCGAATTCTTGGCCCTTGGGCTATTACCCGGTAAGTCTCCACATCCATCTCAATTTCCTGCAACACATCCATTCCATAAACTAGGAAGTAGAAAGTCCTTCCGTTAGTCTTTTTCCAAGTCGTGTTGTAGGCAAAAACCGCCAAATGGAGCTTTTTGTTCCAATCAATCTTGTGCGCCGACACCATCTTGTTCAAGATATTCCCTACAATTTTGTTGGCTCTCTCCGTCAATCCGTTTGCCTTTGGATTGTACGGCATTGTTTTTGGTGCTTGATGTCGTAAAGCTCGGTAATCTGCTCAATGGTGTCGTTCAAGAAGTTGATATCCCGGTCACTAACCAACTCTAGAGGGTATCCAAACCTCATCAAAATCTGCTCAAATAGGAAGGTGGCGACCATAGTAGATGATCATTCTTTTGTGGGCTCTAGCTTCCATCCACTTGGTAGCATAGTCCGTGGCTAGGACAGTGTACCGGTGTCTAATGGAACCTAGTGATAAGATGGGACCTATAAAATCTATATCCCACTTGGCAAATGGTGCTAATGGAATTATGGGTGTGAGAGGCCAATGATGTCGGACTGATGGAGTTTCGATTCTTTGGCATGAATCACAACTACGCACAAATCCCTTAACATCTCTATTCAGATGAGGCCACCAATATCCGGCCTCCCGGATACGCGCCTTGGTGCTCACCACCGCAAAATGTCCTCCGACCGGTCCTTTGTGCAATGCTCGAATTACCGGTCTCCGGTACTCCGGTTCCAAGCACCAGCGAAGCTTGTCGTCTGCTCCCATTCTAAAGGGAATCCCTCTAATCAAACAATATGGCACACCTGGTGTTGAAAAACACTCTTCTCCTCTAGGGAGAGGTGAGCCGGGTATCTTCCGGTATGAAGGTATTCTATAATCTGTTGGAATTCAGATCTACTAGTCTCTGCAACTAGGTATATCCGAATATATCTCGGGCTCCTGGAGATTGGCCTACGAGACCACCGAGAACTCATCCAGAAACTCTGTAGGCAAATAAGTAGAACTCTCTAGGACTCTTTGCCTAGATAGATAATCTGCATTGTAATTAGATTTCCCAGATTTTACTTCAACAACATAATTGAACTCTTGCAATAATAAAATCCACCTAGCAAGTCTTCGGAACAAATCGGGTTTGTTTACTAGGTATTTCAAGGCATCATGATCCATGTGGAAAATTACCTCATACCCCAGTAGGTAGTGCCGGAACTTCTTGCAAGCGTAGATCATTTTTAGAGCTTCTCTCTCTGTTGCGGTGTAGTTCTTCTCTGTCGGGCCCATTTGCCGGTTGGCATAGTAAATTGGATTCTCCCGGCCCTCCTTGTCTGTTTACCAAAGTATGGCTCCCAAACACCACCCGAAGTTACATGAAATGACTTACTCCAATCCGGAGGAGCTAGAATGGAGGCAATTGCCAACTTCTTCTTGGGATCCTCAAAAGCTTGTTGTCTAGGCTCCGTCCACACATACTCCACTTGTTTCTTTAGTAGTTTAGTTAGTAGAGAAGCTAGTCAGGCATAGTTGACAATAAATCTGCAATAATATCCCACACATCCTAGAAATCCTCTAATTTCCCGGACATTTGTAGGAGGAAGCAAGGCTAATATTACCTTGACTTTATTGAGGTTTACTTCCAAGCCACGTTTACTAACAATATGACCTAGTAGCAAACTACTCATCATTCCAAAGAAACACTTACCGGGATGAAGTTTCAAGTTGATTTCCCGTCATCTCTTAAATGTCTTCCGAAGGTAGGTCATGTGATCTATTCACTGGCTAAAAACTCCAAAGTCATCCATAAAGACTTCTAAAAACTGCTTCAAGAAATCTCGGAAAATGCCAGTCATGAGTCCTTGGAACGTACTCATAGCATTGCAGAGGCCAAAGGGCATTCTATTGAATGCAAAGGTACCCCAAACTATAGTGAAAGTGGTTTTCAATTGATCGACTTTTCGGATAAACACTTGGTTGTATCCGGAAAATCCATCAAGAAAATTGAAACATTCTTGACTGGAAGCATGATCAAGAACCATATCAATGAAAGGTAAGGGGAAGTGATCCTTCCGGATTGCAGCATTCAGTTTCCTGAAATCTAGACAAATCCGGATTTTTACCTTACCATCAGCACCAACTTTCTTAGGCACTACCACGATTGGTGATACCCACTCGGAATTATTTATCGGGTAAATAATTCCGGCCTCCAACAACTTGTCCAACTCCTCTTTAACCATCAAGGAGTATTTGGGGTTCAACCGGTATTGCCTTTGCCGGACCGGAGTGCAATCTTCTTTCAAATCAATGGCATGCTCTCCAACTTCGGAGGGATTCCTTTCAAGTCCGCCGGTGACCAAGCAAAGACATCTGAGAATTCTTTTAACAAATCCATATAATCCTTACATTCTCTCCTAGATAATCTTTTCCCCAGGTAGAAGGTCTTACCTGCCTCTACATCTACAGCTTCATATTCATCCGGAGCAACCCCCGTCTTGATCTTCTTGGCTTCGTCCACATCCGCAATGGTGTACAAATCCGCCCAAGTTACCGATCTACTAGTGGAACAACCCGAGACCGATGGAATGATTTGGTCTTTCATCTATTGTCTAATCCACTCTGAGGATAATAGGACATCAGATTCTCCTAAAGATCGGTCTTCCGGTTTTCTTTCCGGGATATCTTTTGGGTCAGATTCCGGGCAAACCACTCTTATTTCCGGAATAGGTTCTGGAAAATTAAAATCCGACTCCATATCTTGGTTGTACTTGCTCTATTTTATGGGATGGAATAAAATCCGTTTCATCCGGATCTGTCCAATCTGAGGTACACCCATCAGATTCAGAAGTTTCACCTTGGTGTATATCCGGAAGCCATGGAATGCCTACCAAAGGATTGCTAAAGACAAAAGCCTTCCTCTCCCAATTCACCTTGACACCTGCTAAGTAGAGCCAAGGTCTCTCTAACAAAAGAGGAAACGGATTGTCCAAACCTACCCCGATAACTATATAGTTCAAATGATAAGTAGTGCCACAAATCAAGGTTGGGATTCCAGACAACTTACCGGTAGGAACTACTCTCGATTGATCCGCCATCCGGAGAGTTTTCTCGGTAGGTTTGAGGTTAGTGTATCCTAAGTCAGAAGCCGTAGGTTCGAACATAAGATTAACTCCGGATCCACCACCTACCGGGACATTCCAGATTAGACATCCATCTATCTCTACTAAGATCTCTGGAGCACCAAAATCTTCAACTTCTGCAAAATTGACTGCCACCAAAGGCAACTTAATCTTGCACGTGCGAGGTCGGATCAACGAGTCCTTAAGCTGCTTTTGGTAATTCGGGTTGTCATATCAAAGATTTCCTATTGTCACATTGGCCTTCTGTGCCCAAAGATCCTGCAAGATATTATAGTCATCTACCCGGGGGCCTATGTTTAGGTGGATGATTACCAGGCTACCGGCAAATGTCACTCTCCTAGCCCGGGGCTCTACTCTATCTCTATTAATCTAAACTCTAATTTCCTAGCTAATGTCCGGAAGAGGGTTGGCTAGCCCCACCCCTTTTTCGGATTGAGCTACCGGTGGAGGAGTCACTATAGGTAGTTCACGGTTTGACTCCTCCTCCGATCCTTCGGATACATCCGATGTTTCTGGGGTCGGGATCCTATGACTCCGGTTCGGCCGGACTAGTCTCTGTCTAGAGTGTCTTCCTATTTTATCACCAATGGAGCTGCGGGTGCTTACTCGGTTTACCTCAATATCTGGTTGCAACTCCACCAGTGGTTGTCACTTAGCAAGCCGTTCCACTCCTCCTATGTGACCATAGTTCAAGGCTGTCTGTTCCCAGAGAGGGTTGTCAACCTTCTTGTAAATAATCTTTGGCTTGGGAAGCTCCTGACATTGACCTGTGGCATGGTCATTCTCACCACAATTCTGGCATGGTAGCTCCAAAGAAGCTCCTTGGTTATAGCCTACACCAAATTGAGCTCTTATGGCAAAATGTCTGGGTTTCCCACACAAAAAATATACACCATGGTCCATATTGCTTTACAAATGACACCGGTTGTCTATGGATTGGAAGTTTAGACCTAGGTTGAGAAGTATTACCTTGGAAGTTCTTCCGCCGCAAGTTCTTCACAATCAAGATGCAAGAGGGAGATGATTTATTGAATCATGTCAACAAAATGATGGCACTTGCGGATCAACTCACTTGCTTGGATGTCTCACTGAGAGATGAAGATGTGGTCATAACCGTGCTTGAGAATTTGCCGCCTTCATATGAACACTTGATCACTTCATTTGAGACCTTGGCAATGAAGGAACTCACCATGGAGTTTGTGACGGCGTGGTTGATGCACGAAGTGTCGAAGCGCAAGGAGAAGGAGTCCAATGGCGATGATGCGGCCTTGGTGTCAAAACAAAACAAGTGGGGAGGCTCTTCTTCTTTACGTAGCAAGCCCAAGGTATGTTACAATTGTGGCAAACCTAGCCACATTGCACGAAATTGCTTTAAGACAAAGAAGTGGGAGTGTAAGAATGCAAACCAAGCAAAGGAGAAGGAGAACGCCAATCATGCAAAGGAGGTTGATGACTATGCATTTGCAACTCAAGGCGGACCACATTCCAAGTCCATGTTTAAGTTGATCATGGATTCAGGCGCCACAAAACACATGACACCCCATAAGATGGCAGTAGACACGTATGAGGTAATTACTACATGTAACGTGCATTTGGGTGATGATAGTGTTGTAGAGGCCGTTTGCATTGGATCTATAGTTGTTGAAGTGCTTGTGAAGGGTTGCTCTATAAGGCTTAGAATCAATGACGTTTTCTATGTGCCCAAATTGCAAGCGAACTTGCTCTTGGTGAGTAAACTTGTGACAAATGGAATGAAGGTGCATTTCAAAGTGGATGGATGTGTGTTGAGGGCACCAAATCAAAATGTTTTTGTGGTAGTACTTTGTTAAGGCAATTTGTACCAAACGACCTTCAAGAAAGTATTTGAGGAGGATGCGGCCAACATGGCATAAATGTCAACAAAGAGCGATGCATTGGAGCTTTGACATCGTCAGCTTGGTCATTTGAACATGAGAAGTGAACATTTACTTGAAAGCATGGTAAGTGGCATGACTCTTGGCAAAGATGAATTATCAATGTCATTTTGTGAAGGGTGCGTGCAAGGCAAGCAACATAAGGCATCATTTCCAAAGGATGGAGCAACGTGTGCAACAAAACCTTTGGAAATTGTGCATTCAGATGTATATGGCCCCATGAAGACCACTTCCATTGGTGGTGCAAGGTATTTTGTGACCTTCATTGATGACTTTTTGAGGAGGGTGTGGGTGTACATCTTAAAGACAAAAGGATAAATGCCTTGAGAAGTTCAAGGAATTTAAGGCCCTTAGAGAGAAGCAATTGGAGTACAAAATCAAGGTGTTTCGATCAAACAATGGTAGGGAGTTCATATCTTAAGGCTTTCAAGGTTTTTTGAAGGGCATGGCATTAAGAGGCACACGTCAACATTTTACACGCCGGAACAGAATGGAGTCGCGGAGCGTGCTCACCGTACCATGATAGTGGAAATGGCGAGTAGCATGATCTCTGCGCAACGCCTAAAGCTTGAATTTTGGGCGGAAATAGTAGTCAATGCGGTCTACATCCGCAATCAATGTCCAATATTAGGGCTCTCGTCACCATCCCACTGCAAGAAGCTTAGAGTGGCCGCAAGGCATGCATTGCTCATATGCGTGTGTTTGAATGCATTGCATATGCCATGGTGCCGGATACAAAGAGGGGTAAGTTTGATGCAAAAGGCACAAAGTGTTTATTTCTTGGCTATTGTGAGGGCACTATGGTATATCAACTCATGTGCACTGAGACGAAGAAGATCATCAAAAGTCGTGATGTAGTATTTGATGAAGATACTACTAGTATTGGTGATGTTTTGGAGATAAGTCCAAGTGGGAGAAGCAAGACGCCTACCTTGGTGAACGAATATTCCAAACCACTACCTTTGAAGGATTGCGATGGCAATACCAAGAAAGAAGGAAAATTGGATGCCAAAGAAGGAAGTGTAGCATCTTCATCAACACCTTCACCAAGCAATGGGAAGTTAAAGAACTTATAAGAGCTGCCGTATGCAAGAAGAGAGTGTCATCCGCCCGATGAATGGTAGAAGAGCCACATTTTGCCTCAACATGAGATAGAGCATGCCAATGTGGCATCATTGGAGGATCGTTTAAAGATGTGAGGCTATGCAATCGAAGGATACGAGCAAGTGGGAGTCGGCCATGCAAGAGGAGTATGACTTGCTGAGGACAAATGGCACGTGGGAGCTGGCTCTTCTTCCAAAAGACTGCAAGAGCGTTGGATGCAAGTGGGTGTTTTGTTCAAAGAAGGATGCTTCGAGTCGAGTGGTGCGCCAAAAAGCAAGATTAGTTGCCAATAGATACACTCAAGTTGCGGGAGTGGACTTTCTTAAGACGTTTGCTTACGTTGCCAAGTTCACGACCATTTGGTGCATTTGCACTGGAGCGGCTTTGGAGTGGGAGATCCACCAAATAGATGTGAAGACTGCATTTTTAAACGGCCATTTAGAGGAGGATATTTACATGGAACAATCGCAGGGTTTTGTACAAGAAGACTTCGATCATCTTGTGTGCAAGTTCAAGAAGTCATTGTATGGACTGAAGCAATCACCTAGAGTATGGTACCAACACATCGACGATTTTTTCACCAAGGAAGATTTTACAAGGAGTCAAGCGGACCATTTCTTGTACATCAAGCAAAGACGTGAGTACTTGTTGATAGTCCTCATTTATGTAGATGACTTATTCATCTTGGCTAGCCTTTTGATTAAGTTGGCGTAGCTCAAAGGTAAACTCACCACGAAATTCAAAATGAGCAATCTTGGTGAGTTAAAGTATTGTCTTGGTGTGAAATTTGTGAAAGACCGCAAGGCACGTACCATCACCATGAGCCTAAAGAAGTACGTTGAGGAGGTGCTGAAGCGCTTCAACATCGAAGAGTGCAAGCCCATTAATACCTCTCTTGATGTAAATGTCAAGTTGTTGAAGCTTTCGGAGGAAGAATTTGAGGCGGTTCAAGGTGAGATGGAAGGTCTGTCATACAAGAGTGGAGTTCGATCATTGATGTATGCCATGGTAGGCACATAGCCTGACCTTGCATTTGCTGTGAGCATAGTGAGCCAATTTATGTCCAGGGCTAGTCCGACACATTAAAGTGGAGTGAAGCGCATCATGCGGTACTTGCAAAGTACTATAGACCACTAATTGTGGTTTGGCAATAAGGACATTGCTATGAGAGGCTATTGCGATGCGGATTGGGTCCAAGATACGAACAAGCGTCGTTCGACAACATAGTATGTATTCTTTGTTAGAGATGGTGCCATCTTGTGGAATTGCAAGAGGCAACCAACCATTTCCTTGTCTACGACAAAAGCGAAATACATGGCATCCATCCAAAGTATAAAGGAGGCCATTCAACTTTGCCTGCTTTTGGCAGATGTGGGATTTATTCAAGGAGCAACCACCATCATGTGCGACAATCAAGGGTGCATAGCCCTTACAAAGAACCCCACAAACGACCCACGCACAAAGCACATTGATGTGCAACATCACTTCATTCGCAAGAAGTTGGAGAGCGGCGAGATTAGCTTGAAGTATTGTCCAACGGAAGATATGGTGGCCAATGTGTTGGCGAAGGTACTTGCAAGAGAGCAACATCAAAGGTTAGCTACGGCGATGGGATTGCAAGATGGTAATTACTCGCAAAGTAGGAGTGTTGGACTTAAGAGTTGCTCATAGTTATTACAGAATTGTAAATAGTTATTGAAGTAGATTTAGAGGGGAAAGTAAATGGAGAGAAAAGGAGGAGAGGTGAAAGGAACTTGAGAGGTACATGTATGGCATAAGGTCAAAGAGGTAGGACCAACTCACATGTCTTGCATGGGATGAGCAAGGACAAGTGAGTCACCATGAGTTGGCATAGAGGGACTTGTAAGTTGCTTGAGAAGCCACTTGCAAGATACTTTAGAAGACACTTGTAAGATACATGAGAAGCCACTTGCAAGATTTATGAGACGCCATTAAGTGATAGTATAAGTAAAGGCCTTTAAAAGAAAGCAACATCTCACCCCAAGTATTGTTTGTATTATCATGTGTGTTTCATTTGTTTGTGCAATCATTTCTCTACTTCTTTTGAACCTCAATAGTTATGTGGTCAGATCAGAGGGCTTCATTGATACGGCTAGTACACAAAGACCTAAGACATTTGGGTGTGAAACAAACTCATTCAATATTACGCAACTAGTACTGAGTAAGCGGCATGTATTAGCAGGTCGCCACATATGTTTCTCAGTGTCAAGTGTGTGATCGAGTACGATCTAACTTCTACACGTAGTCACCACAAGTGCAACTTTAGTCCATCAAAGGGTTGTGCTATTGTTGGTCCTTAGATTTTGTCGGGCTGCTTGTTGTCACCCTATGTGGAGCCAAATACGTGTTGGTGATAGTGGAGCATTTCAGCAAGTGGATTAAGTTTGTGGCACTACCGTAGAATTCTTCGGAGTTGGCGGCCATGGCATTCCTCAACCATGTGTTGGCTTGTTTTGAAGCCCCAGCTAAGGTTTTGGCTGGCAATAGGTGTGGGTTCCTTGGGGCTTTCAAAGCTTTGTATACCAAGGCTTTGATTGACCATCGTACCACTTAACAGGATCGCTCGGAAGCAGACGGTTTGGCGGAGCGTGTGGTTCAGACCGTCAAGCGGGGCCTACAAAAATAAGCATTATTTCAAGGTGGCCACCGTGATTGGAATATGGCAATCCTGGATCACCATAAGGTACCGATTTAGCCGACAAGCTTCACCGGCAGCGTTCAGTCCATATTAGTTGTTGTACGGGCGGAAGCCAATTTTATCGAGTTCCATTTGGGAAAAGTTGGCTCCGGTTGTGGATTAGGACAATCTAGAGGTGTGGATCCAATGTCTACGGGATCGAGGAGAGTTCTTCAAGTGAGTCATGCCTATTGCCATGAAGAACCTATCGATCGCCTAGCACCGTGACACCTTACCGTATGGTCATATTCAAAGTGGTGCCTATCGACCTCAGCTGCGACATTTCTTGTTAGGGGATTACATTTATCTGCAGCATGAAGCGTCCTTGACGTTGGACGTCGAGGTTGGACACACTATTCTGCGTGAAGGATGTGTTACCTAGTGGCATCTTATTGCTAGAAAGCAAGGATGGTCGAGAGTGCCGAGAGCACTTTATGAATTGTGTTCCCTGTCATTTACCCAAATTTGATGGCTCCACTCATCCGGAGTTGGTTGTGGTGCCAGAAGGCCTTATGTATTTTATGTGTAGTGAAAAAAAAGGCGCGGCTACCATGTTGCTTTGTGACCATTGCCAACGTGGTTGGCATATGGCTTGTTTGACGCCGCCTCTTTCTACTTTATCGCCTAGGGATTGGACTTGTCTTTGTTGTATGAGGTCTTCAAGCCACAATTCCCCTGATGAAAAGGCTTGAACTTCTCTTAGGCTTGTCACTGTGCGGTGCGTTGCCATCTAGTTGGGATCATGGTTTTGATTCAGGGATAGGCAATGTGGAGATTGACCAAGGGATTGGCAACGAAGTTGCCTAAGGCAATTAAAGATGGGGCTAACATTGTACCCGACCTACCTTCTCTTTGTTACTTCTCCATATGCTTGTTGATTTGGCAACGAGCGACATCTTTTATTAGATGCGTACAATTGTTGCAGCAACATCACCGTGGCGTTTAGTATTGTTCATGTTGTATGGTACTAGTTGGATAGAGGGTCTCTTTATCCGCTAGAAGGTGCACTTGAGGGTGCACTATGTATGCTTGTTTTTGTGTATGTTTTTTATTTATTTGATATTAGTTAGGACTCTCAATTTGTTGTGGTTTTCGATCTTTTTTTACAGGATAGCTCTTACGGGACGTGGCGTCGAGAGCCTCTTTGTATCGCAGTGTTCTAGCGTAGGTTAGTTGTTGCTAATCTACGAATTTAAGGACGTACAATGATGCACCGCACTCATCCGTGGATGTTATCCATCCACTTAGAATTATGTGTGTGTGCCTATAGCGTTGCACAGGTCCTTGACTTGACGTCTTTGTCAAGTCAAGCTTTATAAGTGAGAATAGAAAGTAGAGATTGAGAGTTTCTTGTGAGTGACGGTGAAAATCATTAGTAAAGTCTCAATGCTTTTCATTTTACTTCACACTTGTTGATTCACCCATTATGGTGTGTGTGACGCTTGACTACTCTTGTGATTAGCAACACTTTCCTTGAGGGTGTACTACGTATTCTTGTTTTAATGTATGTTTTTTGTTTATTTGATATTGATTTGAACTCTTAATCTGTTGTGGTTATCGATCTTTCATTACACAACAGATGATTTTATACTCTACAATGTGCATATGTAATAGGACATGTAAGATTATCACATATATAGAAGAAAATCTACTTACACACAACTCCCTTTACAACAACCTTGTTTGATATAGTTTACTATACATAGAAGATGCTATATTGAGCAGTTGTTATAATGAAAAGAGTGGGTGATGAGTGTTACATCGAGTGTTGTTGTAGAGAGAGAAGATTAGTTCTTACCATGTTGCATGTTATAATGAAATTGTTGTTGTATAAGATGCTTGTATAAAGATAACCAACAATATTGGTTATTTAACCCTTTGAGGCCAATGGGCTTTTTTGGCACGTAAAGATCTAGGAGTGTTCTAGATCATGTAAAATGGCATCTACGCCATGGTTACATTTCGAAACAAAAATCTACGAACTTGTTTCACGGAAATCATTGTAGCTTGTCGATGCTTGCACCAATTGCGGTGGCAATGGTCTCAATAGATGCCCATCGTCCTCCACCTCTTAGAAGATGCCCATCTTCCTCCCCCATTTTCCTTTGAGGTGGCATGTGGCGCTTTCTATAAAGATTCTTGTCCAGAATCTAACCATATATGGTCGATTGGCCTTACAGTGTTAAACACATATTGGCAATGTGAAAACCGCTGATATTACAAATGAAACCTTAGCTCTAGAAGACACGTACAAAGTTGTATCATCATCAGTTGTAATCCTGCTTCTCATTTCCAAGGACCACTTACCCAATGGCTGCCATTAAGATATGGAGAACTTGGTGACATTTCACAAACTTTGGCATCCATCACAAACTTTGGAGGTTGGCATGAATAAAGTATTTGTTTCAATGCCCAGCAGATACAAGTTTAGTGGTATGGAACTATTTTTTCTTCTCGAGGGTAGACACTATAAAAATAGGTAGCTCAAAGAGCAATTGGTAGAATTGCTACAATTGGCTACGTGAAAGAAGAAAGAAAGAAAGAAAGAAAGAAAGAAAGAAAGAAAGAAAGAAAGAAAGAAAGAAAGAAAGAAAGAAAGAAAGAAAGAAAGAAAGAAAGAAAGAAAGAAAGAAAGAAAGAAAGAAAGAAAGAAAGAAAGAAAGAAAGAAAGAAAGAAAGAAAGAAAGAAAGAAAGAAAGAAAGAAAGAAAGAAAGAAAGAAAGACACCGGTCTCTGAGGGAGATTGGCGTGAATAAAGTGTTTGTTTGTTCCACTAGTAAAGCATTGTCCATTGAACACAAGATTAGTAGTATGGACCTAGAAGAAGAAAGAACGCCGGTCTCCGAAGGAGGCCGGCATGAATAAAGTGTCTGTTCGTTCCACTACTAAGACCATGCCCACTGGATACGGAATTAGTAAACTGGAACTACTTCCCTCTCTCGAGGGTAGACACTATGTAACAAGTAGCCAAGTAACCACAAACCAACCAACGAGTCACTAACTAATCAACTAGCCAACGAGCCAACCACAAATCAAGCAAGTAGTCAAAAAACCTCAAAACCAGCTAGTCATGATAAATCAAGGCAGGGGAAGAATTTAAGTGGGGTCCTGTGTATCGGGGAGGGCTTGATTGTTTTTTATTTTATGTTTATGTAGGAGAATGGACATGGCATATTGAATAGCTATGGTGATAATGTTTTTAAAGGAAGTTTTAATTGTTTCAATGGGTATCTTGAAGGTATCTTCAAGAGATTTCATAGATGGGATAAAGGTAGTGGCACGAGCACTGGATGTGATTACAATAAGGGGGTCGACATTCCATCCAAGGGCGATAATGTCGTCAATAAGGGGTTGGTATTTATCTATTTTATTTTGGATTATTTCCGGGGAAAATCTATCGTTGCAATATGTGAATTCAATGAATTGAATGGTGTACTTGGTTGATGTTATCGGGTGGTGGGTCATTATATGGTAAACCTTTAACACAAAGGATGTCCGGTTTGAGCCGAGCGTTACACTGACATCTTTGGGTCATACATGAGCATGGGAGTAGCCAAGGGGGGACCGTATTTTCTTGTGGATTGTTATTAAAAGTGCCGGCGTTCATTAATATGAAACATCTCAATTTATTGTAGGAGGTGATTAGTTTTCGGACTTCCCATACCGCTTTATTATGTCTTTTAACAATTAGAGAGTATATGTGGCGGTTTTGGCATTTGAGTAGGACATGAAGCCATGTGACGGGGTCTGTTGAGGGGCATATGGGGCATGTTATGGATGGGAATCTTTCTATTCCAAAGAAGAGTTGTTTCCGAGAGTTTCCCATATATTGACCAGTACGGAATTTGATGAGGCATGTTATTTGCGAGTCTGAGATGATGGGGTTTTTCCAAAAGTTTGTAGAGAGTTCATTATCTATGTCTTTATTGTTAGTCCATTTTTCTATGTTAGGAATATTTTCTGAGATTGTGTCAAGGTTGTTGTAGAGGTCTTGTTTCTTGAGATATTTGCCCAAAAATCTAATTGGGCCTTTGTCTGGGGTATCTTCTTTGGAAGGCCAATCTTCTTTTTGAAAGTAGTATGGGGTGGCATGGACATATTCGTGTGGGTCTATGGCATTTTTGTGTGTTTCTTCTTGGCCTTCTTTTGCTAATTTGTCTGCTTGTTCGTTGCCATCAATGTTGGCATGGGCTCTCACTTTGTGGAGGGTTGTGATTTGTGTACGGTTTTGTAACATTTGGACCATTGATGTTAATATGGTTTGGTATGGGTGGCTATTGCGAAGGGTAGGGTGTGTTATTTGAGTGTTTAGAAGGTAAAGTGCATTTATACAATCGGTGAATATATGTGCAGGTTCATTTTTGTATTTTGTTGTGATGATTTGTAGTGTTTTGTGAATGGCCATAAGTTCTGCTCTGAGGATATTTTGTAGTCCATGGAGTCTTTTGGCTAGTTTAAAACCGACTATTTAAGATGTATAGGAGAACAGCTACTAAATGCCCTAAATGATAAAGGTAGACTAGGCAGAATTTATAAAGGGCTAGTCCACTACATCCTAACCAAATACGGAGGGGCAGAACACCTATCTAGAATCAAAAGCTCAGACTGCCACAGATCACCAATCTCAAGAATTTTTATTCTCCTCAAAACAGAAGGCAAATTACACCTCAAAAGCACACTAGAAAACTTCCTAATAGAACCGGCACCACTCGAAACAACATGGCTACAAGAAGCCACCACATTACCACAACTAACTGAACAAACGTCACAAAAGTTACTCCAAAAACTTTTTACTCAGAATATCACAAACCTAAGACAAATTACAATGCCATGCGGCTCCAAGCTTATGAATATGGAAGAATTCACCCTCTACCATTCCAAACCAACAAGACTAATTAAAAGTGCTCTAAACCTAGCAAAACAACTATTCTGCCACCCAGAATGTCAGCCGACATGCCCACAACCTTGTAACACCCATCCAAACCCCCTAACACTAAAAAACATATACTCCTGCAAAAATAACAATATACCACCAAACATAACCCCTCCACCCATACAACCTCCACCACTCAACACATCCCACTACCCTCCACCACCAAAATATATAACAAAAAATCCACTCACATATCCGATACATGCAATCATAGGCCACAAGCATAGAATACAAAACGATACTAATGACATACCTATAGAAATAACAACATATCAATGTCAATGGAAAATACAAGACCAAACGTACAACAAATGGCTAACCCAGAGGTATTTATTTCCTTGGCACAACCACACCGTTACCTCACATCAACTTAAATGCCTCAAAAAATACTACAAAGAACGATCCAACGATATTTGGAAAAACATATACAATGCGCACCAACCCCAAGCACAAATTAGAGATACAAGATTTATATCTCCCCCCACACAAATACCTCTAGCCCATATCTCCATCAACGAATGTAATCCACATAAAGATATTGACTTAAACACACCTACCGTACAAATCCAAGAAATGACGCTCACATATATGAATATAATGGCAAACACCTCATAACCATACCAACCAAACGACTCGAATGGCTATGGAAACAATATCAAAACGCACTAAGCACTCCAAACAACCTTGAACCCACGACTCAACCCTTTGAAATAGAAATCATATGGCTATACCAAAGATATAGGCATAAAATCCCAAAAACAAACCCCCTAAAAAGAGCACATTTTACACTTCCAACATACATACTTGATACTCTCACTACATCACATAACATACAACACTCCTACTTCTCCTCTCCAGTTACGTGCTCCACCACAATAAACAAAAAATTTTCTCCATTTATCAAGGATAAAATCTTTGGCTCACTAGGGAAAGCCTTCGACTTCAAATGGACAGGTGTCGGATATGCACACCCATACAACATAGAAGAAACACATTAAGCTATTCACTGGGCCCGCCTTGCTGCTAAAGAAAACCCTTCAAACATAACATACCTTGTTTTACCAGATGAAGACTGGTATCAGAATACAAACCCCCACAAAGGCCCTTTCCAAGACTCCCACATTATATGTCTATTTGATGCTAACACCATTACATACACAGAACCAACAATACCCCCTAAACTCAACAAACCAAGAATTGAACAATCCACACTACAAATCCTCTGTATACACCACCAAGAAACCAACGTAGGTCACCAAACAAACCTTGACCAACTCAAAACAATAACCACACAACTCAACATCCAAAAATCATATACATGCATTGCCCCGCCAACCCCCAAAGACACACTTGTCAACCGCAACAAAACTTGGTCAAAACTTCAAATTCCAAAACTTCAAAATACACCCCTATCCCACACACCACCACTCCCAGACTACAATGCAGAAATCCCTCTTAAATTCAACCCTGAACATTGTTACTACACGGATGGTTCATTTAAAGAACCCATGGAAGTAAATGGACACCGGACCCAAGAAATTGCAGGATATGGAATATATAATGGCCCAAAAGCAATCAACAAAGCCAAACGACTTAATGGGCTGCAAAATATTTTCAGAGCAGAACTAATAGCTGTGCACAAAACACTACAAATACTAAACAATGAATACCCTAACAAACTTGCCCACATATTCACGGACTGCATACATGTTCTATATCTTCTAAACACACAAATACACCACCCTACCTCACACAACAATCACCCGGATAATGCCACCCTCCAATCCATGGTACAAATGCTTCAAACAAGAACACACCCTATTAGCTTCCACAAGGTACGAGCACACATTAACATCATGGGAAATGAAGAGGCCAATAAACTAGCCAAAACGGGTCGTGAGAAAGAAAATCTCAAAGATGCTAGACATCCGTTTGAGCATGCACACACAACCCCCTACTACTTCCAACGAAATGAATGGCCATCAATGGGTGACACTCCGGATAAAGGCCCCATTAGATTTCTATCAAAATACCTTTAAAAACATGACCTGTACAACAACTTAAAAGAATTGGCAGAAAACTTCCCCAACATAGATAAATGGACAAATAACCCGGACATTGACAACCAACTTTCTAATGCCTTTTGGAAAAATCCCCGCATCACAAATCCACAAAAAACATGTATATTAAAATTCTGAACTGGGCAATATATGGGTAACCTCCATAAACAACTATTCTTTGGAAGAGAAAGATTTTCCTCCACAACATGCCCCATATGCAACTCCACAGACCATGACACATGGCTCCACGTACTGCTTAAATGCAAACAAAACCATATACACTCATTACGCATAAAAAGACATAACAAGGCAGTCTGGGAAATCAGAAAACTACTAGTCTCACAAAATCAGACTAGATGCCTCACATATATGAACGCTGGCACCTTTCAAAACAATCCCCCAAAAAACACAGTCCCCCCATGGCTCCTACAATGCACATGTAATACACAAAGATGTCATTGCAATGCCAGACTCAAACCAGACTTGCTATGTATTCGAGGCATACCATACAAAAACCCCCCACTAAAATTACCAAACCCAGACATCACCATACAATTTATAGAATTTGCATATTGCAACGACCGCTTCTCGCCAGATACGATCGCACAAAAAACAAATAAATACCTCCCACTCATACAAGAAATACAAACACTCGGATGGAAGGTCGACCCACTCATCGTAATTACTGCCGGTGCTAGAGCTACCATGCACACCCCCTCCATGAACGTCATCTCAGAAAAAATTCAAAATACCTGAGACCCACATCAGAAACACTTTCAGAGATATCAACACTATCACCATCCAACATGCCATGTCCATCCTTCTACATAAACGCAAAATAGAAAACAACCAACCTCTCCCTGACCCGGACACCACCTAAACAAAACACAGGCAATGAATGCCATCATTTATTTAAAAAACAAAACATTAATGAACTATCTCCCGCTGTGGATTTAATTCGCCAAACTGGCTCTTGGATGGTTTCTACAGTGTCTACCCTCAAAAGGGGGAGTAGTTCCATGCTTCACTCCTTTGTCCAGTGATGGTACGAACAGACACTTTATTCACGCAGGCCACCCACGGGTGACCGGTGTTCTTATTATTATTATGGAACTACTTCCCCCTCTCACTGCGTGAACTATAATTTGCACACACAAACTTGTAGACTCTCGGTCAAACAGAGACGAAAACATGGAAAAGGTCTTTCCTTAGAGGGGCACTTGGGAGTCTAGGAGGATTTCTTTCTTTAGAGCAAGTTAGTGGCACTTTGTAATAGTTATATTTCCTCAGTAGCTAAATTGGATAGGACTGACTTTTCATTTAAATATGCCATATATATACATTCATGTTGGTCAGCTTTCATCCATGTGCATCCAATTTTTTATGAGAGTTGGCAATGAAGCAATTATTTATATACAAAATAAAGTAAAAAATAGGATTCTAAAAATCAAGAATGCCATTTGACTTCATAAAGCCAAGAAAGTAGGAAGTGGTTATAAATTTGGTAGAAAGAACCGGGAGTTGTAAATACACCGCAGATTTTACTATGTAAGGACCATTACATTGTTGGTTGTACTATACTAGAGCCAACACACTTACTTTTAAAGATGTTAATAGTACCTTTGAGTATTATGCTATTTTACTATGTAGGGACCTTGATCAAGTATTGGCAAAGTTATAGCCAAAACTCTCGATTACTTTTTGGATAACCTTACATTGCTTGGTTTTCATTCAAGTTGAAATCAAGAAAGTGGGCATGGGCCGTTGTCGCTTACAAGGCCACCTTGCATCACAAACAAGAAAGAGATTTGGTCATGGTGAAGTCTAGAAAAAGTTTTGCTTACAAGGCCACCTTGGGTAACAAATAAGGAAGAGATTTGGTCAAGATGAAGTCCGGAAAAAGTGTGGCTTATAAGGCCAGCATGGATGATAGTTGACTAGGCTAGTATGAAAAAGTTGTCACAAAAGGTGTACTAGGGCCTAAATCACAGGCATTCTCTTGCTGCCTAGTGCCAACTTGGTTTTGATTTTGGATTTCTGATGATGGAATATGTCAGTTATGAATATGGCAAATGAAATCAACACATGTGTCATGTCAACACAAAGTCCAAAAAATTAGCACCTTGTTTGAAATATCTTTTGTTTATCTAATAATTTATTGGCCACAATTTCTTCAATTTTTTTTAATCAATGGTTGATATTCAACAACAATTTTACAAAGGTCTCCAGAACAAATATACCACATGATATATTTTTTTTGCCCAAAAGTGAGTAACGTTAGTGTACTTTTACTCCCCTCATCATGTGCACGGAGGAGACTTCGTCATGGTGAAGTCTGGATCAAGTGGGCTGTCACTACCACTAGAAGTGTGGTTTACAAGGCCGCCTCGCATCACATGCAAGGAAGAAACTTGGTCATGGTGAAGTCTGGATCAAATGGATTGTCACTACGACTCCAACTTGGCTTTCGTACTGAAAGCTAATAATGGGCTCAACACGCAATTCTTGTGGCGACAATAGAGTTATGTGTAAAGCCATACGAGAAGACAAAAGAGAGGTCTAAAGTTGATTTTGAAATTCAAAGGTGGCTAAAGTAAATATTTTTCTTGAGATATTAGTCAAACCAAAGGTTTTATCATGTATGGAAGCATTAATCATGTAATTCATCTCTAGTAAACACCTTCTTATTTCTTTTACTACTATTATAATGATAATGCGATAGACTATTTATTATAGTAACTTAGAATGTGATTTATGTCTTTTTAATTCAATTTCAAGGTTTCAAACAATATTATAAATAAGAGATTTTGACTAACAAAGGAAATTTGAATGACTTGAAAGATAAGCCATTAAGAGATTTGAATTGATCTTTTTAAGGTTTTGCAAGGAATTTTTTGGTATTTAAGAAAAGATCACTATGAACTGAAATTTAAAGCACCAAAATATGTCAAAAAACTAATAAGTCTAAAGTATTTCTTGTAATGTTCTTCTAATTTTTACTCATAAAATTACTATTGGGATAGTTGGTGGTTGTCAAATAGTAATGGGATGGGTAAGGGGTACTTGTAGCATCAGTTCAGGGGCGCGGACAGGACGTCCCCCACGCTCGGACTTACTCGAGGTGGGCCCCTGTCTTAATTGCATGGGCTCATTTTTCTGGCCCTCCCATTTTGGGGGGGTCAGAGGCTTTTTTGGCTTTTTGAAACAAAAGTTGGGCCTATGGCCCCCATTTAGTCTATAGGTCCCCCTCTGGCTAAATTTAGGGCCCCATTCAAAAACAAAATAGGGGCCAGGCTTTGGCCCCACTACCTCATCCTCCACCCCGTAAGTCCAAGCGTGGGGATGTCCTGTCAAATCGCAGTTCAGGTGGGGGAGGGGGCAGTGTGGCCTCCCCCCACCAACTGCTTGTTCAAAACTTTAAAAAAAGCTCGACTTACCGGGCCTCTCTATTGCTTTAAGTCATTTATGACTCCAACATTGAGCTTGGGATATGCAACATGCTCCTACTGAAAAATAATCACGTTTATGTTGGCGAGTCTTTGTGCAGTGTGCTGCAGTGTCACACACACGTCCCTGCATGGATGCACATTTGTACTTTTATGTAAGAAGAGCGGGGTCAATGTTAGAATAATATTCATGCAAAAGTTTGGAACAAGGGAGTTATTTGTAAAGTCACCCAAACGTGTACATAGAAACCCCCTCTTAATAATTTCATTACATTAGCTATTTGTTTAATTTTGATGCTACTAGGCTGATGGATGTCTAAACTAGAATCCCTATTAAGTTTAGTTAGCTAAAGATGACCTACACCATAAATTGAATTTAACCCCTAAAGGCCCAAGGCATTTTCACACCAAAAACACTTCAAAACTGCTTTTTTTAGTGCAATGAATAATGAAATAATCAAAACCTTTTATTTCTACACCTAACCGTATGATCTAAATTAAGACTTATTCATTAACATCTTCACAAAATTTCATAAACTTCGACAGTACAAATTGAAAGATTATAGTATTTGAAGTAGAGAGAACCGTCTTTTTTCTTCCCTGCTTTGAGGGGACCAGCAGACTTTGACTACACTTGGTGTCAAATTTTGCACTACACAAGGTCTAAAAACATTACCATCATGTTAATCATGATATTATTTCCTTCTACACCACTTTTAAGAGGTAGAGAAGGGGTGTAGCGTATTAAAAAAAAAAGTGCAAGGAGTAAAGGTTCAAAAATTGCCAATTCACGTTTTATTTTCTTGTAAACTAAATATGCTTTAGAATGATAATCTGAATGATCAATATGAAGGTTAACACCACATCTTTTAGTAGAAAAAATAAAATGTAAGAAAAATAAAGATCTCTAAGTATTATGTGGAAAAGAAGAATTTTTTTTGGTACCTTGCCCGACAAAGTATGACAATATGTGAAAATGTTTGACTTAGATTATTATTCTATTTTCCACTTAAGACAAGAGATTTTTTTTTGAAAGTATGAAAGGAAATAATATTATTTGTTGTAATTGAAAATCTCACATTCAATAGATTGTCCTAGCAAAAGTTTTTGGAGTAGCCCGACGTGCCTAGTCTCCCCATTCGAAATTCAAAACTCTATAACTTTTTAATGTCGGATTTAGGGGGAAAAAAAGGGACTCACAAGAAGCTTTTAGCAGTGTCCATCTAAAGCAGAAATTTCAAAAAGGAATGTTACAAATTGACACCAAAGGAACCTATCCAAACCTTCAAGAGTCCCCTGAGGGGACTCTTCGGCCTTTAGGGATAAAGGAACAACTCACTTACGCCCCAGATTTACCACCATCACATAGGAGAAGGTTTGTCGTACCGTACTTGAGGATTGAATAATTATTTATTTCTAAAAATATATGTTAATTTAAACAAGTATTCTTGAAAACTTGTTGTTGCACCAAGAGAAAAAATTCATGTTTTTGAATAATAATTTCCAAGAATTTTGGTAAATATTTTTAGAAATATGTTTTGCCGAATCCGACCTTTGGGTACAGTACAAGGATGACCAAACAAGTATACTCTCTTTTGGCAAGAAATTTAAGGTAAGTTCATTTCTACCTGCATTTGCATTTCCTGACTCAGCAAGTTGCAGATACAAGTCATTTCAACGTCCTTGCGCAAAACCTAACTTAGTACTAACCTAACTTCCGCAAGTGGGAGCCCCGGCGAAAGGGACATTCCAGCTACGCTACGTCGATGATGGGCGACAAAGCCCCAGCCCTTGGATGGTGTGGGACATACGGCCAATCGACATGTCCGTAGCAATGGCGAGGCTGCACCTGGAAGCATGATGTTATGGCCCGTCAAGGGTAGCCGCCCCATGTGTTCTATTGCATACTCCGGGTCCCTGATGTCGTTCTCCATCAAAGCTTGTGCTTTTTGAATGGTTGCAGCAAAAGAAGTCCCAGGTAAAATTGAAAAAACCCGGGAAAATCAATAAAATGGTCCCTTGAAAATTGTGTTGAGTTTGTTTGCATGTTGAATGGAGATGATGCGTACAGTTCCACGTGGAAGAGATTGAATGTTGGGGGATGTGTATTTGTTGGGAGGAAAAGACTCTTGAGAAGTAAGACTTGTATGCACATGAGTGAGAATTTATAGATTAAGTGCACACACTAAAGATGGAAATTTACGTTTCAAGACTCAATTGTCAATAATGGGAAAAATAATACGGTATAAACATTTGAATCACCTCCATGTGTGACTTAAATAGTCTTTTGTGAATAAAAAGATGAAAATATTGTTTATTGCCTATTGACAAGAAAATCAACATGAAAGATTTCATTCTGAGTCCAATATGTGGATGCTTGCCTGGATAGTTAGGGGGTTTATTTCCCAGAAATTATACAAAAATCAACATGGGTATTAGGAACAAATCATATCCTCTAGCGTTTCTAACTTCTTGTGTGAAGTTCTGCCCATGAAGCTGTTCCACAGATATTTCTCAGAAGTACCTGGAACTTTCAAATGTTCTTACTGCATATAGCATGAAAATTCAACTGTTTTTGCAGGACTGATTTTAGAGTGAAAAAAGGATGAAGTTGTTCGTAACTGACCATGTGAATTGATCGGGTCCATAATCCCATGTCCGAATGCGAGAGAGAATCCATCAAATGGACCATGTATTAAGGTTCAAGTTTCTCCACCCACTGAACTTGCCATCTACAGCAAGCATCAATTTTTTTGAATTGAAGAGACCCCTAATATAGCACGCCTACCACCTATGACCAAGCATAGATCTTCACATCTTCAAAACTTGGGCATAATGCTCTCATCCAACAAAGCACATAGTTTGGACTTCTCGAAGACCCAGTTTTTAAGATTTAGCCATAAGCATCCATTATGAAGTAACATTCAAAGGACCAAGTGTCCGTTTGGGGAACAAAAGTATTCCCTCACACTGCAATTATTTTTCGATCCGTACGGTCAAAATTCACAAAAACTTTACCACATCCTCTCATATAAGTTCAAAAAAAGATCCTATTGTTACATTCTTAGAAAGTTCATAAGGGCAACCTTTAATCAATGGAGTAGAAATTTCTCTAAAATACTTTGGTCTTTCAGGGATTAACCCTCAAAGAAGCCACATTTGGGTTGCAACATGATATTTTTTGTGTGTTTGACATATAAGGTGTAAGAATTGATGTATACAATAGTTACAAAAGTTTGTATTTGTGTTGAGCTTGATCCAATGACACATGACAATTCTAATTTAGATCATTATTGCACCTACTACATGCTTGAGAAGTTGCAAAATGACACAATATTCCACATGTATGGTGTTGTATTTGAGCATGATAAGGTTTAGATATTGAAATGACCTCCAAATGAAAGACATTAATTTAAGAATCTTCAATCCAAAGGTGTATGTCTTTCTAAATTTGATACATTTTGATATGTATGTCAATAGTAAAATACATGACCGTATATATGGTCCCACACTGACCATTAAGGATTAAATGGGAAACCTTGTTTCAACGACTTGGACATGATTCCTTAGCCATATGCAAATCATTGCGGAAGTTGGCTTTGACAAACCCCATAAAACAAACTTGGTCCAAGGTTTATGACAAATTATTGGTCAAAGAAAACTGTCTCTTGTAACTGGTGGGAAATGTGTCATAATATTTAGTTTTGGAGATATTTGTAAGCAATCTGATGAAAAAGCTCATTGGAGAAGCCAAAATGTTTGTCACTGCTCACGGAAGAAATATCTTTTGCATGTTTATGATTGGATATGCCATTAACATATATGAGATAATAGAAAGCAGAATCTCCAAACCTGACCGACATTCCAAAATTAGGAATCTATTCAAACCCTGTTTTCGAACTGTCTTTCGGCCTTGCATTCGTTCGAGAACTCGGTTTCTATTTATATTAGAATCTAAATAGTATTTTAGAATTTTCCATTGTATTTTGTGTAGAATAGTCCCTGTTTTACTTCATGGATTGTCCTGAAACCGCCCACCCTTTCTCGAAATCTGGCAAAATTTTGGCATTCCTCACGCTCCTGGATGTTTGAGCCCATACACACAAGAAAGAAAAACGTTTTTCACACTTCCAAACGCAAAGTTGGTTGCATAATTCTGCCACTTTGGCAGCAGAGAGTATACAGTTGTATAAGTAGTACCAACAACCAGATTCCGCAACACGAAAAACAGCCCCCACTTTTCAACCAAAGATGTTCGAAAAGTCATGCATAGCAAAAAAAAAAAAAAAAAAAAAAAAAAGCTACTGCATCCCCTCTGCTGCCAAAGTAGCACATTCTTGCTAAAATTAGAGGCAGTTTAATTATACACCTGTGGCTGAACTCTGAGCTAAGAACGGGTCCGTGCCCGAGCAGCGTCCTCTGCCACTAATATGCACGCATCGTTTTGTACAACATGCCAATCTCGCAAATTTATGGCCTGGTCTTCTAATGCACCTCACTCTTTTCGCAAATCATCCACACCATGGAATTGATAACAAGACCTTTACCACAAATTCTAACACAATGGTACAATCACCCCATAAAAATGAACGCATACCAAAAAAGTTCACACCATGGCCATGGCTTGCATTATAGTACCATACATGCATTTCTGTTAGAGCGATTCATTACCTTTTTGCTGCCCTCAGTAATAATTTGTGCGAACGTGTTGTGAACACACTCTTCCTCTGGCACTGAAATTCCTGTCCCCGTTCAGACACACACATGTACACACTGGCAAGTTGCGGAGCCAGTCTTTCGAGGTGGGTTCCATTTCTGTAGTGGGTCCCTGCTTGCTCGCTCCCGGGCAGTTGCCACAGTATAAGTAAGCTGGCCAGACCTTTGCTTCCCTCACACACCACCTCTTGCACTTGCAAGACGCTGTGCGCTGATCATTGATCTACACTGAGAGAGAGAGCAAGACACATAGTACTTTCATTTCTTCAGCATACAGCTTGTTGCATGCTTTCATGTCCTCAGCTTAGTGTAGACATTCATCTCCTCAGCCATCATTTTGCGTTCAACTGCGAGTTTTGAATTACAGACTGTCCTGTGTTATTGATTTCTCGTGTCCCGTACACATAGAGTGATTGTTGAGGGGAGTTACAGTGGCTCGCTTTGTTCTTGAGAGCACTTGCATGTCTCTGTGCTTGAGATCTACATCGGCAGGTCCATCTTGAGTTTTTAGTGGTGCAGAAGTGGTAGCGAAACCGTGCAGCTTGTGATGGCAGGGCAATACTCCTACGATCCTCGGCCCTTCTACAACAGCAACTATGGGCTCATGCCATTGGACGAGGTAGAATTCTATGCCAATGCTGCCAGTGAGGAAATTAAGTTGGTTTTCTGATGTGTAAGTGTTGTTGTGGAGAGTCATGTTTTTTGTGCGTGTGATTTGAGGAGAATAGTGATGTGTATGTGGAGAGTAATGTTTTTGTGTGTTTTTTTGGGGGTTCAGGTTTTTTATGGGCGAAGTGAGCCAGTGCCATACTGGATGGACCAGCGGATGACGCCTGTGTCGGCGTTCGACGACTACTACGCAGGTCACAAGCAGATGGCGATGGGGAGGCAGCTGCAGCAGCAATACGCTTACAAGAGGCCCGAGAGTAGTCGCGACGACATCGGCGTGGACATGTACCGGCGCTCGCCTTACAACTTCCAGGGTGTGGGCTATGGTGCGCCGCCGCGCCCAATGAGCCAGGATGACACCTGGGTACGCTCTGTCAACCATCCCCAGCTCGACCGTGGCAACAACAACTTCATGATGAACGACCAGTACCGCTACATGGACCAGGGATACATGCCGATCTCCCACAACCGAGGCACAGATCACATCAAAACCAACAACGTGACCATGGGAGGCAACCAAGGCAACCACAGCAACCATGGCAACCAAGGCAACAGCAAGATGAGCGGTTCCAGCAACCAGTTTGGGAACAACAGCAACGGGTACCAGAACGGGTACGAGAACATGAAGTCGTCGTCTCAAGGTGTGAAATTGGTGAAGCAAGGCAGCAACACAAAGCAGCAGCAGTGGCTGCGGCAGTACGACTCGAGCTCAGAGGATTCGGACGAGGAGTACTACGAGAACGGCAGCAACAATGGAGCGAAGTGGGCCACGAAGAACTCTCAGTTCAAGCACGGCAACATGAACCAAAACGTCGCTTACTCGAAGTCGGGTAATTCCAAGGGCAGCGGCAACAACAACAATCACAACAACTATGGCAGCAGCTACAACTCCGCCTCGTCGAAGAAATCCAGTGGTGGCCACAAGTCCCAGCGTAGCATGATTTCCAAGCTGCTTCGCTTCCAAGATGGCAACAGCTCAAGCTCTGACTCGGACAACGAAGGGTACGGCTACAACGCGAAGAAATCTAGCTCCAAAACATCAAACCATGGACATCAGCAGCAGCAGAACAAGCTAGTGGTGAGCCTTTTCCCACCTCCATCTTTCTAGCAAATTTTTTAACTGTTTTAGGACTCCGCTAACATATCGTACATGTGTTTTTCTGCAGCAATATGGCAGCAGCCAGTGCAAGGGCGTGGAACTCAAAGTACCCCTTTGCTGCGACAGTTGCGAGCAGAAAGTCAAGGACTGCTTAGAGTACATGGATGGTGAGTACTACTACTCCGACATGCCCATTGATGTTCATGGTTACACTGTTTTCTGACATTTTTTGCTCTTTCTGTAGGTGTGGAGAGCGTTTTGTGCGACCAGTGGAGTAGGAAGGTGATCGTGTACGGCAACGTGAAGCCGGAAAATGTTCTGAAGCGAGTGAGACGAGTGAAGAAGACAGCGGAGCTTTGGCAGCAGGTGAAGCCACAGCAGATGCGAGCGTATTGATTTGGTAGATAACATGACTGCGTGTACATGTACATATTATCTGAGTTGGCGACTAGTTTTTGACATATACAGATGATTCTTAAGAAATTCGACTGATTTACTAGATTGTGGCCTAGTTCTAGAAACTACTTATGATCCCCACATGAGATAGAGCCCACTGATATTTCATGTTTGTGTCTGAGAGTGCAAGGCTCACATTGGGCTGATTGCTGCTACCTTTGCACTACTACTGTTCTGCAATAAAAAAGAATCTCAAAAAAATTAGGATAAAAAACTGAGTTTCTAAGTTTACTGTAATCCCTGACTCGCCTTTCTCTGCGTACTATAAATTGGAGCTTTCTGTAAACAGAATTGCGAGCGTCTTGAAAGTGCAGTTGGCTGCAATGTTTTAGGAATTTATCACGATTACTTTCTACTAGATCTTGTCCTACATTTTGTTGGATTAGAGGATAAGCAATCGAGCTGATTGATTGAGAACATGGGCAAGGATCATAAACAATCAAATTTTGGTGGTTGTGATGTCATCATTTTGTTCCATCATAGGTTTGAGATGAGCGTTTTTCTTTCGAAGGTTCTGAGCAGAAGCTAAACGGGGGTGATGCGGGTGCTGTAACAAGCTTTGACACATTCAATATTGCAGTGGGTGAATTCAGTAAACGTACGGTGATGTAGGCACTGCCGCTGTAAGTACAACCATTGCCAACTTGCAAAGGCAAGTTCACGTGGTAGGATTTGAACACATAGATCTCAAGGTTATATTATAGTCCAAACATGGAGATATTCGTCTTGCATTAAATCAAACAGACATGAAGCTTGTGATAGAGAAAGAGCAACCAAATTATCACAGTAGCACTTCTGGGAAACGAGCTCACTTGCTACTCCCTTGGTCATTCTTCGTACCTGAAATCGTCCTCCTAAGCAACATGACAATTTCAAGCCTGGACTGGTTCTCAAACTTGATGCAATGGCAATGAAACGAACAGTATACACAGACCCGGCACTAGTACATCGGTTTGTGCAATGGTCCTGCAAGTTCAGACTCAACATCAAAATGAGTGGCACTGCAAGTGGACGTTGTAGTGGGCGACAAACATGACCGACTAATATTCAACACCTGCCCTTCAAAAACACACAAGGTTTCCATGACCAAGTGGACCCGTCATTCTACAGCGTCTACCCTTTATGAATAGCACTAGGAAAAATTTGGGTTTGGCTTGCAGCTACACTAAAATTGAGAATTAGTGAGACCACACTAATTAATTTGTAAATGCTATAAGTTTTTACTTTAGATGAAGGTTTTTACAATGAGCACCACTATTGATACTATTCAACGAGGGGAATCATTGGAAACATTGTCGGTTAAAACATTCATCACAAGTAAAAACTTATTAACATTTTAGATCATTTACTGTGTTTAACACTAATTCTCAATTTTAGTGTAGCGAGGGGGCATCGGCACCCACACTGCTACGAACACCATCATTTTTCATTTAGAAGGGTCGCTCACTAAAAATCCGAAAAGCGTTTTCTTTTTTTGTTCTTTGTGACCTAATTGACTCCCCTGCTCAGAAAATCCTTGAAATAGTTAGTGAAAAATGACAGGGTTCGTCGTAGTGCAACCCCTCGGCCGGGTGCTGCAACTTGGTCAGGCGGGGACATAGGAGGCGCCCGTGGAGTACCTATTAGGTAGACGATCATGACGACCATATGGAGCTTCATCTCCCAGATATGAAGCAAACGTTCATGCAACCAGACGAAGCTCCAATCCGGACCCCAACGTCAGATGGTGGGCCCCACTTGACATGAAATTTTGTTTTTCAACATTAAAAGTTACACATTGAGAACAATAGGGATCGACCACTTGGGAACTTGCTTGGGAACGCACTTGGGAAGATTGGGAACACATGAGAACAATGTGGGAACGCACTCAGAACGGATACATTACAAATATGGTAAAAATTGTAAAATCAAAGAAGGGTAAACAAATGGTTTGGTTCGTAACCAAACTAGATTTCACCTCAACCCAATCTTGGTGTGAGACACCAAACCCGGTCCTGTAGAAGTCGGATTTGGTACCTCACAGCACCGTATGGTGCTCATGTGTGTATGCTTCTGTTCCCTAAAAGACTGGATAGGGCTCTTCATGCCCACACCATTTTCATGGTAAAATATGATATGGTTCCTAACCAAACCATTTGATTACCCTCTTCTGATTTACCTTTTTAACCATATTATTAACACAACATTCCAAATGTGTTCCCTATGAGTTCTCGTGTTGTTCCCCAAAGTTCCCCAACTTTTTTCCAAGTGTGTTCCTAGCGTTCTCCTGTTTCCAAAGAGTTCCCAACATGTTTACACTACAAACCAATTTATACTTTTAAAATTACATCCATATTAACCTTCTATTTAGTGGGGCCCACCACCAATTGTTCAAGCCCCAACGTAGACTCATCTGCACACATGTGCGTGAGCTTAATTCAAGGGCGGCCCAACCACTCGCCAAGCCTATGGATGAAGACGGAGGTGTATGTGGATGAAAAGTGAGAAGCGTATTGATGAAGAGTGAATACAATGGAGGAAGAGAGAGAAGCCAAAGACTGAAGAGTGAGAGGTCCAAATTCGAAATCCAATGGATGAATTTTGGAAATATACTGGATGAAGGTTAAGAATCCAATGGATGAGAAGGATGGTAAACGAGTCAAGGAATGGAAGAAACCAACCACCTCATTCATGTTCATTTTTGACGTGGCTGAGACGACATGCATGGCATTTTGAGCAGCCGTCCCATGCTACAATTCCTTGCTGCCTTGAAACATGTCCTTGATAGCAGTGAAAAAATGCCGGAATTCCTTGCTGCCTTGGAAAATGTCCTTGATTGCAGTGAAAAAATGCCCTGGTTTCATGACAAAGGGCAGTTGAGACAGGCTCCTTGTAATTTGAGCAGGGCTTTATTCGCTGGAATTGGGATGCGCCTCCAATAATTCTGTGAACTCCCCATGTGAATCTGCCATAGTTCAATCTTTAACCCCTAAAGGACCGGGTCTTGTGCTTCACCAAAACCACTCAAAACTGCCACTTTGAGATGAGATATTATTAGACTTATTCAAACAATGTTTTACTATTTCTAACCCTTGGATCCTCAAGCTAACTACTATAAGAAGACACCCTAAAAGTTTTGTAAATTTTGACCGCACGGATTGAAAGATACATGCAATTGAAGAGTGAAAAGTTGTTTTTTCTACTGTGCCTAGACAGGTTCAACGTACTTTGACTCAAGATAATGGAAAATTTTTGTAGTGTTCTACCTTGTGTTTAGGTCATTGCACACCAAAAATCACAAGTAATGGAGGTGTTTACGATAAGAAAAATGCCCTGCAATGACTAGGGGTATACAAAGTGTGCCTTTACTTAGGGAAGCAGTTTTAATTTTTAAATGAAGAAATAATTGTTGGATCTAAAATTCAAACGGTGAATAGAATTATTATGACTTATTCTAACAATAGAAGAAAAAAAGTTTAAAAAAATCAAATCAATAATTTCTATTCATTTTAAAGTGAAAACAATGAAGGTTGCCAAGAATTTTCCTTCACTACTACCCGCCTAAAAAAAGTGCAATTGTTAACTTTGCAATAGCACTATTCATCTTCATAATACCCTACCCAGCTGCCAAAAGACTCTAGCTTTTTATGTTTGAAGCACCAAAATTGTTTTCTTATAAGTCCAAAAAAAGAAAAGAAAAAATCCCCTCAAAGATAATCCGTATTCCTATTCTCACTAAAAAATTTCAAGTTACTTTCAAAAATGGATTTTCAAGAACCTGCCCAAAATTGATTTGTCCCCCACAAGGACATATTGTTCTTGAGGGGTTAAAAAGAGAAGAAAAACATTCAAAGAGAAGAGGTAAATATTGATTGTCGCCACCTTGGCCATTGGAAAATCTAGTACACTAAACACTGAATATAGTGTAGAGGGATTATTGATGTAGATCACTCACACTAATTTCCATCAAAGCATGTGCATGCCAAGTTCTGATTGGGTATTTGTTCTCAAGCAAGTGTGTGTCAGTCAACAATTGCATGTAAATTTTCAATTAGTGTAGGAAATTTCAAATAGTCTTGTCTACACTATATTCACGGAACGGTGTAGTGTAATTGAAATTCCACATCCAAGTGCATTGGTTTCACATTCCTTGTACAGTACATCACACTTGCATGATTTGTGAAATGCCATGTCATTAGGAAACTCTTAACAATTGGACCCGGGAATCTTTGACTTGCTTTTGGAAGACTTTTGCCATACGTTGATGCATAAATCAATGAAAAGAAAAGGCATGAGGAAGGGTGCATGAGAATATATCTCAAGGATTAGCTACTTGTAGCCCTTGTTGGGTTTAAGGTTCAAGGTTTTACGGGTTGTTTCAATGGTCCCCACTTGTGCAATTAACACTGTTACTATGCAATAATGAGATCCCATTGTGCCTTCTACTTCACGCTGGAAACTAGCCATGCAACACTTTTGGATTTTTCTGCTTAAACGATGGTGCAAATGCAAAAGTTGATGCAGCACATACAGCCATCTGGCAAAGAATCTAAGAACCAAGGAATGTTACAACTCATGAATGACTATCTTATGTGTAAACACTACACCAAAACTTGGGTATAGTATGGATATAGTTGTTTACGACACTTTTGAGACATGTTGCACATGACAATACGCGAAAGCTCTAATTTGTTTCAAACACAACAACGCTTTGATCCAGATTGATTCTAACAACGCATTAATTGTCAGTACAAACTACACTAAAGTTGGTATTTTGTGTTAAGCACAGTAAATGACTTATAAAGGCTATAACTTTTTACTCTTGGTGAATATTTTTACTAAGAGCATATCTATTCATACTATTTAGAGAGGAGAATCATTGTAAACATAGGTGGTAAAAATATTCAGCAAGAATAGAAACTTATAGCACATACAAGTCATTTACTGTGCTTAACACAAAATACCAACTTTAGTGTAGTTGCAGATTTTGATGTGGTGGAAAGGGGCACAACTACACTTTAATCCTATAACGACGAGGCCATGCACGAGGCCCTTAACTCCTAAAGGACCACGACCACTTTCGCTCTAAAACCAGTCCAAAACTCCCACTGCCAAAAAGAGACATGACTTCACTTTGTATCAAATTTGTGCATTGTACAAGGTCTAAATCTTTTATCATTGTCTTAAGCATGATGTTATTTCCCAACATACCAATTTTTAGAGGTAAAAAAGGGGTGTAGCATATTCAAAACAAGTGTGCAAGGAGTGGAGGTTCAAAAATTGCCATTTCACGTTTTATTTTTTGTGAACTACGTATGTATTCAAACGATAATCCAAACGGTCAATCTGAAGGTTTTCACCACATATTGTTGTTGAAAAAATAAAAAGTGAAAAATATGAAGATCTCTAGGTTTTATGTAGAAAATATGAAGTTTTTTTCCACCGTTGCCCGACAATGTGTGAAAATGTTTGACTTGGAATAAAATGCCTTTTTACACTAAAGACAAGATTTTTTTTTGAAAATTTCCAGGAAAAGGAAATATTCTTTATATGTGTGAAAAATCTCAATGTCAATAGAAACTTTTGTCAAAAAATTTGGAGGTGCCCAGTGTCCCCACTTTTGGCTTTAAGTGGTACTACCTTTCAAACCACAAATCCAAAAAATAAAATAAAAATATGTCCACGAAGCTCTTATCAGAGGCAATCTAGAATAAAAATTTCAGAGAAAAAGGATTTTTTTTCGAATTTTAGGAACCTACCCAAAATCAGAAATCCCCCCGAAGGAGACTCTGGTCCTTTAGGGGTTAATTTTTTTACAAACTAATAGATTCTCTACAATAGCATCTACACAATGAGTACATTCATTGTTCATTTTTTTCTCAGAAATCATTGTAGTTTGTTATTGCCTCAACTGATTGGAGATTGGAAATATGGGTTAGATGAAAGAAAGCATAGCGCACAACCGTTTCGACTAGTGCAAATCAATCCAACGGTTGAATCAGCCGTGGCTCCCCAAAAACATTCCGGTTGCTTTGTCGTTTAAAGATTAATGAAGAGCAAGAATGATCCATTAGTCTAAGGATTTGATGTAATTTGTAGCTTCTTGGTGTTCATCTTTGCTAGTGGGTTGCTTAACCCTTTGGAGCCCACCATACCCAAATGTAGACTCTAGAGGTGTTAAATCTCAATTTGCATGAAATCGATGATGAATTAGGTTGTGAAATTTGAGGTTCAGATTTGCGCACACATTACCAAACACTCTCCAAAAATCAAAATATGATTTGAAGTTATAGAACTCATGGAAAAGCTAGGAATACAATGCAAAATACGTCAAATACACTAAAATACAATGAATACCATGCCACATACTATGTTGTATCTCATATACATGCAAAATGATTTTGATCTTAAATTTTGATTGAAATTTGTCTTAGAAAGATTCTTCATGGTTTTGTGATTGTTGATCTCTCACATCACATAGAAAACTTTGGTTTTTAATTTGGAACATTTTCATATAGAATCAAGTAAACAAGAGTAAGAAAATCATCAATAATCATGTAGAGATGTTTTCTTCACATACACTGACTCAAAATACTGAGTCAATGTTTCACTTTGTCAACTTTAGACAACAACATCTGGCATTCTAGAAGTTGTCTAATCTTAGAAACTGTGATAGTTTGAAGATATTTTTATGTAGATTCATGCCACATAATCCTAATCTCACTACAGGCGGTCGAATTTGAGAGAGAGATTAGGAAGAGAGGCGGCCTTTAAAGACTCTGTTTTTTGAGCACTTTTGAAGCAACTTGTGATGAGTGAAACTTTGTCAATTTTGATCAGTTTTGAGTGAATTTTTTTGTAGTTGGTGTTCATCTGAGGGCGTAGAAGGTTTCTAGTGTGTCTAGAGAAGTTGTGAGGCACAATGAGGTCCATTTCAAACGAAAAAGAGTTGAATGTAGTTGCGCTTTTGCAGAAGAATTTCAGTAGTAGAAAAGTAGCACAAGCAGTGGGATTGCTGCAGTCTACGGTGAATAGAATTAGAAAGAAATGCTTTGAGAACATTGACATGTCAAAAGGAGGGCGTCCAAAGGTTTTAAAAAGTTATGAGAAGAGATTTGTTGTACGCTTAATGACTGTAGGTAGGTTGGAGAGTGCAGTTCAAGCAACAAGAGCACTCAAAACTGAGACGGGAGTGGATGTTTGTGTTGAAACAGTGAGAAATGCTTTGAGAGACGCAAGTTTAGGGGCAATAGAGAAGGTTTCCAAGCCAGCTTTGTCTGCCAAGAATGTGAAAGATAGACTAGCTTTTGCTAAAATATACAAGTATTGGACAGCTAGTGATTGGGAGAGGGTCGTTTTTAGTGATGAGACAAGAGTCAATTGTTTTAATTCCGATGGAAGGACTTGGTGTTGGATTTGTGATAAAAAGAACCTTCCAAGTCATGTTGTCAAACAAACTGTGAAACATGGAGGAGGTTTAGTCATGTTTTGGAGTTGTTTAACTTCAAGAGGAGTAGGTAATGTGCACAAGATAGATGGAAGGATGAATGCTACAAATTATCTTGAGCTATTACACGAGGAATTATACACTACATTGGTAGATTTTGACTTTGATCTCGATGAAGTTATTTTTTAACAAGACAATGCTCATGTGCACATGGCTAAGATTGTTCAAGAATGGTTTTGGGAGCAACTATATGATGTTATGAAGTGGCCTGCTCATTCTCCCGACCTGAATCCCATTGAACATGTGTGGGCTTCTGTGAAACGGAGATTGAATTATTATCCCACCGCTCAAAGGAATCTCCATGAATTGTAGACTCGTATTGAAGAGGTTTATGCTTCTATCAGTGTAGATGAGTGTAGGAAGTTGTATGCTAGCATGCTTGCTCAAATTGCAGCTGTTTTGAAATCAAAAAGAAGTTGGACGAATTTTTGAGTGTATGCTAAAGAGTGCTCAAAAAACCAAGTCCATGTATATATCCAATTTCCAAATTCCATATCTTGGAATCTATCAATTTAATTTGTGTTTTTTCACTTAGATGTTGTTTATCACTTTATGCTTTACAACTTTTGTATACAAAGTTTTTCAATTTGTTCATCTGTTCTCATGGCAGAAGAAGAAGAACGCCGGTCTCCGAAGGAGGCCGGCGTGAATAAAGTGTCCGTTCGTTCCACTACTAAGACCATGCCTACAGGACAAGGAATTAGTGAGCTGGAACTACTTCCCTCTCTCGAGGGAAGACACTATGTAACAAGTAGCCAAAGAACCACAAACCAACCAACCAATATTTGATCTAATGTAACTAACTGAAACATTGACTCAATATTTTGAGTCAGTGTATGATGTGTCAATGCAAAACTATCAACCTAGTGCACATGTGAACTTTTTTTTATTCAAAGTACAAAAATTCTTGCAAGAATCTATTGATCTATTGATAAAGTAGTATACCTTCCAAAGTCCACAATTTTTAAAACCAATATATAGTAACTTTAAACACTATAATCTATTCCCTCAACCGGTGGATGTTGTGCAAATTTTCCCCGAAGTTGAGGTCATGGTTTGAGTTCAATTTTGTAAGGTTAGATACTAAAACTAGACATTATATTTCCATCAAAATTAGTTCCAAATTTTTTTAAGGGCAATGCTCGAAGATGATTGGCTGAGAGTGAAGCTTTTTTCACTCTTGGCCAATCATCTTCTAGAAGTCCCCTAGAATTCCCAATTGGTGGCCTTTTCCACCATAGTGTGAAGTGGCCCTTAGTTACAAACCTTTCCTACTAGGTTTGTCAATCTCTTTACAAGTTTAATTTTTTAAGGTTGATTCGCTCTCAAACATAAAAGAATTTTTTCATTCTGATTTCAAGTCAAAGAAAATTCATTGAAACTGGTTTCTAGCAGTTTATCATCATTAAGACTTTCTATTTTTATCTTTTGGCCCACAAAATTTTCCAATTTTAATTTAAAAATAAACTTAGAAAAGATTTTGAGGTGTGGCACATTCAGAGAATTCTGCAATATTTTGGATTCAGTGTTTTTGTGTTCATAACTTATGATTGCAAGAGTGACACTCCTGTAGTTGTAAAATGTGACTTTTTTGCAAAACTAAGCTGATCTTTCTAGCGCATGTGAAAGAAACTAATCTGCTAGAGCAACAAAGTGCAAAGCTCCAGAATCCAAAAGAAATAAAAGCTGATAAACTTCGCAAGAAATGGTATATTATTCATATTTCTTAGTTGAATGAGCAACCCTGAACTGTGCACACGAAGCTTTCCAAAGACTCTGATAACAGTTGAGAAGTGAGCAGAAAAAAACCAAAAAAAGAAGAAGAATTGTGCCTATCTGAGATATTCCCACCTCAGGTACAAAGGACTAGAAATTTCGTCATGAAAAAGCAGAGACATCCATCCTAGGAGCGAATTCCAAGTCCAGAAAGTCTAAAGCGGAAAATCGGGTGAAGGAATACAAGTGGAAGTGGGATTGTACATGATCTAAACACGCAACTCGTATTCGCCTGCTGTGGTTATGTATCGCACCCATGGCAGAGCCTGGTACCCACTTTTCTCAATGATTTTCAAGTAGCGCACCTGCACATGGTACATCACACGGCTTTCAAGTGAGAACCAATGGAAGGTTCAGTAGCTTGGCGAGTTTTCACTCAGTCTGAACAAGTACAGGGGGTCTCTCAACTCAAGTCGACGTAGTTTGAGAGTGAAGACAGAGTTCGCACACAAGATACCATGAACATTAGCCGCCTTTTTCTCCTTTGAGACAGATAGATTTAAAAGCTGAGAGGGTATTGTGTTTAAGCTTGAGGTGACTTTGCAAATAACTCTATTGTGTTGAGAATCTGAAAAGCCGCCAAGTCCTGGACAAATAAACTATTTCCATGATGAGAAATAGCCCTGAAACATACAAGAGAGGATTATTTTTGTACCTGGATGCCAGAAACAGTGAAGTAAGGGATCTCAAACTTCACTCGAATGGGTGGTCGCTTCTCAACTACAGTTTCCTCCGCTTCGATGCTTGGCAGTCCAAACTTGGCTCTCAGCATATACTCCTGTGAGCAAACCCCAGGTAAAGACGAACTCCTTGCAAGGGACTCAAAAATTAACATCACTTCCTACCGTTATCATAACATGAACATGCCTGCAGAATATGCAGGAGAGCATAATGAAGTGTGATCCTCTAAATGACCCACAAGAAGCAGCATATGGTACCTTTCCTCCAGGAAAAGACTTGATTTTCCAAATGAGAGCTTCTTTCTCAGGAGCATAAATAGCGGAGCCCATGGACGTCCGCACAGCAGGAGTTGAAGCATCAGCTGGCACAGGCAGCTCAATCTCCACATTGGAAGCCGTGCTGTCATCAAAAAGCAATCAATGGAAGGCTTCAATAATTTCCTAAAAGAAAAAAAGATAAAGCAAAGAGCTCACAACATGATCCCATATGTTGCCTTCAGAAGTCTACATACCTTCGCTCTTTGAACTGACTCCGAGCTTTGATCATGAACTCTACGCGGCTCCTTGAATGCCGCTCTACTTGGGCCTCCACCCAAATCAAGGGTTTCACCTGCGGCTCGCATAACATCAATACTTGAACATGTAGACACAACCACAACAACACAATCTACACAATCAATTGAAGTAACTCTAGCATTGCAATCAACCTGTGTGCTGAGACGGTAGGTCATCAAGTCAAAGGCTCCATCTGGAGGGATGAAGGATATGGTCCGATCATTTTCAAACCGGGCTAGTCGGACACACCTACACACAGAAAACAACGATCAATCCAACCTATTGGTTGAAGAATCAAAGTAAAACAATCTAGAAAGAAGTCAGACTACAACCAACTGTACATGAATGTGATCCATTAGAAGAAAACCTACTGGTGGAATTTTATGTCATCAAGATCGATGGCTTTCCCCTTCGTCGCGCGCCCTTGAGCTTCCAACAAAACACGGTCGTTGAGGCCGAGCTTGCACTCTGGCATCCCACTGCACATAGCCCAAACCAAGTCCAGTTCAATCCAGGCCAAAAAACACACAAACAAAGGCCAAAGGGGATTGATCAATATCCACACCTCAAGTATGTGCGCATCTTCAAGGCTCCGACGACGTCTGAACGAATCAACTGACCGTTGCTGTTGACCAGAATGTTCACACTTTCCACTACGTCAAGGAATACCTGTCCAAAAAGCAGCATGAGTACGTGATTCACCAAACACCAAACAATCAAGGTATCTAGCTTGCATACCTCATTCTTTTTGTACTTGATGCCTTCCATTCGCCAGGACACCGCATTTGTCACCGCCATGGGAGGCCTCTGGTTCACCTCCATTCTGTACGCATCCGTTTTGATGAACTCGCTGAGAATCTTGGCTTCGGTATATTGGGGATACCCAAAGTCCATCATCTCATCCAGAAGCTCATACTGCATAAAAGACAGTATCAGAAGACCAGTGAAAGAAGAGCCAGTATCATCAACTAGGACTCATCAATACTTACCACAACAACAAAATTGTCACGCAGGGACTCCTCTTCCAGCTCCTCAAAGTAGTGCTTGAAAACCTGCGTCAGAGCTTGAATATGAATCAGCAGCTGCCGTTTTATGAGAGAATGCTATGAGAGATAACAAGTGGTTTTTACCTCAACGATGCGGTGAAGGAAGAGAAGCAGACTAGCGGCGTTGCAGTTCTGCCTCGAAGCCGTCATCACGTATACGTTGTTGTACTGGATGAAGAGGTAAGTGACTCCATCTTCCAGCAACACGGGATCATGAGAGGCTGGATCACCCTGCGAACAACGGAGAACATACTTCAGAGGCATGGCTGTCTACAGACAATCCATCTCAAAGGCAGCTTATATTCATGGTGGATCTTATACAAACTCTTTCTTCACTCTCAAAGACTGCAAAATCTATGACACACTCCAGATGTAATGAGAGATTTGGCGGTGTGAGACAAGACCTCGCCATCCATCAGCTTGGCGAAAGCGCGCTCGGCCTGCGGAGCAGAGACATCGCCGCGGTAGTCGCGCCAGATGAGCACCCGGCCCTTCATGTCCAGCAAAAAAATGGCGGACGCGGCGCCCGACATCTTGCTAACCTTTGAAATCGACAAAAAGAAACCCCCACCCTCCCAGTCTCTACCCCACAGACGCAAGCTCACGCTCCAGGCCCAATCGGCGAGGCCGCCGCCTCGACACCGGCCAACGACTTCAACAGCTGCAACACCAGCATCGGCGAAACGTCGCTCTGCATCAACTTCCACAACTGCAACAACAAACTCAAAATCTCGAGAATTCCACTAACTGAGCGGCATCGAGAGGGCTGCGAAACTGCCCATGAGCTAAAACCTCGACAGATTCATCAGATCTACTCACAATCAGAAACGCGTCCTCTGGAATATCAAGCCCGGCGAGATGCGTCAGCTCCAGCACGCTCTGTTGCTCTGCGGAAATCACCATCCACAACCCACTCAAAAACCGTAGCTCTCCCCACCAATAATGCAACCCTAGAGACCGCGAAGTCCACAAACCCGCGAAGGGTCTACATTCAAGACACGAAAAGATGGATCCAGACCTGGCGTGAGGGCCGTGGAGGGCGCCATGCGCCATGGCCAGAGCTTGAAACACAACAACTCTTGACCTGGCCGGTGAATCTCTTAGTAATACTGTAACGACGACGACTGAGCGGCGCGCGGCCTTCACGCACACTCGATGAAAGGAAAACCGTGATGTCACATGTCTATATCAGGTCATCAACCGCGGGTTGTCTCGAAGGGTTCGTTTTCAGGCGGCTGAGCTTTTCGCTTTCACCATGGCTGCCGAGATCAACAAAGAGGTGCTCACTCACGCTCGATTTGTTCTATGCTTCTCTCGTGAGGCGATTGAGGGGTTTGTATTGAGGGGATGTGGGTGTTGTTGGTTTGCAGGCGTTTGTGGAGTTGCAGGGGCGGTTGGTAGAGACGACCGCGAAGCTGAAGCAGGTGCGTGGGTTGAAGCGAGGGTTTGGTTTTCTTTGTGAGGAGGACTGAGGGTTTTGAGGGTTTTTTTTTAAGGTGTTTTGTTTGTGTTGCAGGTTCAGGTGCAGATCCGGAGTAAGGAAGCGGAGAAGAAGCGTGCGTTTCTGACGCTGGAGGAGCTGGATAGCTTGCCGGATGGGACCAACACGTATCGCGCTCTCGGTATGCCAGTGTTGGTGGTGCTTGAGTTGAGAGATCAGTGTGCAATGCGCGTGTGTAATGTGTGTTCATGGTGTGGCTGATGCCTAAGTTGAGAGATTGGTGTGCAATGTGTGTGTTCATGGTGTGGCTGATGCTCGAGTTGAGAGATTGGTGTACACTGTTTTCTCATGGCGTGGTTATTGAATGTTGCAATGTCACTTTGATAGAGGTAATGTTGCAGCGATTGTACACAATAGTTGGGCACCTGCAGTGTGAATTTCCATAATCACCGAAAGTTGATTTTATCAGGGGTTTGGGTCAAGGTTTTCTTGAGTATTCTCTTCTCTTCTCCCGGTTCATTTCAAGGAAGAATCTTTTTGTGTATGAATCTTGGGAAGGGAGCTGCCCTAATTTCATGCACTGATGTGTCGTAACATGTGTAATTTCAGTTTCAAGGTATAAAAGAGTGGAATGCCTGATATTCCATGTGGTTGTGCAATTGTGCAGGAAAAGCGTATGTGGATTCTGCCCCAACATGTGTAAAGGCGCACTAGAGTTTTCGATCAATTGCCGAAATGGCGTCAAACTTCTGGAATTAGATCTGAAAATACATCGAATTACTTTCAAAATCTTGGACTCTTGGTAGTGCACTTAATGTAACCTGATATTCCTGTTTCACAGGTTTGTACTAGAGCCCAAGGATGTACTTATCAAGGAGCAACAAACCAAAGCCGAAGAGAGTGACACTGCAATCGCTGCACTAGTGGTAATGCTTTGCTTTTTTCCGGCGTTTTTGCATTAAAGCCTATTCACTCTGGCTCGTAAGTTGTTATATTGCAGAAAGCACGTTTGATTACTTTGTTCATGCTATTATTTGATTACTGAGCTTGCAGGGGTCAAAGGAGTACCTGGAGAGACAAATGAAGGACGTGGAGAGCAACTTCAGAGAGTTACTGCAAAACTCTCCAGACCTTGCTCGCCAAGTGATGTCCATGTCTGTTTCATGAGCTAGAAAGCCTCTAGAAAAATTTACTGGTAAATGACAACTTCGAGAGACCCTTGTTTTTGTTGTCTGCTGCAACGGATAGAAGCTGCAAGTAGTGGTCACTGAGAATTCACAAAGGTTTGCGTTATGGAGAGGCTTCTTTCACGCTTGCAGCCGATTTTGTGATTAGGCTGTCGGTTAGTCAGAAATCTGTGGTCTTTATGGCTTCCACAGCAGGATAACTGTAAGCCAGTTTCTGTTATCACAAGTTCTTTTATTTTGAGTTTTGAAGTAGGTGATCGTTGTTTTGGAGTCTCCAGAATTCATGATCGCTGAGACTGAATTTGTGTGCACTCAAAAGTCGCCTAATCCTGCGTGTATTTTGGCGCAACTGAAGTTGTGAACACTTAAATACACATACACTCTAGTAGTTAATCAAGTGACTACAGATTCTGGACATTGATCATACAGAAGTTCAAAGCAATGCTACCGTGAAGGCAGATTTCATTTCAAAGTTATACAAAAGTGCACAGCAAACTTGGTTCTGCTCCAGAGTTTGGAGAGATGGGAAATGCAAAGGTGCTAGTGTGGCAACGTTTTTGGGGATTTAATATTGTAAGCCAAAGCCCAAGATAAGACTTACCTTAGCATCAAGAACTAGATTATTATAAATCAGTTGTCCATCACGATCGAGAACTTGGTGCAATTCGATCCACACCACAGCATTAGAATGTGCCCACAGTTAACAATATGCTCTTCTGAAAGAGTACGAGAATCTAAGCTGAAATTCACACCTGAAGTTGAACTCTCAGATCACTCACAAGCATAGAAAACCAACACCTCTTTCCGTGATGCCGCTCCTTCCGCTCATCCGAATCTAGAATTTAGTAAGGGGCTGGTGTTGCTAGTTGGTGGCATTTTGGTTCGTCTGAGTTTGGTGTTGAGTCTGGTTTTGTAGAGAAGGTGAATCGAGGAAGCGATCCATTAGGTGGGTCAGCAGATATGGGTTCATCCAGGGTGAGATTGCACTAGCGTGTAGGGTTTAGGGTTTAAGGCGGTGTTCGCGATGGCGAGGCGACCTCCGATGCGCTTGCTGCGTCTGCGAGGGTTTCCAATCCTGCAGCAACTGCAACTCGAGGAGCGCCTGCTGCGGACCACGCCTCACAACTGGTGCCTCATCAACGAGGGAACCAGTCCTCCCGCCATCGTCATGGGCATCTCCGGGTAATTCTTCTGCTCATCGGCATGCTGTGTTGAGTTTCCGGAAATCGAGACACTATTGCCTCCGAAAAGTGGATTTCCTCGTGTGCAGGAAGCCGGAGCAGCTGTTGGATGTGAGGGCAGTGATCCGAGACGGTGTGCCGGTGATTCGCCGGTTCAGCGGCGGAGGTACAGTGATAGTGGACGATGGCACCGTGTTTGTAACCCTAATTTGCAGCGGCGATGCCGTGCCCGTTCCGAAGCTGTACCCTCGGCCCATCATGGACTGGACGGAGGAGCTTTATGTCCCTGCTTTCAGATCAGTCCCAGGTTTCCAGCTCCGAGAGCATGGTAAGGTTTCTGAATTTCTGTTTCCGGTTCCTGTCCAAGAAAACAGCAGCTGATTATGTGTTACATTCATTGCAGATTATGTTTTTCATGATAAGAAGTTTGGGGGCAACGCGCAGTCGATCACCAAGGGGCGCTTTCTTCACCACACGTCCTTCCTGTGGGACTTTCAAGATGCTCGGATGGCGTATCTGAGGCTTCCGGAGAGAGCTCCTGCGTACCGGCTTGTGAGTTTTGTTTTCTCCGACGTAATTGTTTGTTGCAAAATCGAAGGTGGCTTGCTTATCGTCGTCGTCGTTGTTGTTGTTGTTGTTGCAGGCTCGGAGACATTCCGACTTCATTTGCCGCTTGAAAGACCACATTCCCACGCGTGAGGTGTTTGTGGATTCTGTGATGCATGCGTTTGAGCAACAGTTTTCTCTGGAGGAGACGGACCTTCACAGTTTTGAGCAGACTCAGCCGCTGGTGCCCCATTTGAATAGTACTTACGTTTTAAGCACTCAGCAGCTTGAAGACTCGTTGCTGAAGGTGTCGCCACAGAAGCAATAATATTTGGGCTTGTATACCTCTTCTTTGTAGCCAAGACGTAGAGTTCTAGATTATTTGCAATTGCTAACCATTCCTCCAAAGAATCATTCATAAAGAATTGAGAATATTCTTCACGACATACCTTCAGCTGAGCAGTTGATGTTTCTCTCATTTGCCAAGTGCTCCTACTCCGAGTGGCTTGCACAGGCCAGGTCCAATGGGAACTTCGAAGACATTTGATTGATCGGAATCAAGTCAAAGTTGCCTCTACGGTTTCAATAAACGACCAGATTTTACAGATGTCGCTTCGGAGGCTACTGGTACCACCACGGAAGTCAATCATTTCAACAAGTTATACACGTGTTAACAAATTTCTCACAGCCACATTCTGGTACCATATTGCTGGTATGAGGAAACACCTCACATCTTGAAACCCTAAAATGGGATGAAGTAAGATGGTGAGAATGCGGAGCAGAGGTGGAAATACATACGGAGATATACTGAATTCATTTATTCTCCTTGACTGTGTACGAGCAGAGGCTGAGCCAGAGTTCTGGATTCCTCGAGGGAAAAAACTACATACAACAGCCCACTTCCCACAAGAGCTTATTTCATCAATATCTGCACGGTTATAAACTAGCCATAAAGGTCTGGCTCTCTACATCAAACTCGGGTGGCAACTTCCTCATAAGATCCACTGATGCTGATTCTCTTCACCTGGAGAAGCACAAGAACCAACCCCAGAAAATCCTAATGCTAGACAGCACTCAAACCCTAATTCAGAATCCAAGCTCGCTCTCACAGCAGACATGCACAAGAACTAGCGTCTAGAGACGATCTCCCGAACTGATATCAAGACCAAAACGACTAGAAACTAAAATGTCCTCTCTAGTCAGGAGGAGAACCTGATGCTCCAATCAGAAACTTCGCCAAGAAATCAGTACCTTCGTTCGGAACTAACCCTCCAATGCAGCAGCACCAGAAATAATCTCGATAAGCTCCGTGGTAATGGACGCTTGACGGGACCTGTTGTAGCTGAGAGTCAAGCGATCAAGCACCTCACCGGCGTTACGGGTGGAGCTGTCCATGGCGGACATACGCGCTCCCATCTCACTAGTGGCATTCTCAAGCATGGCATTGTAGAGCACGGAAGCCAACTGAAACTCCGCGAGGTTCTGCAGAACCGCTCCCTGAGTCTCCCCGCCCTCATTCTCGTAAGACTCAAGGTTGCCGATCTTCTGCGCCTCCTCTCCAGCCAACATCTCCGGAGACAGCAATGTCGCCACGGTAGGCAAGAACGACACGGCCGAATTGAACTTGTTGTACACCAGCTTGATCGCGTCGTACTCGTTGTTCTTGATGATCTCGTCCGCGATCATGGCGCACTGAGTGAAGTTGATCGACACCTTCTGCGTCTCCGTGATGAAAGTGCTGATGGATTTCTTGTTCTCGCGCTGCAGCTGCAGCTTCGCCTTGTCTCCGATAACCACGAACTTGGTGTCGCGCGACTCTCCGTGCAACTGATTCAGCCTCAGCAGCGCCCGCGTGTACTTCACCACCGTGGAGTTGATACCCCCGCACAAACCCTTGTCCGTCGACAAGGTGACCACGAGCGTCTTGTCCCCCATCACCGCCGGCGCGTCGCCCAGCAGCACCGTGAATGGCTGGAACATCCCGCGCGAATTCTCCGCCTTCACCTGCACCGTGCGCAGCTTGGACGCCGCAACCATCTTCATGGCCATGGTAATCTTCTGGATGTTCTTCACGGACCGCATCCGGTTGCGCACGGCCTGGTTCGACGCGTTCCTGGCCCCGAACGGCGCCAAACCCTCCCCGGCGCCTAACCCTTGCTGCATCCCCCACGCCGGCGCGCCATTCTGCGCTCCCCCGACACCGGACGACAGCGTCAATCTGTCCGCCAACTGTCGGGCCAGGCGCGATCCGCCACGACGAGCTGCTCCCGTCGCCATCTCCGCAATCTGCAGCCAATGCAATGCGTCCGCAAATGCGCTCGTACTAGGGTTTGGTGCGCATTCGTCTAGAAGAAAAACATGCCTCTAGCTTCTAGCGAGCAAGTTTCTCGCTAGAAACGGGAGGTTGAAGAGGACCCCATGACCGTGGAGAATTCCGCCCGCAAACAAGGATAGCCTAAGGCCGTAGGGTCACCCGCGATTACTCTTTCCAAGCCTGGGCGAGCATATTATACCCGGCCCGGGACCGCTGCTTGACCCTCCACAATCGTACACACTAATTTCGATAAAATCCTACACTAATTCTAAATCAACAAGTAGAGTTCTTTGTAACCCAAAGGTTTCTAAAAGATATTTGCTACTTCTAGTACACCAGAATACCAACCGGTTCTCCCCAACGAGGCAACGTAGCATGTTAATATGAGCTTCAGTTGAGAGATAACTAATTGTATGTACGTGGTTTTTGAAATTGTATTCTCTAGTTTCCAACATCAAGTTTGTGTGCGTTCTCCTTGACGGTAATCCATTGTTGCAAAGAGATAAAGTGGGCATTACATAAACAGCAAAGTACGTATATTAACCCCAAAATACCCAAGGCATTTTCACACCAAAAACACTTCAAAACTGTTCGTTCTAGTGCAATGAGAAATGAGGTAACCTAAAACCTTTTATTTCTACATCTAACCATAGGATCTTAATTAAGAATTATTCATTAACGTCTTCACCAAATTTCATAAACTTTGACCGCACGAATTGAAAAATTATAGTGTTTGAAGTTGAAAAATCCGTTCTTTTTCTTCCCTGCTTTGAGTGGACAAGCGGACTTTGACTACACTTGGTGTCAAATTTTTTGCACTACACAGGGTCTGAAAACATTATCATCATGTTAATCATGATGTCATTTCCTTGTACACCAATTTATAGAGGTAGAGAAGGGGTGTAGTGTATTCAAAATAAATGTGCAAGGAGTGTAGGTTCAAAAATTGCCAATTCACGTTTTTTTTTTGGTGAACTAATTATGTTTTAGGATGAGATCCCAAATAGTCAATAAGAAGGTTTACACCACATCTTGTAGTAGAAAAAATAAAAGGTAAGAAATATGAAGATCTCTAAGTTTTATAGGAAAAAAAAGAAGTTATTTTGGTACCTTGCCTGACAAAGTGTGACAATGTGCTAAAATGTTTGACTTAGATTATTATGTTGTTTTCCACTTAAGACAAGAGAGTTTTTTTGACAAAATGAAAGGAAATAATATCATTTGCTAGTATTGAAAATCTCACATTCAATAGATTGTCCTATCAAAAGTTTTTGGAATTGCCCAACGTGCCCGATCTCCCCATTTGAAATTCAAAACCCTAAATTTTTTTCATAAAATGTCGGATTTAGGAAAAAAATTAGACTTGCACAAAGTTTTTAGCAATGTCCATCTACAGTAGAAATTTCAAAAAGAAATGTTATAAATTGACACCATAGGAACCTGCCCAAACCTTAATGAGACCCCTGAGGGGATTCTTGGGCCTTTAGCAGTTAAGTTGCAAGATTATTGATCCAGAGGTGAACATTACATCATCAGAATGATTTGCAAGTGAACATTACATCGTTAGAATTCTCACAATGATATTGCTTGCATATTTTTCAGTTTATGTTCAAGACAGTTGTTCCAAGCTAGGCATTAAAAGCCCAAAAGGATCACTACAATTTGACCTCAAGTCAACCTCAATGATGCCAAGGAGATACACATAACTTATATCTCTAGTATACAACTAAGTAGAAGAAGAATGTAAATAAACACAATTGAAACTAAAATGTTTGGTTATAAGAAAGTGGAGGCCTTGATAGTAGAAATAGACGTTCTCACGTCCACCACAATGATAGTCACATCATCTGCGTCTGCGTCTCCGTTTGCGTCCGATAGGAATCAATTTCAGTTGCTCCACCGTGATACTTGTGCAAAAAAAATGAGAAGAATGGAATCATCATCTATTATGAACATGTTTAAAGGAAGAACCTGGGGTTGAATCCTTCTTCTTTTCCTCCAATGCGAGATCTTGATTCCATCACACAAAATTTTATCCTTCAACCCTCTAAAACAACTGAACTAAGATCCATGTTCAAATCACAAAATACCATACCTCATCCGAGTCATGGCTCTGAAAAGCATCGTTAAATCATTTGTTGTCTCCCTTCCAACACACAACATTGATGAAATGGGAGTCGTCATCATCATTACCATCCAGATTGTGAGATCCAAATCAGTGCCGAGGCCAGCTTCGACATGGACTGCAAGACAAAGTAAACACAATTTTCAGTGTCCCAAAGATGCTAACTCGTCCTTGATGAATAGTTGTAATTCTAATTCTTGCAACTGGAGCACACAACCCTACCTAGGTAATTTAACCCCCGAAAACCACTCGCACACAAAACCCCAAATTTGACATGAACTTACGACTTAGTTGCGCGACATCGTCACTGCGCCATGGCACCGTTGCTCTTGCAACCTGCACCCCTTTGCTGCTACGACAAAGTCCGTCAAAAATGCATTTGTCTTGGTACGACATGCATCACCACTATCACCGCCTCCAACAACACAACAAAAAGCTTCATCAAATGCAACACAACTATACAACTTTTTCTTGCAAGAGCAATCACAATTCTTCCTAAAACATAAACATGAAAACCTAACACTTTCGTTGCAAAGAAACCCAAGCAACTAAACCCCGCACACAAAGCCCTAAATTTGACAGGAATTTACGGTTCGTGGCGCAACGTCGTCACTCTGCCATGGCGTCGTCGCTCTCGCTCCCGCGCCCCTTTTCCGCCACCACGAAGTCCACCGAAAACATATAAATACTTGTCCAAATGCATCTACTCACACACAATTAAATCAATGCTCATCACATACTCTTACAATCTTCAACTAGAATTTGCACCTAGTGGCAAATTCTCAAGAAAACAAAACCCGACATATTGAATGTAGAAACACGTCTACAAACAAAAAACCTCACTCTCAAAAATCACAAAGAAAATAGAAACATGTCCACAAAAAGAGTATTGAGTGGGTCGTGGGTAGGTCGAGCGTGGTCACTGAGTGGGTTGTGCTCTGATCCCCCTCCAACGGCCATCGGAACCTTTTGAAACGTTCTTTGTCCCCCATTCCCTATGAGATGCTTCCCTCTCTCTCTCCGCTGACGTGTCGTCTCTACGTCGCCTCTCGAGGCTAAGGTGGGTAGAGCTCCTACTCATGTCTTCAATTATTATAAGAGATGTCACAATTTTTTTTGCTCTAAATATTTATTAGGTTCAAAAGAGTTTGATGATCTATCAATTATTATTATGGTTAAAAATGAAAAAATGAAGTCAATATGAATTAAATCCTTTAGGGATGATTGTGTATCTTTAGGCGGCATATACACCTTTCTCTAAGAGTGTTGAGCGTCAAGGCGGGATCCCTCCAATGGGTTGTTACATATAAATTTTTGTTGAATGATTATATTCTTTCTTAATCTTCTTTGGCATCAAATCAAGATGATCAAATTGAACCAACAAGACAATATCTTGAGTGGTTTTAACCTAAATATTAAAAAAATCCTCGGAGAAACAAAAATAATTTGTAGAACATTTCTCCAAAAAAATTCTTAACCCCTAAATTCCCAAGAGTGCCCCAAGGGAACTCTTATAGTCTTTTGAAGGAACCCTTGGGAATTTAGGGGATACATATTATCCTTAACCCGTATTTTTGGCAACCTAATTAATCTAATAAAACCATTCAAGAACACTTGGTCCTTTGGGGATTAACTCCTAAATTACCAAGAGTTCCCTTGGGGGATTGTTGAAGGATTGGGCACGTTCCTCTTGTGTCAATTAATAACATTATTTTTTGAAATTTTTATTGTAGATAGATATTACCAAAAGTTTTGTGCGAGTCCAATTTTTTTTCCTAAATCCAACATTTAATGAAAAAGTTATTGGGCTTTGAAGTTCAAATAGGGTGATTGGGCACGTCATGCCAACTCCAAAAACTTTTGCTATAACACTCTATTGAATGTGAGATTTTCGATAATAGAAAATAATATTATTTCCTTTCATATTTTTAAAAAAATCTCTTGTCTGTAGTGAAAAATAACACATTAATCCAAGTCAAACATTTTCACACATTCTTGCACATTGTCGAGCAAAGTACCAAAAAATCTTCTTCCTTTCCAAATAAAACTTAGAGATCTTCATATTTTTTACTTTTTATTTTCTCCACAGCATAACGTAGTGTAAACCTTTTTATTGATCATTCGGATTCTTATTCTAAAACACATTGAGTTCACAAAAAATATAACGTGAATTGACAATTTTTGAACCTCCACTCCTTGCACTATTTTTTTGAATATGCTACACCCTTTTATTACCTCTCAAAATCTGTGTTCAAGGAACTAATATCATGCTTAACATGGTGGTAATCAAGTTGGACCTTGTGTAGTGCAAAAAATTGGACACCAAGTGGAGTCAAAGTCTGTTGATCCACAATACGCAGGGAAGAAAATGTACTTCAAACACTATAATATTTCAATCAGTGTGGTCAAAGTTTATGAAAATTTGTGAGTATGTTACCAAATAAGTCCTAATTGAGATCCTATGGTTCAAAGTAGAAATAAAAGTTCTGGTTTTCTTCCTTACTATTTGCATTGAAACATGCAGTTTTGAAGTGTTTTTGGTTTGAAAATGGCTTGGTACTTTAGTAGACAATAACTTTGATTCTCGCTTCTACCCAAATAAATTTTGTTGTGATTTTGATCCAACTAAAATTTGGTTATTATTGGCTTGGTCCAATGGCTTTATCCTTGGAATTGCAAAAGGATGATCAAGATTCAAGCTCTATTGCCAACCAATGGCTACTACCAAATCTACCTTTTGATTTGAGGTACATAGTAATAGGCCATGTAAATATAGAATTCACTTTTGAAATAAATAAATAAATAAATAAGCCTAGCATTTGTTAAGAAGAAGAAGAAGAACTCTAGTCCTCACTTAAGGAGGTCGGAGTGAATAAAGTGTTTGTTTGTTCCAGCACTAAACTAATGTCCACCAGACATAGATTTAGTAGTATGGAACTACTCCCCCCTCTCGAAATTAGACACTATGAAACCAAAAATATGTGACCAGTAATCAGTAACCAATTTTAGGAGGTATCGTTTAGATCAAGGAGAGGTTGGTTATTTTCAATTTTTTGTTTGTAAAGGAGAATAGACATCGCATGTTGGATAACAATTGTGTTAATTTTTGTGAATGTCTTTTTGATTTGATTGATGAAGATATCGAATGTTTTTTTTTAGACTTTTCATAGATGGGATGAAGGTGGTTGCTCTGGCTCCAACGGCAATGACAATAAGGTAGTCAACTTTCCATCCGAGGGTTGTAAGGTCATAAATAAGGGGTTGGTATTTATTTTAAAAAATCAATTGCTTCTAGGGAAAATCTATCATTACAGTATTTAAATTCAATAAATTGGATAGTGATGTTTGTGTTAATGTGGTTTGGTGGAGGGGCTTTGTATGATATTTCTCTAACGCATAGAAGGTCTGGTTTAAATCTAGCATTACAATGACATCTTTGGGGACCATATGTGTATGGAAGTAACCATGGAGGGACTATGTTTTCTTGTGGATTATTGTTGAAGGTTCCGGCGTTCGTAAGTATAAAACATTGAGATTTGTTTGAGGATATATTTAGCTTCCAGATTTTCCATACCGCTTTGTTATGTCTCTTGACGATTAGGGAATGTATGTGATGATTTTGGCATTTAAGGAGTACGGGTAGCCATGTGTCCGGGTCCATGGAGGTGCATATGGGGCATCTTATGGATGGAAATCTTTTGATACCAAAGAAGAGTTGTTTGTGGGCATTTCCCTTGTATTGTCTAATACAAAATTTGATAATGCATGTTTTTTGTGGATGTGAAATTGTGGGATTTTTCCAAAAGTTTGTAGAGAATTCATTATCAATGTTGTTATTGCTGGTCCATTTGTCTATGTTAGGAATTTTTTTGAGATTCGATCGAGGTTGCTAATAAGGTCTTGTTTTTTGAGGTATTTATCTAAAAATCTGATGGGGCCTTTGTCCAGGGTGTCTTCCATAGAGGACCAACTTTATCTTTGGAGGTAGTATGGGGTAGGGTGGGCGTGTTCATTTGGGTGTTTGGCATTTCTATGGGATTTACTTAGTCCTTTTTTAGCTAGTTTATCCGTTTGTTCGTTTCCTTCTATATTAATATGTGCTCTAACTTTATGGAAGGTTGTGATTTGTGTGCAATTTTGTAGCAATTGAACCATGGATGATAGGATGGTTTGGTTGGGGTGACTATTGTGGAGGGTAGGGTGTGTTATTTGTGTGTTTAATAGATATAAGATGTTTATACAATTTGTAAAGATGTGTGCAGGTTCATTAGCATATTGTGTAGTGATAATTTGGACGGTTTTATAGAGGGCCATCATTTCTGCTATGAGGATATTTTAAAGTCCATGGAGTCTTTTGGATATTTTTATTTCTTTGGTTGAATTGTATATGCCGTATCCGACTTTTTCTCTATGCCAATGTCCCAGATTGACTTCTGTTGATTCTTTGAAGGAACCATCTGTGTAGTAACTATACGTGGGGGAAACTTTAAGGGGATATAGTCATGATATGCGGGGAGGGGGGGTGGTGAAACAAGGTGGGTTTGTGTTGTGTTTGCATATTTAAGATAGGACCATTTTTTGCTACGATTCACTGGGGTTAGGGGGGGTGTAGGTGGAGCTATTATTGTATATATTCCGCTTACGTTGAGGTTATTTGTTATGGAGGTGAGTATAGCAAGTTCTTCTAAGGTACCAATATTATTATTTTGATGGTGTATGCATAGAATTTGAATGGTGGATGTGTTCCTGCATTCAAATTGTAGTTTGTTTTGGTATTGGTTCCATAGCCATTGGAGTCTAGTAACGGATATAGTGATTAGATGCCTTCCGTTTTCTTCGTATATATGTGCGTGGTGTTCATTTATTTTGATTGTATAGTTTGATGTGAGTATGTCTTTGTTGGGGTTGCATTCGGTTGTGTCTATGTTGAGCAGGGAATTATTATGGGTGAGGTGACTGATCTTGAGTCATAAAATTGCTCTTAAGGATGATGTGTTTGAATGATTTCCTAGTAGAATTTGTTTTGAGTGTTTCTATAATATTGTGCTAATTGTACGAAGTTGTGTGTAGAGGTATTTTGGTGATGCCATGGGAAGAGGTTCCGTTGATGTAACCATTTGTTGTGGGTAGTGTTGTTGTGTTGCCATTGGCATAAATATTTGGTGTCATTCTTCATAATTTTATTTGAGTCAATATGTTTTCTATGTTTATGGTCAGGAATTTGATTTATGGAATATGTGGATGGGTTTTTGAGGATGTTTATTGGGGGGGAAGGGAAGTGTGGATGCGGTGGGTTGGGGAGGTGAGTTGGCGAGCGGTTATTTCTGGGTAGATGTTGTTGTTGGTTGTAGTATATGTGTCTTTGAGTGTGTAGGGGTTCTGATGTGTTGGGCATGGTGAGGTGCATGTGCTGGGGCATGGGGTGTAGCAAAATAATTGTTGGGCAATATCAAGGGTGCTCTTTACTAATTTGAATGGTGTAGTATGAAATGTTTTGAATTCATTGTGGTTCATAATGTGTGTTCCATTTGGTAGTGTAATTTATTTAAGGTCAATAATATTTACTGAAAAAAGTTTTTGTAAGAGTTTTTGGGAGAGGTGTTGGTTAATTCTTGTATTATTTTGAGTTTCTTGTAGCCACATTTGTTCCAAAGGTGAGGGTTCTGATAAAAAAATCCGTGAGTGTGCTCTTTGGGTACACTTTTGCTTCATTTTTTAGTAGGAAAAATGTTCGGGTGATTGGTGATCTAGTGCAATCAGCTTTGTTTAGTCTAGGGATATTTTTAATCCCTCCATATTTGGCAAGGATGGAGTAGGTGAGTCCTTTGTAAATCTTGCCAAGTCTACCTTTGTCATTTAGTGCATTTTGAAGTTGTTCACCTATACATCGGAGGCAAGTTTTGTAGAAGTTGGATTATGACATTTGACATGCATTTGGGGATGCTACAAATGGATTTTTGTATGGCTATGGATTTTTAATCTAATTTTTTGATGGCAAGCATAGAGTATAGGACTACGTAGTAACTATATGTTACTCCGGGTCTGAGCACTGTATCTACCATATTTATTTTTTGTTTCATAGTGGCCAAAAATGTTGTGAGTTCTTTGCATTGTTTATTAAATTTTGTGGTAGTGGTGGAAATTTGTATCTTCCATTTAAGTCAAGGTACAAGGTTTGTGCCTAAATACACATATGGTTTGTTTTGAAGTAGTATGGGAATGGATTGATTATGGTAGATTATGCTAGCAGTTTGCATAAGTGCTTTGGTAGCAGTGGGGTTCATTTTGAAAATGTTTGGACATCCTGTGGCAGCACATTTTTAGGTGCCAACATCCATACCAGACCAATCGCAAAATTTGTCTATTTTATTGAGTTAGATTTGTAGTGATTTGAGTTTTCCGGCTACAGCGGCAAGGTCATCGGCGTAGGTGGCCAAATTGATGGTGATTTGTGATGTTACAAAGGTGTAGCCATTATTTCCCCTTTGTATCCATCTTAGTAGTGGTTCTAAGAAAATAATAAATAAGTATGGACTTAGTGTAACACCTTGTATAGTTCCGCGTTGTATGGAGATGTGTTAGGTTGTTCCAAAATATTCTCCAACGTATGAGGTGGTTTGAGTGAGAGAAGATGTTTCCTACTAGTGCGGCTGCGTCGGTGGGGTATCCGACATCAAACATTATTGCTAATAATCTTGCATGGTCAATGGAACCGAATGCATTTTTGAAATCAATATATAAAATATACATGTCTGGGTTTGTAAATTGTGCATCTTCAAGTGCGGCTATTTTGGTTTGGAGTTGTCTAGCAATAATTCTTTCTACATGGAAGCCTTCTTGGTTGTCATGTAAGATTTTGTGTTTTTCTCCATATGAGGATAACATAGTTGTGAATGTGCTTGTGAAGAATTTGCAGATAGTGTTGGCTAGGGTAATTGGTCGATGGTTTGGAAGCATTGAGGGGTTACTAGTTTCATAAAGTAATATTGTAGAGCTAGTTTTCCATGAGGCAGGGATTTGTTTTTGTTTGTAGCAGTGAGAGAAAAATAAGGAGAGAAGTTTGTGGAATCTTGGGGGCATTAGTTTTAATATGGAGTTTGGGATACGGTCTTGCCGTGGGGCTTTGTTATTTCCTAGGTTTTTGAGGCATATATCGTATGTGGCTCGGTTAAAGTAAGTATATAAGGGGATTTGTGGTTCATCATGTTTGTCTATGGTGAAGCCTTCAAGGTCATGCTATAGGTATTGTCTTACTGCACATGTACATGGAGGTGGGTGGTCCGGTAAATAGTTACATGTGGGTATGATAGGTCTATTGTTTTTTGTTTGTTGATTATATATTTCATTTGCAATGTCTTTAGGGGCTAGTTAGAATATTATTGTATTGGTTGGTGATACAGTCTAGTGGTGAAAATTAATTTTTTTGAAGACTTTTCTATTGATTTTTTTTTGGACTAGTTTGTACAATAGTCTATATTTTGATATGGAATTTTTAATATTTTCTTTGGCGTGTTTTGTAGTTATTTTTTGGATTTGTATGTTAACATTTTTGCAATTGATGCAATGTCATTAATCCAAGTATCATGTGTTACGTGTGAGGGAGGTGGTGCCGGGATTTTGGTGTGATGGATATTGATAATCTCATTACAGATGGGGTAGTTATGCCATTGGGGGTTAGTTTTTACAATTCGGATAAATTTCGTATTATGTGGTATGTGTCTAGGTGTTGTATCCATTTTTTTAAGAGTTTCGGAGGTAAGAATCCGCCTTGTTGAGATGTCCGCTTTGTCATTTGGGATATGGGTGTGGCTTTGCGAGTTTGTTCAAGTGTATCGGAAATGTTGTTGATAATTATGTCGAGAGTTTGGCATGCTTCATGCCATTGTGGCTGAGAGAGTTGTGTGTTGTTTTTTAGATTGTAAATCACGGAGTCAATTTGTACGGAATTTTTTATTAAAGTTTCTGGTATTAAATTTTTCTATGTTGTTTTTTGGGATGGGGTTTAGTATTCGTATATTATCGTTATTTACAGTAGTGGGTGTTTGGCTGATTAGTATGTTGTTGGGGATGTGTAATTGGATTGGTGAGTGATATGAGTTGAGATTAGTGTTAGTTTTTGTAGATGTATATTATATATGGTTGGGTGTATTAATGTAAAAACCATCGATTAAGCTCCAGTTGTTGTAGTTGTACCCACCTTGTCTAGAATATTGTGTATTTGTATGAATGTATTTGAGGATTAAGCTGTCTCTGAAGTTGCCCCATTGGTGGTCTGCTGTGTTTGGGGGGTGGTGTTGTTCCCGTTTTGTCGGCCGATTAATGTTATGTCTCTGTTAAAGTCCCCACATAAAAAGTATGTGTAGTTAGGGTTACTGTTGATTTGAAAAGGTAATTGTATTTTTTATATCTCTGGTGAATCTAATGTCTTCGGAGTGGAATGGTATGTAGGTGTGAAAGATTAGCCATGGCTGTAGTGGTTGATTAGCAATCTTTATGATTTGTAGGTATGGGGATATATGTGTTGGTGTAGGGATTTTTGCTATGTTGCCCGGGAAGGCATATTTTTTATGTACTAGTGTGAGAAGGCCACCAGGTCCTCGTGTGTAGAGTCTTCGTTGTTGAATGCATAGTGTGAATGCATGTGTGTTGTTAAAAATAAGTTTATGGTTGGAAAATTTGTTGATGTATGTATTTTGTTGATTTTGTGGCGAAGGTTTTGGTTTTTTGTTTGACTATGAAGGCTGTTGGTATGTTTGTGTGGGTAGTAAGACTTTGTAGGTTTGAGAGGGCAATATTGAGGACGGCAGTATAGTGGGATGAGGCGTTCTATGTGATTATACTTGTGTTTTTGTTGTTTATGTTTAGATTTTGGTTTTGTGGAGGATGGTAGGGAAGTGGAGGAGGTGGGCGTGTGTATTCTGGTATAGAGTCAAAATATTTTAATGTTTCATTAATTAGATTGTTAGGAAGGTAGGGAAAGTTATGTTTTATTGTGTTGTTATTTGGAGGAGAGTTTTCACTATGTATAAATCGTAGATTTTCTTGTGGATTGATTTTTTGTGAGTTATAATATTTTGGTTTGTCTCTAGGAATGTTGTATAAGGGTGTGGTGTGTTGATGTGTCTTTCTGGTGGATTGTGAAGATTGGCTAGGGTGTTTAGGAGGGTATTAGTCCATTGAATAATGTTTGGGTTTTGTGGGGCTAGGAGGTAGTTACAGTCTTCTATAGATGGGTGGATAGTGGTTATTATGGCAAACATGATGTGTGATGGTGGATGTGTGCCTTGTCAGTGGATGTATTGAGCAATGTGTGGGTCTGTGGTGTTGTAGGAGTGGTGGAGTGTGGGTGACTTTTAGCAATGGTGAAATTTTTTTGGCGATGTGTTGATATTCCGGGTGTAGTTTGATAGTGTTCAAAATAAAATATGTTTTAGCCTTTTTTAATGTGTTGCAAGGTGATGTTTTAAGACGTTTGGCATAGATCTGGGGTTTGTTTCGATGTTTCCTTCCAGTAGGAATAGAAGTTTGTGGTGTATGATTCTATTGATTATTTTTATTGGTTTGTATTTGTGTAGATAATATTTTTTTTGTTTTGGTGTGTGTTGTTAAGGGTATAGTTGTGCTTCTTATTTTTGTATCTATGTGAGTGGTAATATTGGTTTTGGGCATGTTTGTACTTGTGTTGGAATATGCTTTTTGGTTTTTACTTGTTTTTGCGTTGGTTAATATGGTGGTGTTTGGAGTTGTTTTGGTATTTGTTAAGAAAAGTGTGGCTGATGTTTTTTGTACGTATGTGTTTATGTTTATATTGTTGATATATGTGTGTGTGGATGTGTTTATGTTTGTGTAAGTAGATTTTTTTCTGTATGGACTTACGAATGTGTTTGGATATTTTTTTACATGTGTACATGAGCTTATATTTGTGCGATAGTGTGTATGTGGGTTTGTATGGCTGTTTCTTTGTACGTAAAAGTTTGTGTATGTGTATGTATTTGTGTGTGTGTATTTGTATTTTTTTAATGCATATATGCGTGTGTTTTTACCTTTTTACAATTGCGTGTGTATGTGTTTTGGATGAGTGAGTATGTTTATATGTGGAGTTTTTTTGGGAGTGTTTATTCCTTGTCCGGTGGACAAGGTCTTAGTAGTGGAACGAACAGACACTTTATTCACGCCGGCCTCCTTTGGAGACCGGCGTTCTTCTTCTTCTAGGAGTGTTTGTAGTTTAGTATTATTATTGTAGGGGGTTTTATTTTGTTTGGTTGTGTGTTTTGTATATGTGTTTTGGTTTGTGGATGTCTTTGAGTGTATGAGTTTGTGGTTGTGGATTTTTGTGTATGTATAATTTGTTTGTGTTTGTCTTTTGTATGTATATGTGTATTGTGTAATCGTGTTTGTATTTATTTGTATGATCTTTGTATAGTCTCGGATATCAAGTTTGGTATAGTGTTTGTACGGGGTATAGTATGTAATATCGTACAATTTATATTCTCTATAGTATCTATGACACTTTTTGAGTCTTGTATGTTTATATTGATATACTACTATGTATTCATATACTTGTATTCTACCAAATATTGGATAGACTATACTATACCTAGTACTATACTTATGGTATTTGTCGTACCACAATTTTTTATTTTTTTTAGTTAGGTAGTTATAGATATTAAAGTTAAGCAAGATAGCTAGGCTAGGAGGTTATCCCAACCAGGGATTAATCTTTAGGTAAGATTAAGGTAGAAGGAATACGGGGCTTTTATAAAATTCCTAAAAATAACAAGAAGGGACCTAGGGCCCTAGCTTAGACTCTAGCCTAGAAACAATCCCTCGGGCCCCGAACCCACGTAGAAACCGAGACAAGGAGTTCAACAGCTCAATGCGAGGAATGCCATCATCCGGGTCGGCCAACGCAAGAAAATCGAGACAAGGGACGCCAACCCGAATCTGGCCCAGAAAGTGGAAGAAACACGAATCTGGCCCGGAAAATGGATGCAATCCGAATCTGGCCCGGAAGGTGGGAAGAAGCGGGAGTGGAAGGAGCCGAGAAGGCCTCCAAGACGTGTGCCAGCAGGGAATAAAGAAGGCCTCGACGAGGAGCACCACAACCTTACCAGCCTCGACGAGGAGCATCACAATCTTACCAGCCTTGCAAGGAGCTGCCTCAGCCAACAAGGAGGAGCGCACCTTGTACGAGAGGCACCACGGCTCGTATTATCCGGGCCAGCCTTGAGGAGCACAACTTGTACGAGAGGCACCATAGCTTGTATCATCCGGGCCAGCCTAGACGAGCGCAGCTTGTACGAGAGGCACCACGGCTCGTATCCCCCGGGACAGCCTTGTACAGTCTACCCTCTTTAAATGATACTCCTCGGGAGCGGTCAAAAGCATAACACTTATCGAGGTATAACACATATCGAGTTCTGACCTAATTTTTAAGCCATTTTCCATTCATTTTTCATCAATTTTCATCCACCAATATATTTTACATTCATTTTTTTCATCCATTAAGACATTTTCATCCTAAAGAATCACCATAAACCCTAATTTGCATCTTACTTGGCCAATTTTACTACCCTGCATTACATTTTACTAGCCTTGCTCCTATTTATTGCCCCATACTTTCTCCGATTTTACTAACTTTAACATTTATAGAGGTGAAATTAACAAAGGAGGGAGCGGATAATGTCATAACACTTAACATATAACACTTAGTAGTGTTAATTTTTTGGGAGCGAGATTTTTCATAACATTTATCGAGGAATAACACTTATGGAGGTAACATTTAAAGAGGGTGGACTGTAGTTCATTCGAGCCAGTATAGGGGCACCACCAGTTTGTCTCCACCACGCCATCACGACCAAGGTACGTAACTCTTCAAGGTCCCATAGTAGCAAGAAGAGGACCCCACGAGGAGCACTTGCATTTGTGAAGCCATGCCAGCCTAGCAAGGACCTGCAGCAGCTCTCCAAACCGGCCAGCCTAGGGGCACCGGCAGCTTGTCTCCATCACGCCATGACAACCAAGGTACGTAACTCTAGGAGCCTGCAACAAATTGGAGAGGAACCAGTCTCCACAAAGAACCAGCCTCCACGAGGAACACCGACAGAAGAAGGAGGAACCAGCCTCCAACAAATACCAGCCTCGAGCAAGGAGCCCAACCCCTTGAAGATCCGGGCCAGCTTGTACGAGAGGCACCTCAGCTCATCCGGGCCAGCTTGTACGAGAGACACCTCAACTCATCCGGGCCAGCCTGTACGAGAGGCACCTCAACTCATCCGGGCCAGCTTGTACGAGAAGCACTCACGGCTCGTACCCGAACCAGTTTGTACAAGAGGCACCTCAGCTCCTATCCAGGCCAGCTTGACGAAGGGCACTAGCAGTGGATCAAGAAGAGCAAGTTCCAACCTTGTTTTCACACCATTCGAATCAAATGGCCTCCAACTTGGTGCCATTGGGGAAGAAGGATATTACCCGGTCATTTCCAAAGATATTCTAGAGCTCACCGAGCCCAAAGAGGATCTTCTTCGCATGGGATGTCTCTCTCTTATGGATTTTTGTTGGAGTTTTTAGGTGGAATCCACCATACAGGAGATGCGGCAAGATCCCTTGCCATAACCGGATGGAGATAACATTTGGGCGTGTCCGGATAGGTGGACCATGGAGAGGTGGCAAGAAGTGTATGACTTTCCACGACAAGGGGCGGGATGGACAAGTTTGAAGGAGGAGTATGCCAAGGGGAGGTTCGGTAACAAGGACGCCAAGAATGGTTATGCGGTACAAGATTGTGTGGACCCCCGTGCCAAACCGGTTCTCTCATTCCTCGTACCGATCTTACACCCGAGAAACCGACCAGAGTGACGGTTACTCTTGTTAACACCGTGTATGGTTCCTACCTTGGCAAAGTGATGGTGAATTGGGCCATCATTGTGAAGGATGTAGTGATCAAATTGACAAGGAGTGTTCATAATGCCAAGCGTGCACCCCTCTGCCCATTTTTGATCCACCTATATCACCACTTCAAGGAGACTATTCCTGAGGAGGACATGGCGTATGGAACGTATGGACATGATGATGAAGAAGTTCGAGGGGATAGAATCAGAGCCCGAATCGGGATCTGAATGGAGGAGCAGCTCATCGCAGTCAGAGGAGGAGGTTTTACCACCTCGCAAGCGCCAGAGACAGAGACATGGAGGAGCCCCTTCCACTCGCATCCACGCAACCATCCGCGCCGCAGCCACCGGACCGGCGCAACTCGGAGGCAAGTCTTATCCGCCCTCTGAGCTAATAGAAGCCCTTTGCGTGTATGTGGAAGACGCGGATAGGACTTTGGGACAAGCGAGCAGCTTGGTAGGCAACCCTCCGCGTGAAGGGTTGATCGCTGCGATCAAAGAGAAGGTCGGAGGAGTTGGTGATCTCCGCATCATGGAGCAGAAGGTCAACCGGCTCACGCTTGATATGACCAAGGTAAAGAGTCGGGCGGTGGAGGCGGAGAGAAGTTGCAAGGCGGCTCTTCTTCAAGCCAATGCCTCGGCGGCAACGTTACAGCAGGTAGACGAAGCATTGCGTTATCCTGCAGATGTAGTACTGAAGGCCAACATGTTTGATGCTAGATTGGAAAGGGATGACCACATTTCCAACAAGAGAGTGATTGCCTTCGTAATGGAGCAAACCGTGAAGGTTGAGGCGGCTTATGCCAACATGAGATTGTTGGTGAGCAATCTCACTCACATCCTACCCAAGTTTGTGGAAGACTGTGACAACTCTGATAAGGATGGAGACTCCGGTTCAGAGACCAATCCGGAGGAGCGTGGCTTAGGTGATCACGGCCCACGGAAAGAGAAGGAAGTGGTGGATCACAACAGCCCGGATTTACCCCTTCAACTCCCAAATTTGAGGGTCCCGATAGGACCATCCCCTTCGGAGGTCACCACACAGATGCAAAGCGGTTGGAAGGAACGCCCGGGTGTTGCAATGGAGCCTCCACTCCCTGTGCATCCTTGCCAGCTGCCACTCAATGACCCCTCTCACAGTACATCGATTGTAGCCCCTTTGCAGAGCGGGCTTCACCTTGGGAAGATCGCAAGTGAGAGTTCCTCTTACTTATACACTCTAGGACAGATATCCGGACAGGATGTCATCATAGGAACCCCGAGTCAGATATCGGTCCTTCCGACACGATCCGGGCTTCATCCGGGCATGACTACCGTACCATACACCCCGGATGGCCCGGATACCTTCTTGCCTTCAAAGGAAACCTTGTTGAGGGCAACTACTGCCCAACCCACGCCTTCTACGGATGTGTTTGCGCCATTGGTGGCACTTGCGGCGGCCGCGCCCACCTCAACTTGAAGCCGGAGTTCCAAGAAGCGCAAGAGGAGAGAGGGGAGGAAGAGACTCAAGGAGTTGGCCCAGAAGTAGGGCCAGGATCTTGGTTCGTAGGTCACTGTTCATTCTGGAATTTGGCCCCCGGTTGACTTTCGTTTTGACTTCGTTTTTCCTTGGGATTTGTGTAATAAGTTACCTTCTGACGGTGCACGTCTTGTGGAGAAGAAGCCACCGCCGCCAAAAGTAGTTAATGCCGCCGTTTTTAGTTAGAAGATATCGTTTGCCTTTGGACGTTTGTGTGAACTCTTGGCAGTATAAGAGAGGAGTCTCGTGGCACCTCTCTTCACTGCTTGATATGTGTATTTGCTTTCAGTTTAATTCTAAACCTACGCTCTCAGAAAACCTTCGATGGTTGGAGAGCTCAGATTCTATATGACTGTGAGTACCATTTCTAGTAGTCCACTCCTCAAGTCCGTACTAACCGTCGAAGTCATTGTTTCCTTGTTCCATCAAGTAGAGTTAGCCCGGATGGATGGGAATAACAAGCGAGATGGTTAGATTGTTAGTCGGGCGTGACTCTAACTCTGACATTTGTAATTGTTTCCTTGTTCCATCAAGTAGAGTTAGTCCGCATGGATGGAAATAATAGGTGAGATTATAAGTGGTTAGGGGAGGACGAGGGGGGAGTGACGGGTGAGGAAGGAGTCTTGATATGTCTTCTGTGACCTATCGGCGGCAGGATGTCATCGATTGTGAGGATGTACTCTAGATTTCGGATGCATCAACCTTTGGTCAGATAGGTTGATTCATAGGAGTGTGACCTTACTTTAGCATTCGTGCTAAGGACAGAGTAGGACCTCGTTTGACCCCCATGTGCAATGCTAGGTGCCGTTAACCAAGAACTACTCTAACAGCTCGGATTATCTTGAGAGATGGAAGGAGATCCAACTAATCCCTTTGCGCTGTGACCCATGGAGTAATAGGAGGAGGATTTTGTTCCCTGAAGAGAAGGAGTAGAGTCGAGTATCCCTTGAGCTATTGGCTATGCGATACCCACTAGATAATACTCCTTTAGCCAATTCTGAGGTAATGGAAGGACTAACAGCTCGGATGGTAGGTAAACCAAGTACTTGCCGCAAGAGTAGTGCTAGTCCTTAAGGCCCATGCCTTATTCCCCCTTACGGGAGAAACCCAGTGAAACTATAATCATCCCAAGTTAGTGAGTAGTAGTGATTGGAGAAACTGTGAGGAAGAAGTGTCGTTACCCATGCAAATACTAAAACTTCTTTGAGTCCATGAACCATCGTTTGTGGTGATAAAACACCCTCCGCGTACTAAAGTATCCCGGATGTCAATAGTGTACATAGTTGTAGAGTCACTACCGATCCGGGCCATGTAGGATCCGGGCCATGTAGGATCCGGGCCATGTAGGATCCGGGCCAAGTTGGATCCTACCCGAGGAGGGCACTTGAGCGAGGCGGTTGGTGTAATTAATGCTCAAACCTTGTAGTCTAAACCTTTATTTCCTTTCTTTTGATGTATCTATTGTGGTATACTTGACATTGTACAGATTTAGGCTTGTTGTTAGTCATTGTAGTTCTCGATGATTCTCTGTGGGAACGAATACCTTAGGGTATCTTTGGTGTTAAGATGTGAATAGTTGCCAACACGTACTACGACAATATTTATATGGTAATTTGTAGTTACCAAGTGTTCTTGAAGCCTTACATGTTTGATAGATCTTTGTCTTCAAGTGACAAATTCTTCCTCCCCATGATGACAAATATTCTCTTGAGCACTCCAAACAATGCATCTTGAAGGTTTTCCATTTCTCCATTGAGTTCCTTGTGCATCTTGTCGGTGTATACGCGGGTCTCTTTTCTAATCTTCTTGTTGTTGTTCTCCAAAAGTTCCACCATGTTTTTCTTGGTGAGAGTCTCAACCTTGTTTTGTAGTTTGAAGGTTGAGATGGTGTTGACAATTGCGGTGTTGATGTCATCAAAACCAAAGCTCTTCACTTCTCCGGTGGGGCGGTTGATGCCTTCCAAGCTTCTCTGGTGTGGTGCAAAGTTCACGTAGTTACCATTCATAACAAATGTCTTGTGTGCAAAGGTCCTATACACAATGAGGTTAGCACATAGAACGTTGGCATTACCATTGTGGCAATTGCCATATTTTTTGTGGAACCAAATGTTTCTCACATTCGCTCCATCCATAATTTTGTAGATCTCATGGGAAGTATTCATAATATCAAGATGGATAGGAAGAGGGTAGAGGATGAGGGTAAAGGATGAGGATAGAGGATGAGGGTTGGAGCTTCTTTCCTTGCTTTGGTTTCCACTACACCACTTGCTCCCTTGGTGTCATATACTTGTTTTGCTTGCAACACCTTGCCTTTCACGGTGACGTGGTGTGCAAACATTTTCTTTGTTTGTCGAGGTGTTGTAGCAATAATAAATGCATGTGAATCTCAATGATCTTTTTGTACACCGGAGATCTCGAATTCGCGCCCACGATCAAAGCTACTCTCTAGGACTTCCTTAAAGAAAGCTTGGGCTGAAAATTCCATCAAACTTACACTTTTGACCTTCACGGAAAGGTTAGTACCTTTTGCAATCCCAAGGTAAGACTTGCATACTTTCCCAATGACAAACTCATTATCAATATCAAGGATAAATGGCCTAATGCCCTTTTAAAGCAAAAGACCATCATATTTGGATTCAAGTAGGTGCATTTAAAGACTTCCCCCCATACCCCTATCATTCCTCCTTTTTTATGCTCAAGCATTGAATTACTAGTGGGTCCACTATGTCTTTTCCAAGTGCAATGTTCATTTTATTAAGTCTATCATGAACCATCTTCTAAACATCGTCATGCATCACTGGAGTTTTAGGGAGCTCAAAATGAATGGCAACGTGATAGTTCAGGAAAAGATCGGAGTTCTCATTGATCTTATTGTCAAACGGGATTTGGATTAAGTTAAAGTCTTGTCCCTCAACATCCTTTTTTGATATAGGGTAGAGGGTTCGTGGGATTCTAGAAAAAACTACTCTTGCATTACATATCTCTTCCGCTTCCTCCTTTCACATGCCTCTCATCATCATATCCTTCACTGTTTGCCACTGTAAAGCTCCTCGTCGCCATCCTCCACCGCCAAGGCCTCCATAGCTTGAAAATCCATCTAAATTTAAATTTGGTTAACTTTGGGATTTCAATAGACTTACCTTTCTCCACAGGAGAGGCTCTGCTCTTCTTATTGTTAATTCTCTCTTCCTTGATGTTTTTAAGATTTGGGCCTTGAATGGGCTCTTCTCTAGGGACTCCACTTCCATCTCTGTATCTAGGTTCCTCCTGGTATTTTCTATCATGGTGAGAGTGGGACTTACCTGACCGTTGGAGAAGCGTGGGGTGGGACGTGGGTTGGTTGGAGTGGGGTTTAGGCTTGGTGCTCTTCTTCGCCGTGGAGAATTTGGCACAGAGAGTCAAGGGTGTCCCAGATTGGGTTGGGTGTTGCGGCTGTTGCAGGTGAGGTCTCTAGTGCTTCTTGGACTCTTCCACTTCTCTTCCATTTTCCGTCGACTTCCTCTTGCTTCTGTGATTGTGGCCACTCCTTTGTTTCTATCTTCCATTTCTCTCACTTGTGTGCTTCTGCCCTCTGCTGTTTGTGGCTCTAGGCTCTACTTTGTTTTTGGTTGCAAGCTCTTCGTCAAGTAGGTCTGATGGCTCTCTCGCGTTAGTGTTCATTGGTTCCCTTGCATTTACGTCTGCTAGCTCCTTATCGTTTTTGTCTGTTACTTCTCTTGGATTTGGCTCAATTAGTTCCTCCTCAACATTTGAAATTGGCTCAATTAGGTCTTCCTCCTCGGCATTCTCCCATAGCTCCTCCTTGGCATTCTTCCACAGCTCTTCCACGGTGTTTGAGTCTGCAACTATTTCTTTGTTTGGCTGCCTGCTGTTTTTGTCTATGGGCTCTTTGGCATTTGCGTTTGCTACTTTTTCGGCATTTGGTTTATTGGCGTTACTGTCTGCGAGCTCCCCTGTTTTTTGGTTTGTTGGCTCTCCAGCGTAATCGTGTGTTTGTACTCTGACGTTTCTGCCTCAAGCGTCTGGATCTATTGTTCTTCCTATATTCGTGTCTGTTGTTCTCCCCGATGCTTTGAGCTCCCCTACTTTTGGGTTTGCTATCTCTCCAACGTCTTCGTCTGTTTGCACTCCGACGTTGCTATGTGCGTCATCTAGGTTTGCTTTCCTCCTTGAGCTCATGTCTTTTGGTTTCCTCGATGCTTCAAGCTCCCTTGCCTTTGGATTTGCTAGCTCTCCAACGTCTTCGTCTATTGGCACTGCGACGTTTCTGTCTTCAATGGGTATGCCGTCCTTCCGGTACTCTTGTCTGTTGGTCTGCCCAGTGCTTCGCTCTTATGTAACGGCGCCTAAGGTGGGTTAAGAGTCTGTACTTGAGTGTGTTCTTTGTGTTGTTGTTTTATATTTATTGATGAGGTTGTTCTTGTGTCCTTGACGTCTTGCTCAGCTTTCAACTCCTCTTGTCTCCAGCATCTATCTGAGGTTTTTTTGACGTTGTGTGCTGCCAACGATATTGTTGGTGACTTGTCTTGGCGATTGGTGTTGTTGGATGTTGCAGGAGTTGTATAGAGGTGCGGCTTCTTTCTCTACCTCCTATATGTAAGATATTGTTAGTGGAATTTGAGATATGCAAAAGAGAGATGAAAGAATGGTGTAGAGATGTGGCTTGGGTTTGAGCTTGATGTTGCAACTGCCGTGGATCTTCTTTTGTTGTGGAGGTGCTCCTTAATTGATCGTTCTTCTGCTGCGACGTTTCTCCAGTCCTGGACTGTAGAATCTTGTTGCTAACAATGATAGCCTTTGCTCCTACTTTACTGTTGTGTTGATCATGTCCGTGTGTTGATATGTAGGTACACATGCACTTTTGCGGTTTAGCTTGAGGGTGCCGGTGGTCTAAGGATATCCCTGCAAGGTGTGTTACCGTTAGGTCTAGTTGTTGTGGTAGATCTAGAGGGGCTTGATTTGTAGCCGATCTCGTGGTAGTTACTTGGAGTTGGAGATCTAGGTTTTTCAAGACTATGTTTTTTAGTTTTTGTGCTGGTGCTATGAATATGTGCTACATCTATGCTATGGATGATGGTTCTATGTTGTAAAATTGATCTATTAGAAGATATATTGTCTTCTAATGGCGTGGTACATTTGAGGCTAAGTGTGTGTGTCAAAAGAGGCAAAATAAATATTAGGAAACAACAATAAGAAGTATAGCAAGCAATTGCAATGAAAAATGGGGGGTGAGGAGGAACCATGGATGATGTGTTAGTGCTGCCTTGGAGCAGTTGTGCATGAATTTGTTTCTTGATCTTGTATGTTGGAATCTTGAGTCGGGGAGGGAAAGACTTGTTGAGAGGTCGCATATCAGAATTCTAACACTTCAGATCTGGGGGGTGGATGAGCCTAAGTACGCACTCAATGAATCTAGATTTATCTCAAACACATGGCTCCCACCCTTCAGACCTTGCTCATATAGATCTCTCACTAGTACGTTCTTTGGCCAATCGGCCTACGATCTAGTATTGAGCCACCTAGCACAAACAATCGGCTTCCTAGACCTCTCAAACGATTGAGTTCTACAGCATCAAGGGCTCTCAACACGACCAACTTCCTCTTGTTGCTCATAGCTTGTGGTTCACAGTCTAAGTCTTTCACCTCCTCTCACCAGGAAATGCGGAGCTCACGCACTAGTCATCCTTCCCATTTGTTAGGAACATAGTCACTAGAACCTTTTACTTTACTTTTATTTTGCGATAGAGTTTCTTGAATCTACTTTAGGGTTTCTTTTATATTGGTATATATATAGGAGTTGAGGTTGAAAAGTTCTTTAGTCTTAACAACACATGTTTTGGAGCTCTAGCTTGCCTCTTTTGGTGTTGTTCGGATACTTGTCTTATTGATTCAAGTTCTTGTCAGTTATAATCTTGAACCTTTCTTCTAGTTTTTGATTTCTTGTTGAATATCTTTGTGTCCCTCGCAATATGTGCTATTTTGGTCACTATGGCATATTTAGATGCACTATCTTCAACAAATGCTTGATACATGCAAGTCTCTAATCTACAATTTATCTTTTAATTAACAATTAATCGTACGAATTTATTTATCACTTTTAAGTTAATAATTGTTTTCACTTTTAAGTTAATTACCCTACGGGTTGGTTGGGTTTGTACATAATTACCTCAAAATGGAGAATGTCCAAAATATTTGGAAAATTTAAGGGATTTGTCTAAGGTCATACCCATGTAATATCAAGGTCATACCCATGTAATATCAAGGTCATATCCATGTAATATCAAGGTCATATCCATGTAATATCTAGGAAATACTCATGTAATACCTAGGTGATACCCATTGTGTTCAAACTATTGTGGATTGGAAAAAATAATTAATTCTACAAGGAATGTCCAAACCCGACCTAACGTCAAAATACCTTAAACCGACACTCAACCCTAAAGCGACCCTGCAGACCTCGTCAAAACCGGATTTCTTCTTCTCTTTTTTTGTCATAATTTCTGTCAGAAATATTCCAAGTCTATTCCAAGCCCACCAATGAATGCAAGGATGGAGCTGGATGGAGCTAGCGGTTTGGTGTGATAGAGGTGACGGTTTAATGTGCTTTTAAGGTTTGGTTTTGTCACTAAACCTGGTCGCTTTAGGGTTGATTGGAGGAAACCCACTTTCTTTCTTTTTTCTCACAATCTACAACGTTGTTTTCAAAAAAAAATTCTCTCACAAATCAGAACCTTATTTCTCTATCCAAGCATATTTTTTTTGCAATTAAATCTCAACTTTTGAAACACAGAATCACTAAAGTGTCGGTTTAAGGTATTTTGACGTTATGCGTACAACAATTTTTTTTTTTTTTTTTTTCGTTCGCCAGACGCCCACGTGGCCACTGACAGAACTTCCCTCTAATTTACTACCGAACCCACATTCGTACAGTACTATAGTTATCACTTGTAGGTCTCCCTAAAATACCATAAGCAAGTGCGGCAGAATGTGCGTCACGAAGCCCTACATAAACGCTCTCCATCGCATTCTACCTGCACCTTTCATTGTCTCATTCATCAGCGTGTGTTTCTGATCCGGTTTTGCTTGGATGTTCCTGGCTGTGGCGCTGCGCCTTCCGAGGGCGGTCTCGTCAGTGAGGCCTGTTCCGCGCGACACAGTGCCCACAGCGACCGTCGCGCCAGGCGCGGCAACGGCCAGGCAACCGTAGAACTCCGTCCCTGGTGCTCGTGCTGCTTTGTGCGCTTTGCCGTACTATTCAAGAGTGCTCAACTTCTGTAAACCTGGGGTTTGTCTTGATTTTTCTGGAGATGACGATACTTTCCCCGGATGAGCGACGCTAATTCCAACTGTGCTATTTCAGTCAGGAAAACTGATCCTGAAACGGGACTGGTAGGGGATTGCATTCCCGTGTGTAAAATGCTGCCGCTCTGTGCATGCGCAGTGATTGAATGGTGGAATATGCTAGAGTGTTTGGCGAGTGGGCAGTTAGGCAGATGTTCCAGGTCTGTCATTGACAATCATTTGCCGAAAATCAATTGTTTCGTGTCGAGCTATGATGATACCAAACCCCAGTTTAATGCCACTTCTGCGTCTGAAATCTGTGAATGAGAAACTGGTCAATCACTGAGCTCTAGATGTTATATACGATGTTCTCCGTGACGAGATTTTCGTCAAGCTCACAGACTTGATATCGGGAGTAACAAATACCAATTGCTACATATATATACTCAAAACTTGTCCACACACACAACATGTGGATGGCCTACCTGCGTAAGTTAACAACCACAATTCGGAAAAGTGCTTTCTACGTGGAATTGTGGTGGAAATACTGCTCTGCCCTCGTCGAATTTCCTCTCCTACTGATATATACGACGACGGAAGTGCATGGATCCAAGGAAGTTATCACAGTTCGCAGATCAGGTTAGCGATGAACTATCACTGTAGACCGCCAATGGGCCTGTCATTCTTAAAGAGTTCATTTATTAAAAGTCTATGTCAAAAGGCCATGTTTTTAAAATTATAAATAAAATGTAAAAAACTTTGCATAAATTTTATGCATCATTCATTTACTTTTCTTTCATTCAATAAGTGAGTTTTTTAATAATGTTTCTACAAGTTTCATCCATCTTTTCTTCATCAATCCTGAATATACTTTTCAATCATCCAATAACATCTACTTCTTTTCAATTGATATTTTTCAATTCAAATAAAAGCTTTGCTTAAACCCTTTAGTACACAAGTGACATAATTTTATTGGATAGTGACATTATTGTATTTCCATCAATGTGAAGCTTCAACATACAGTACAATCTACTTGCTACCTCTACACATTGACTTTGGACACTAAAATCAATTCCATCAAATGATAGATGTTGTGCAGATTTCTCGTAAGTTTAGATCATGAACTAAGTTCAACGTTGTAAGGTTGGATACTAAAAATAGATATTTTATTTCCATCAAAAGCAACTAAAAAAAACCAGCACATATCCGAATATTGTAAAAAATGCATGTTTTAAACTATTGCAGACTTCGACCTTAGAAGATCATCTGGGAAAACCTCATAATTAAAAATAAAAATGAATGAGAGAAAGCTACCAATAAACAAGCTTTCCAGGCCAATTCTAGAGCTCAAACCAGAAACCTCTAAAAAAAAACAGAGTCGGTCCAAACGCTTTCCTTCTATTCTAATTATCTAATTCAGGAAGCATTCTTTTCTTCGTAGTTCTGGATCAATACAAACTCACCGAGGTACTTCCGAGGAGCGACGCCAGGATTCTTAGGATCCTGTGACTTCGACAGAGGTCCAAACCATGATTGTCCCACCACAACTCCGGGCCCAACCACACGAACGTAGTCAAAGAACTCTTTGCCGAAGGGCCCTGGCTGCTTTCCTGTCACCAATGTGGGCACAAACTCAAAACCAACTCAGGATGATGTTTTTTATGATACCTTGACAGTGAGAGAGAGGATGGAGGGTGGTTACCTGGCTGAGGGAATCCGATTGGTACCGCGTTTCTTAGTTCCAAGTGTCCGTCGTTGTAGGAGAACGCAAAGTCGCACTGCTCGTTTGTGGCTGCCACTGTTCTGATTGGTCTCACTCGGAAATACAGAGGGGCAACTTTGTTCGCAAGCCCTTCTAACCAAGCACCTCCTGCAAGTGCCGAACATCCAGTTAGTTTTCCAATTCTAATACTACTAAAACGTTTCTTCAGCTACAGAGAACTGAAGGCAACTCCAGTTTTCGTATGAAGCTTAAACATTTTTTGAGCCATTATTTTTGAAGATATTCGAAGAATTTATGAAAATGATTCATTTTTGCACAGACTACAAGAAGTTTCAGAGGAATTAATTCAAGATCATGTCATTTTTGCACAGACTACAAGAAGTTTCAGAGGAATTAATTCAAGATTTAGTATTGTAAGAAAAATGTTTTGATTTAATAAAATATATGTACTCTAAGCAAATGTTTTGATTTGATAAAAAAATATGCGTTAAAATATATGTATTTTCTACTATATGCATGAAACTTGGAACTCACCTGTAGCCACCCTACCGTATAACTCTTTTTCTTCGGTGTAAAAGAAGGCCTGCACCCATCCAGATAACAAATATCATAAAAAGACGTTGCATACGCCAGAAGCAACAACAAAGAATCCAAATAAGCAAACATCATGCATATGTACCTCCTTGAAAAAACAACTCATCCATACAATGTAAAGCTCTCCAAACTCACCTTTTTAAATCGACTCAACCAGTTGAATATTGATGGAACTGACACCAGCCAAATCACCCAACTCCAGTCATCAGCTCACCACTGTTCAAAGAGTAACTCTCTGCTGTAATTCCAAGGCCTGTTAATTAAACACTCAAAAAAGAATTCAGAATGAATCAACTAAACTTTAGACACTCACCTTCGTTTACTTGCCCTGTCCAGAAGATGGGCTGAAGAGGCTCAACAGCTGGATTCAAAAGAAACCGTGAAGAATTCTGCAGAATCAACCGCGGGTCTTCATATCTAAGTTCTGCCATCTTCCACATGGCCGTTATGTGCCTGATTGTGCCATCAAGAGCACGGGTTGGCATTAAAAGGACCGCAGACAAGCGCATGATTCTAGTAAGATAACGCTTCACTTATGCTTTTAATATTGCAGAGACATCTTGACATCGCACATAACAGCACTTTTTGCAGTTTCCTCAGGACAAGCACCAACCACTCACAAGAAATGAAGTGGAACCAGGCTGTTGGCTCACCTGGGCTCCAGCAAGTCCAGCAGCCGGTGCCTGCGCTCCTCTGGAATAGCTGCAATCTTCTTCCTGCAGCAGCGACCTTCAGTTTCTAGAGTACCAAAGTGGCCGGTATCAGAGTTACTCACCCAAAGGTTCAATAACATACCCCATCTTTCTTTTCATTATACTACTATCACCCACAATAAACAGTTAGTAGATCAATAGAAGAGCTTAGTGGCCCCTAAACCCAAGCCAAAGTAGTGTTAACCGTCTTGGAGAGTGGATAAGTTTCCATGAGATAGCATACATTCATCATTATACTACTATCAGCCACTCTAAACTATTATTAGATCAATAGAAGAGCTTAGTGGCCTCTAAACCCAAGCCGAAGCAGTGTTAGCCGTCTTGGAGAGTGAGATAGCATATAGATTAGACGCCTTACTCTTCTTTGAGCTAATTTTTCTCTCCTCTGACGTGATTTCAGAATGAAAAAGAAGGAGGTATCTTATTGGAACTTCAGGTGAGGTTACAAATGACTCTACCGAAAAGAAACAGAGACAGACACAGAGAGCCTGCACTAACAGACACAGAGAGCCTGCACTAACACACACGGAGAGCCTGCACACGCTTACCACAAGAACGCGGCATGATTGTAGTCGGTGTTGGACATGGGCTTGAGAAACGGGGGCGGAGCCAACAAAGTGAGAACATCCAGCTCGTCCAGATACGCCTTCCGCCCGTCCGCCAGAATCCGGAACGGCTCCTCTCCTTCGTTCCCAACCGCTCCATACTTGCCGCCAGTCGTCGCCCCCGCACCGTCCGCACTCCTCACCGAGATGTCCGCCTCCCCTGCAGCGCCCGGAGACGGTGATGCCCTCCTCCATGGATCCCACCCCTGACCCAGCGGCAGTATCCCAGCCTGGTCGAACGTCTCGTACGCCGGCAGCTCGGAGCTCCCGTTCACGGGCCTCCCATTCCCGTTCGTCGATTGGCAAGCCACAGAGCATCGCCTTGAGGGACCCGAGGACACCAATTCGGCAAACAAGGAGCAACCTGAGGCTATCGCAGGAGACTTGTTTGTACCGGCGCGGAAGTGCAGCAGCTTCAGCGACGATGGCGCGCCGTGAGATTGTTGTCTGCTCGGGACTCCGATTGCGAGGTGGAGAGAAACCCTAATTTGTGAGGATGCCGCCATGCTTGTAAAACCCCGGCTCTTAAACCCCTGGCAACACAACCCCTGCTAAACCCCTGAAGCTGCCATGAAGTGAAGCAAGCAAGCAACTCCTGTCAACACTTTAATCCTTTAAGGCCAATGAGCTTTTTGGGCATGTGAGGATCTATGAGTGTTCTAGATCATGCAGAATGACATCTATGCAGAGGGTACACTTCAGCACAAAATTGTATGAAGTCTTTTCACGGAAGTCACTGTAGCTCGTCAATGCTTGCACCGAATGTAGAGGCGATGGTCTCAATAGATGCCCATCTTCCTCGACCTCTAAGTCATGGTCTATTTCTTCCTTTAAGGTGCATGTAGCGCTTTCTGTGAAGATTCTTGTACCGAAACGAGCCATGTATGGTCGATCGGACTTAAATGGGTGAAATGTATGTCGTGGCAATGGTCTCAATAGATGCCCATCAGACTTAAATGGCTGAAAGACCATATTTGGGTCGTTTGGGCACAAGAACCTTTGTAGCAAGCGTTGTAGGCCACCTTAAAGGGAAAAACAGACGAAGACTTAGAGTTGTAGGAAGATGGGCATCTATTGAGACCATTGCCACGCAATCGGTGCAAGCATAAGCAAGCTACAGTGATGTCCGTGTACTGAGTTTGTAGATTTTTTGTGTTGAAAAATATCCAAGGCGTAGATGTTATTCTGCATGATCTAGAACACTCATAGATTCTTATAGGCCAAAAAAGCTTATTGGCCTTAAACCCCTCTAAAATCTCAGTTCATGATGTTGGCATTCTTTGCTTGTGTGTTTGCAAGAAAATCAGTTGGGGCCCCCAATTTCGAAATAAACTTTTGAGAATTGGCAGAAATGCTTGAACCTGCACTTTGAAGGAGTTTAGTAATCTATTCTAGGATATCCCTACACTATATTTTATGTTTAGTGTAGTGATTTTAATGATTTGAAAGTGCTATAACTTTTCACCTTTGACAAAGATTTTTACTGAGAGTACAACTATCTATACTACTTATGAGGCGATCATTATCAACATGGTTGATAAAAACAGTCATCGAGAGTAAAAACTTATAACATGTATAAATCATTTAGTGTGCCTACACTAAACATAAAATGTAGAATAGTCACTGCAAGTCTATTTCTCTTATTCTAATCACCTCCACTACTGGTGATTTTTGGCGTGGAATGACCTAACGCAAGGTGTATCACAAATCCATAAAATTTATGCAATGTTTGGTAAGAAATTATCCCATTATCTTGAGTCAAAGTACACTGACCATGACCGCGTAGAGAAGAAAAAATCCATATTGGACTCTTCAAATGCATGTACTGTATATTATAATCTGTGCGGTCAAAGTTTATGAAATGTTGTGAGGATATACTTGTAATAGTGAACCTCAAGATCTTCTGGTTGAAAATAGTAAAAAATTATTTTAGTTTGTCTTGTGATAAATGTAATTTCAAACTAAAACAAAAATTGTTTTAGTTTGTCTGCTCGCGAGGACGCTCCCATGTGAGAAGGGGTAATGTCATACCATGAATTTTCAAAAAAAAATTAGTTAGTTAATTAGGAGTGGTTAGTTTATACAAAATAGTTTAGTTGGAAGGTTAGGGTTAAACTAAGTGTTAATCTTTAGATAGTATTAGGCTAGGAAAAATAAAGAGTAATTACAAAACATTAAGGTAGATAAGGACCGACCTGATTCTGCACCTTAATCCGGGCCATCCCAAGGATCCTAGCCCAAAGGTACCAGCATACGGACAGTGCAACAAGCCGAGTCTCCAGTCCAAGTCGGGACTCAGGCCGACCACGAGCCAACTCGGAGGCTGGGAGATACCCGGATGAGCGAGGAAGATAGAGAGGGGTCGGGTTGATCTGGAGAAGGAAATATCTCGGCAGGTGGAGCGGAAGGCTGGAGCGGAACCTGTGCGCGGACCTCTCTTGGCAGGTGCGCGTAGAAGCTCTCCGCAGGTGTGCACGGGAGCTCTCAGCAGGCTCTGTGCGGAAGCTCTCGGTGGCCGGGTGCGCGGACCTCTTAAGCAGGCTATGCGTGGACCTCTCAACAGGCTGTGTCCAGAACATCTCGGGAGGCGAAGCGGAACCTGTGCGCGGACCTTTCGGCAGGTGTGTGCAGGACCTCTCAAGTAGGTGTGCGCGGAAGCTCTCGGCAAGTGTGCACGGGAGCTCTAATAGGTTGTGTGCGGAAGCTCTCAGTGGTCGGGTGTGCGGACCTCTCAAGTAGGTTGTGTGCGGACCTCTCAGCAGGTTGTGTGCGGAACATCTCGGCAGGTGGAGCGGAAGGCCGGAGTGGAACTTGTGCGTGGACTTCTCGGTAGGTGTGTGTGAGACCTCTCAAGCAGGTGTGCGCCGAAGCTCTCGGCGGGTGTGCGCGGAAGCTCTTGGTAGGTGTGCGTGGAAGCTCTCGGCAAGTGTGCACGGAAGCACTTAGCAGGTGTGCACGGGAGCTCTCAGTAGGCTGTGTACGAAAGCTCTCGATGGCTCGGTGCGCGGACCTCTCAAACAGGCTGTACGCGGACTTCTCAGCAGGCTGTACGCGGGCTTCTCAGCAGGCTGTGTGCGGAACATCTCGACAGGCGGAGCGGAAGGCTAGAGCGGAACTTGTGCGCGGACCTCTCGGTAGGTGTACGCGGATCTCTCAAGTAGGTGTGCGCGGAAGCTCTCGACAAGAGTGCACAGACCTCTTAAGCAGGTGTGCGCAATTGCTTTCGGCAGGTGTGTGCGGAAGGTCTCGGTTGTCGTGTGCAGAACATCTTGGCAGGCAAGTGCGGAAGGTCAGAGCGGAACCTGTCTGCGGACCTCTCAAGTAGGTGTGGGCGGAAGCTCTCAACACGCTGTGGGCGGAAGCTCTCAATAGGCTGTGTGCGGAAGCTCTCGGTGGCCATGTGCGGAACATCTCGGTAGGCAAGTACGGGAGCCCGGAGCGAAACTTGAGAGCGGAAGGCCGGAGCGGAAGTTGGGAGCGAAAGGCCGGAGCGGAAGTTGGGAGCGAAAGGCCGGAGCGGAACCTGTGCGCAAACCTCTCTATAGGTGTGTGCGGAAGCTTTGGGCAGGTGTGTGCGGAAGCTTTCAAGCAGGCCGGATGCGGAACCTCTCAAGCAGGCTGTCTGCGGAAGGCTAAAGCGGAAGGCCGGAGCGGAACTTGGTGCGCCGACAGCTGATGAGGACGAGGGGTGTTGAACTACACGACCGACAGCTGAGTAGGACGAGGAGCATGGAACCACACAGTTGAGACGAGGACGGGCAACACCCACACGGCGGAGGCGTGCAGGACATACCGGTGGAGCAAGGACGACGGCGAGGGCAAGGAGAGCCGACAACGATCTCCCAGGCTTGGCTTTAGCATGGCTTTCTCAGTGGTAAGAAATATCTCTCCTATTATCCCAAAGGATCCTCTTGACTCACAAAGCTCAAGGTGGACCTTCTCCGCATGGGATGTCTCTCTCTCTTCGATTTTTGTTGGGGATTTTGTATTGAGTCCACGGTACAAGAGATGCGTCACGATCCCTTACCGGAGCCGGAGGGAGATATTATCCGAGCTTGCTCGGAACGGTGGACCATGGAGAGATGGCAGGAGGTGTACGGATTTCCACGCTAGGGCGCGGGATGGACGAGTTTGAAGAAGGAGGAATAGGCCAAGGGGAGGTTCGGGCCCAAGGACGCCAAGAATGGCTATGCATTGCAAGATTGCTTGGACCCTCGTGCTAAACAGGTCTTCTCATTCCTTGTACCAATCTTGTACCCTGAGAGACCCACCCGGTTCACCGTCATCCTTGCTAACACGTTGTATGGAGCCTATATGGGGGAGAGGACGATGAATTGGGCCATCATCGTGAAGGACGTGGTGATGAAGTTGACCAAGAGTATGGGGAGCACCAGGCGCTCTCCCATCTGTCCATTCCTGATCCATCTTTATCACCACTTCAAGGAGACTACCCCGGAGGAGGACGTGGCGTATAGGACCCAAGTCATGTTAAGGAAGTTCGAAGGAACGAAGTCGGAGCCCAAGCCGGGATTGGAAGGAGGGAGCAACGCATCCCAATCGGATTAGGAAGCACCACCACCCTCCAAGCGGCAGAGACAGCGGCAAGGCGGGGCTCCTTCCATACGGATCAGTGCGGCTATTCGAATTGCAGCCACCGGATCAGCTCTACTCGGAGGTAAGATTTACCGGGCCTCCGAATTGGTAGAAGCTCTCCGGGTGTATGTGGACGACGTTGATAGGACTTTGGGGCAGGTGAGGCTTGGTGGGCAATCCACCTAGCCATGGGTTGGTGGCAATAGTCTAGGAGAAGGTGGGAGGGGCTAGTGACCTCTGCGTCATGGAGCAGAAGGTCAACCGGCTCAACCTCGACATGGCAAAGATGAAGAGTTGGGCGTTGGAGGTAGAGAAGGGTTGGAAGGAGGCGCTTCTCCAAGCCAATGCCTCGGCAACAACGTTACAGCAGGTGGTGGGGGCATTATACTTTTCGGCAGATTCGGTGATGAAGGCCAAGATGTTTGATGCCAAGTTGGAGAGAGATGGCCATATTTCCAACAAGAGGGTAGTTGCTTTCATGGTGGAGCAAACCGTTAAGGTCGAGGCGGCCTATGCTAACATGAGGTTGTTGGTAGGCAACCTTACCCATATCCTACCCAAGTTTGTGCAAGATTCGGATAGTTCGGGCAAAGATGCCGATTCTGGCTCAAAAGCGGATTCGGAGAAGCAAAGCTCGGGTGACCAAGACCTTCCAGTAGAGAAGGGCATGATTCATCGTGATAGCCCGGATCTTCCCTCACGGGCTCCCCTTGTGGAAGTTACTGCTTGCCATTCCCCTTTGGATATCACCACGCACATACAGAGCGGAAAGAAGAAGAGCACGGATATCACGATGGAGCCTCTACGCACATCTCTCCCTCGCCAGTTTTTCCTTGGAGACCCGTTCACACGACGCCGACCGTTGCCCCTTTGCAAAGTGCGTCTCATCTCGGGAAGACCACAAGTGAGAGTTCCGCTTATTTATACCTTCTGGTAGCGCTGGAGGGCAAGTCTAGAGACACTTCCGTGCAAGAGGTCTTCATGGGAACCCCAAGTCAGGTACCGTTCCTTCCAGCCCGATCCGAGCTCCACCGGAGCACGACTTCCGTGCTACTCACTCTTGGCCCGGATGCCTCTTTGACTTCGACGGAGGCCTTACCTCGGTCATCCATGGCCGGACCAACACCCTCGTCATCTAAAGATTTGTTATCACCTCTTGTGACGCTTGCGAAGGCCGCGGACAACCCGACTGTGAGCAAAAGCGCGAAGAAATGGAAGAGGAGGGAAGAGAAGACTTGAGGAGTTGACTCGGAAGTAGGGTTAGAATCTTAGTTTGTAGGTCATTGTTCATTCCCCAACTAGGCCCCGGTTTGAACTTGGATCTGACTTGATTTTGCCTTGGGATTTGTGTAGATGCCTTTTGACTTGGTGCATTGAGTTGGTGGGATGGTGGCTCCGCCGTTATGGGTAGTTAATGCCGCCGTTTTTAGTTAGAAGGCATCGTTTGCTTTTGGCGTTTGTATGTGTTCATAGCAGTATAAGTGAGGAGCCGTTCAGCGCCTCTCTTCACTGCTTCATGTGTGTATTTGCTTTCAGTTCAATTCTAAACCTACGTTCTCAAAGCCTTCTATGGTTGGAGAGCTCGAATTCTATACATGACTGTGAGTGCCATTTCAAGTAGTCTGCTCCCCAGTTCGTTCTAACCTTCTCATTGTTGTTTCTCTACTCTATCATTTAGAGTAGTTAGATAGGGTGGGAATAACAGGTGAGACAACATGAAGGTTAGGTAGGCGTGAATTTGAAATTAAAGGTTTGTTGTTGTTTCCTTGTGCCATCACATAGAACTAATCAAGGTAGGATGGGAATAATAGATGAGACAATAAATGTTTAATGAATGACGAGGGGGGAGTGACGGGTGACAAAGGAGTCTTGGTATGTCTTGTGTGACCTACCGGTGGCAATATGTAGCCGATTGTGAAGGTGTATTTCAGATCTTGGATTCATCAATCTTTGGTCGGATGATTAGTTCATAGGAGCACTACATTACCTTAGCGTCATGTCTAGTTTCAGTCCTGTCGTTTGTGCGAATGTCTACTGGAGATGACTGAACCTAACTCCATGTGTAAGGGATAGAGTAGGACTTGGTTTGATCCCTTATGCGAATGTCTATGTGATTATAACTAAGAAAAACTCTAACAGCTCGGATTACATTGAGAGGAGGAAAGAGATCTAACTACTCCGTTTGTGCGAATGTCTATTGGGTGCGGAAGGAAGGACATTGTTCTCTAAAGGAAAGGAGTAGATTCGGTGGTCTCTTATGGGAATGTCTATGTGGATCAGTTAGAGAATACTTTTTTAGTCATCCCGAGGTAAAGGAAGGACTAAAACTCGGATGGTAGGTAGGTAGGTAAACCACGTTTCTACCACGAGAGTTGAGCTAGTTCTAAAGGCCAAGTCCTTATTCCCCCTTACGGAGGAATTGTAGTGAAACCACCAACATCCAAGTGAGTGAGTAGTTGTAGTAGGAGAGAATGTGAGGAATAATCGTCGTCACCCATGCAAACACTAAAAATCTCTTTGAGTCCACAGACAATTGTTTGTGGTGTTAAACCTCCTCTGGATACTAAGGTATCCTGAATGTCTACATGGTACATAGGTGTAAAGTCTTCCTTGTCTGGGCCATGAAGGATCCGTGTTGAGGATCCGCGTTGAGGGTCCGCGTTGAGGATCTACCCTACGTCCGAGCCAAGTAGGATCCGCATTGAGGAAAGTTCCCCCCCCCTCGTAACAACGAACTTGGTGGTTGGTGTAGATAAACCTAGTCCTTGGGGCCTAATTTTTCTTTTCTTTCTTTTTATGTATCTATTGTGGTATGTTTTATATTGTATAGATATAGGCATATAGCTAGTTTTGTACTTCTCAAGGATTTTGTGTGGGAACGAATACCTTAGGGTATCTTTTGTGTTAAGATGTGAATACTTGCCAACGCGTACTACGACACCATACAACGAGGCCTTGGGACCCCCCACAATAATTGGGTGGACTATGGTGGTAGGCACCACATCGACAATAGGACTTGAACTCACAACCACCTCACCTGTGTGCCATGACCCAAACCCCTACACCAAGGCCGTGGTGCTTCTTTTACTACTTAAGTCTACTTGAGAGCTTGGCTAAATCTACGAATGTAATAGGTTAGGCAAAACATCATCAACATAGTGTATACATTTCAGCTCGACCCGACTTCACGGAAATCGGTGTAGTTTGCAAATGCATGCATGGATTAGAGCGATCCGTCCAAAAGCTAACTAGGAATTCAAAATGTGTTCGGAGGACATGAAAGACAATGGCTAATGTGGAAAGAGTTAGGAGAGAAAAAACTCCAAAGTTGACCTCATCAGGACCTTGTAGGCATTAATCCCTAAACGCTGGAGCAGCCCAAAAGTGGCTTCTTCGATGACATTTTGAGGATGATTATTAATGTCAATGCTCGTCTTTCATCCAATTCTTTTTGAAAATTTGAAAATACATAAACTTGAATAAGTTATTGCAATATGAACTTTGGACCAATAACCATGGTTCACCAGTTTTTTGGTTGTAGCTAAATACTGAAGTTTCATTTATACCACAAGTTTTGTCCCTGTAATGTACACGTTTGGTGAAATTTTCAGAATCTTTTGGCATATTTTGTATCTTATATGAATTTTCTTCATTTTTTCTTCAAAAAATCACAACAAATTCAAATTTTCTCAAAAAAAAATTGTGATTTTCGTGTCACAAAAAAACATGTGATCTCATCTTTGAAAAATGATTTTTTTTTTCACTTATATTTGATGAAAAATTAGAGCACACAACAGACTGGGAATCGGGATTGATTCCACGGTCATAAGCTCCGGCGTTTAAGGGTTAACCCTTAAACGTTGGGGCGACCAAAATCTGGTTGATGGAAAAATGTAAAATGCTCCCATGTGATGATAAAACATTATTTTCATCCAAGTTTTTGTGAAGGTGTTGTCAATGAGTGTATGTACCACATGCACTATAGATACCCTTCATAGAGTGTGTAACTTTTTCTTTAAACAAGAAAATGTTTGTGACAAAGAACTCAACATAGTGTATTTTAGAAACTTCTAGCTCTAGCTCTAAATCTGAATTTGAGTCATTAAAATGATATTTTAAAAAATTGAGTCCAACTAATGAAATGAAGTTTATCAAATCTAGTTTCCAATCCAGTTTGAAAATCTGAAAAATACATACAATTGAGTAAGTTATTGCAATTTGAACCTCGGGCCTATACCATGGATGACCAATTTTCTAATTTTAGCTGAACACGGAAGTTTCATCTACACCACAAGTTTCAGCACAATAATGTACACCTTCAAGAAGATTTCATACTTTTACGCAAAATTTGTTTACGATATGAATACACTTCAATTTTTCTTTAGAAAATCACAATAATTTGAACCGACACAAAAAATCTTGTGTTTGTTTTGTGACATGAACAAAACATGTGGTGTCATCTCTGAAAAAATGAAATAAAAATATTTCCACTCATGTTTGATGAAGAATTAGAGCACATACTAGAATGAAAATCGGGATTGATGCCACGGTCATAGCTCCGTCCTTTAAGGGTTTAAGGGTTGAGTCGAAGTTTCTCCCGAAGCTGCGGTCCTTTGCTGAACCTTGGGCTCCACTGCAACAACACTCAAACAGCATCATCATCAAATTTCCCGAACAATTTCCCAACCGAATCATTCAGACTTCACAGTTGGTCGACGCACATGATTCAGAATTTGTTTCAGAATATGGTTCACCCCGAACGTACATGACGGTATGGTCTGCATGAAGGTCACGAATTTCTAGAAAGTGCTTCTGGGTGCATGTGCGGAGACACCTGTCCTGAACCAGGGCCTACGTGCACCAGGGTCTTGAGCGGACGACGGGGGCGACTTCGGACTTCAAACCTTTCCAATCGCGGGCAGATCGAAGCCCTGTCTGAGCAAGTCTGCACGAAGCAGTGGAATACGGCGATTCGAGTGTGCCCCGCCCCGGCGTCGGAGATATCCGCACCTTGTTTATAGCCAGTCCACCAGCTGCTCTTCTACCGGCACTTCAACCATCACTGATCGGCGAGAGCCAGGAGTGCACTGGTCTGCTTGATTCAAGTGCTCTGCAGCAGCTTCAGTGTGTTTGGGTTGGTTTCGAGCGATGGCGTCGGTGAAGGTGCCGCGAGTGAAGCTGGGGTCGCAGGGCTTCGAGGTTTCGGCGCAGGGCTTGGGGTGCATGGGAATGAGCGTGGCCTACGGCGCCGCGCAGTCGCAGGAGAATGTGACCAAGGTTATCCACCACGCGGTTGAGCGCGGGGTCACGTTTCTGGACACCGCGGACGTGTACGGGCCGCACGTCAACGAGGTCATGATTGGAAAGGTACGCATACATCCTTGAAAGTTACGGGCCGCCAGTCATCACGTACGTGCATTTGAGCGCACGTGGTTTGGTTGTGCAGGCTCTGAAGGGCATTCGCCACAAGGTGCAGATCGCCACCAAGTTCGCCGCCCAGGTGACTGAGCAGGGGGAGTATCAGACGCGAGGCGACCCAGAGTACGTCCGCCAGGCGTGCGACGCGAGTCTGCAGAGGCTGGACGTGGACTACATTGACCTGTACTACCAGCACCGCGTGGACCGCAAAGTGCCCATCGAAGTGACGGTAAGTAATTAAGAATTCAACAAAGTCCATCGATCACTGCGCCGGGGGGCCCATGGCTGACATGTTCACGTGCAGGTGCAAGCTATGAAGGAGCTGGTGGAGGCGGGGAAGGTCAAGTACCTGGGGCTGTCCGAGGCGAACGCGGTCGACATTCGTCGTGCGCACGCGGTGCACCCCATCACCGCCGTGCAGCTCGAGTACTCGCTCTGGGCGCGTGACATCGAGGAAGACATCATTCCCACTTGCAGGTGAGCGCATCTAGTATCTCACTTCACGAACCAATTGCAAGTCTTGGAACTGACCGGGTTAGAATTCACGACCTGCAGGGAGCTGGGGATCGGAATAGTGTCCTACAGTCCGCTGGGACGAGGTTTTCTAGCGGGATTCAAGGATACTGGGGCCATTGAGGGGTACGATTTCCGTAAGGTGAGGCCTGTTGCACTCTAATCCTTCCAAATGTGCTATCGTAGTTAACACCATTTACATGTGGACTGTGTACATTCGATCTGTGCAGGGGCTGCCGAGGTTTACGGGAGAGAATCTAGCGAAGAATGAACAGGTTCGTGCTCGCGTGGAAGAGATTGCGGCGGCCAAGAAGTGCTCCTTGAACCAGCTTGCATTGGCTTGGGTTCAACACAAGGGCAAAGACATTGTCCCTATTCCAGGTACCATGTCCACTCGTCTGCATATTGTAATCTCAAGTTCAAGTCTTCTTTCCATGCATAAAAAGCCGTTGGTTCTGTACTAGAGGTAGTTTTTCTCTTGGGAGTACACCACAATATGTAGTAGACAGGCTTGTCACTTTAACTTTCGTTTATCACCTGGTATTGTGTGAGTGAAGTTGAGACTGAGCTCGTTTGAGTCGGGAAACTTCCATTGCAGGCACCACGAAGATTGTGAACTTGGATTCGAACATAGAGTCTTTGGGCGTTTCGCTGACGGCGGAGGAGGTGGAGCAGCTGGAGGCGGCCGTGCCGGCCCACGAGATTGCGGGGGAGCGGTACACGGAGAGCCTGATGGAAGGTACCTGGCGTCACGTGATCTCTCCTCCTCTGGACTCTTGGAAACCACCCGCTGCGTAGAGATGAGTTGCACACTGATCATCTCATGGCAAGTTCTTAATTAGACGGTACCATTAGTGTCCTTTTATGTGTTTCACAGTAAAGTCTACATACCGGTTAGCACAAGGACAGGTCATATGAAGCAGTCCGGGGACGTGCACTTTTTCATTGCACTGCATCTCTTCATGATGAATTATGAAGTGCATTATGTTTTCAGTTTCTTTGACTATTAAATGCTCTCTTTAAGAGGAGGATGTCTACGTATGGATTACAGTGAATGTACTTGCGACTTTAAACTCTAATATTTCATTTTCATGTTACACCGATGTTGCCTCTTCAACTCATTCCCAAATATATTGTTATTGCGGAAACTTGCCCGATACTTTGCAAAAGCCTACCTCAACACTTTGAAGCTTTAGCAATGAAAATAGACTTCCATGCTCTATTTAAGTCTTGTCGGCTTTGAGTAGTAGCACAATCCCCAACAGACTCTTGAATAATGCGGATTTGATAAGGTTGTTGTTAGTCTCCTTTAGAGCAGATAACTAGTATACTTGGGGTATTTGGGGTATTTTTAACACTAAAATCCCTTTTATTAGTACCTTAGAACTCCAATTCTTGAAAAGATGTCACAATAAACAACCAATCCAAAATTAAAAGTGGAATTTTTTTATACAATAATCCTCTAGTGACCAAGGTCTTGTGGACATAGGTTTAGTGGTAGGACGAACATACAGTGCTCTATTCACACTAGAGCCTAGAGTTCTTTGTTGGTGACTAGGGACTTTTCAAGATTTATATAGATTTGAATCTTTAAGTTACTTTTAAAGGAAATAAAATTTCTAACTTTAGTATCTAATTTGACAAAATTGATATAACCTATGATCTAAACTTTGGGGAAATTTTCACAATGTTCATCCAAGGGTTGATGTCATAGATTAATATAGTGTTTCAAGTCAACGTGTGTCAATAGTGAGGTTTGTGGATTTTGAAAAATGTACTATTGCAATCAATTGAATTCTACTAGAAAAATTTATTTAGAACATGGATGAGGTTTAAACATGCACTCATTGATACCTCTGCATTGACAAACAATACTTGAAGGTACTACATATGCATGATTTTTGATAGATTTTCATCTTTTATCTACTTAGAGAGAAATTTGAATCAAATTTTAGACCAAAATTTTAGACCAAAATTTGAAGTGTGCGTACAATGTGTCTGCAGGTCTGAACATTGAAGTTCACAATCTAGTTCCCCAAGGATTTCATGCAAATTGAGATGCAAATTGAAGTTTCGGTCTATTTTCTTGCTGTAAATTTCAATACATGGCAGTTCACAATGCCCACTGCTCGCCTGATCATCAGGTAATCCACTCAGTTAATATGAAACGAGCAAGAAACCAGCGTTTTAAAGCTCATAACATTCTAGATCAATAAAGAAAGATGCTACAAATTTAAGCCGCGTAGATCTGTGGATGATAAACATACACAACCACAAAATAATGTTTTGGAGAGATCTCGTAATTGTTGACGAGCAACTTAGCCAGTCTGTTGATGTGATTGTGGGTTTACGCTCCATATGCTTTGCCTACCACTTTTGAAGTCTCCGCATGCTCCATTCATAGTCTGGACAGTACCATACGCTCAATGTCCAAAGTTTGTCATCTTTCTAGTGTCCATTGCTGAGGTATTCATCGAAGGTATACCCCCATGGCCAACAGATTAAGTGATTTGCATATAAAGAGAACCCGAATAATAACTGATCTATTTTTCAGCGATAGCTAATAAAATTACAGTCTCAACCCAAGTGATTTCATTTTCTTATATTATTTTTGATGAAAATTGAATTAGTTATGAATTTTCAAAGTGTGTTGCCATGTTTGGCCAATTTTGGCCACTAGGTATCCCCTATTAGCGACGACCAAAGGTTAGGGGTCTCGACCAGTAGGAAGTCTTAATTTGGAGGTGACAAAGAGTAAATGGGTGGAAATCAGGCGGGTATGGGGTGGAATTGGAACCAAATATAGAGCGGCATTGATAGGCAGGTGGCGATGATGGGTAGGACTACCTTAACCCCTAAAGGCCCAAGGCATTTTCACACAAAAATCACTTCAAAATTGCTTGTTGCAGTGCACTGAGTAAGGATGGAAAGCAAAAACTATTATTTCTACCTCTAACCGTAAGATTTAAATTAAGACTTATTAACTCACGTCCTCACAAACTTTAAAAAATGTTGACCGCACAGTTTGAAATTTTATAGTGTTTGATTTAGATAAAACGGCTCAATTCTTCCTCGCGTTGAGTGGATCAGTAGACTTTGAGGCCAATTGGTGTCCAATTTTTTGCACTACACAAGGTCTAAATCCATTACCATTGTGTTAAGCATGATGTTAGTTCCTTATGCACCAATTTTTAAAGGTAGAATTAAGGGGTGTAGCATATTCAAAACAAGTATGCAAAGAGTGGAGGTTCCAAAATTGTCAATTCACAATTTATTTTTTTGAGAGTTTATTATGTTTTAGAATGATAATCCAAACGGTCAATAAGGTTTACACCACATGTTGTAGAAAAAAAAATGAAAAATATGAAGATCTCTAGGTTTTATGTACAAAAGATGAAGTTTTTTTCCCCGCTTGCATGAAATGTGTAGAAATGTTTGACTTGAGTTAAAATGTTTTTTTACACCAAAGACAAGAATTTTTTATGACATCTTCAGAGAAAGTAATATTCTCTACACGTACGGAAAATCTCAATGTCAATAGAGACTTCTAGAAAAAATTTGGAGCTGCCCGGAGTCCCCATTTCTAACTTTGTGTGGTGATAACTTTCAAACCATGAATCCAAAAAAGTAATAAAAATATCTCCATGAAGCTCTTATCAGGGGAACATCCAGTACTTAAGTTTTAAATTTTATTTTATTTTTTGGAATTTTAGTAACCTGCCCGAAATCAAAATCGTCCCCCAAGGGACACCTGGGCCTTTAGGGGTTAAGAAGTGAGCCATGGGTGTAGTCCTTGTGCGGCCAAGTACAATGGTCCCCTGTACACAAGTACAATGGTGCGGATTGGTGGTGGCAGAGGATGTATGCAAATAGCGGCCGCTTTTGGGACACCGCCATCGTTCAGTGGCCGTCTCGCACCATTCCTTCTTGAAACATTTTATGCGAATTCTTCAGGTTTGGAATGATGCAACAATTCACAGAGAAACGGTCTACAAAAGGGAGTAGACATGAGACAAGGCGGCCCCTACTGAAAAACTCCGGAGCACTGCATCCAATCATCTCTACTTCACATTTACGTTGTTTCATCCCTGACTTAAACTTTAGCTAACTTGATGACCCAAATGTGGTCCAATGAGAGTGGATTTCGGCATTTGATGCTGTGACTTTGGAGGATACACGTAACCCTGATATGCTATGAACGTAACGCAAGAAGCAATAAACACACGGAACATTAAACATCACCCGAAGATTATTCATCCAAAGTAGCCCGTGGAGCACGAATAGCGCATTGCCGGTGAGCGCGTTCTTGTATTGCGAATCAAGTTTTGGTGCTCGTTTTGTGGAGCTTGATCTTATGTTTCGAAGGTGATAGTTCATCGCGACGCGCCTGGTATTTGGGCGAGAGGGGAGGGTTGCAGAGGAGTCCAGGTATCAGGAGACGGTGCGCGGGTATCGAGAGGCGGGGTGGGCTCTGTTTGCGGAACGAGGGTGCATGGGACTGGGCTGGGAGCAGTCTGCTGCAACGGGGGACGGGGGCCTCATTCGGGGCAACGAAGGCTTCGGGGGAACGCCATGCCTTCATCTGGCGCTGGCCCAAACGACAGGGTCACTCCGCCGTGGGCGTTATGGTGGTGTCTCTCTGCTAAAACTTTACATACTGTACCTTCGGGTAACTACTGACCCTCTCGTCATTTGCTTCAACTGGTGGGTGTAGAAGTAACCGTATGGTGGTGCCTCTCCGCTTAAAATGTAACATACGATAGAAAAACTATGTGAACCCCTCTCCTCATTTGTTTCACCTGTAAGTATATATTATTTTATTTCACCAGTAGAAAATGACACCACAGTGAGTCACATGAGTCGCTGGGGAACTGAACCTCGTCTGATGAGGCTAGAACACTCCACAACTGCTCTTCCACGAATTACTCTTCTACAAATCCTACTTACGTGCTCAAAAAGCTCAAACTTATTAAAACTAAACAGGTGTATCTAGACAACATAACTAACAATAAGACAATCTAGACAATAACGACATAGACGGTTAAAGGACGAAAAAGACCGCTACTATGCTCCTACATCTCTTAACGCATGATATAGAGCCGTGAACCAAATAGCCCCAGGACTGAGTAAGTCACAGCATGAAAACAAAGCGGAGCAAGCTCAGGTTGAACCAAATTGCACGACGTACGCCACGTCTTGGAGACTGATGCTCGTGATATTCCCAACGCGAGGCTGTTACAGTCGACGCAGCGGGCGCCTTCACCGGTGGTAAAACTCATGGAAGCTCCGCGTCCGGGACGACGACAGTGGCGGCATCAATGAGAGCCGGAGCCGCTGCAACTCGAGGATTCATGTCGTCGTGATCAGCAGGTGGCCGATCGTTGATGGCAGCAGGATCAGCTGGAGCTTCATGCTCCGGGGCGTATTCAACATCGAGGTGCAGTCCGCCAAGCACATCCACCTCGTGACGACTGAATGACAACGACGGGTGCAGCCTTGGAAATTCCGAAGAGAGCAGCGAGGCTGGAGCTGTGGGAGCCTGGTACCGCGGATCCGCCATAATCCGAGCTGCGCGTGCTACACCGACTGGGACGTTGGCCATATCGCCGCAGGAATAATAGATTTGACGGAGCAAGTATGAGCAGAAACTAGCGAGAGAGACTGGTGCAATGGCAAAGAGAACAGGCCGCAACCTATGACTGATAAAGCGCCCAACAGAAAGACGTGGAAAAGAGAGAAGAGAAGGTTAAGACAGTGGCAGTTGTAAATGGCGCCGCATGTAACGAGTTTACATAATGTGGGGGAGCTAGGAAGCCCTTTCACTGGATCCAACTCAACATACACAAAACTCAACAAGCTCAATTGTGTAGCTTGTGTAGCTGAATTGTGTAGCTTGTGTAGCTCTATTGAGTACCTTGTGTAGCTTGAGTAGCTAGTTTAGCTCAACAAGTTCACTTTTCCACCAACAGTGAGAAGGTTTCCACCAACAGTTAATTACAAGGTTTTTACACGGTTTCCACAAGCAGTTACAAGGTGTCCACCACGTTGATTGCCGACTGGGAGCATCAGCTCCAAGATGCGGGAGCGCCGGGCCCGGGTTGGGCTGGTTCCACCCAGTTCGGGTGAACCGGTCAACTCCAATTGGGAGCAGGCTACAAAGCTTGGTTGGAAAATTCTGGGGCAATTTTACCCCATTTTCCCCCACAATTTTACCATTCGGGTTCTCCAATTTTCTATTGCTCTATTTGTGTTTCGCGTTTGTGGTTGACCTTAAGCATGCATAATGAACGAGAAATACTCTATCAAATATTAAGTTAATGAAGAGCACGTAATTGATGCATTACTATTTTTCATTATTAATTTCTTAACCTAAGTTGGCCCAAGGCATTTTCACACCATACATTACTATTTTTCAAACTCCTTGTTTTATTGCAATGACCGAAGGAGGAAACAAAAATTGGTGTTTCTACCTCTAACCATAGGATCTCAATTAAGACTTATTAAGTCCAGTCCTATTGAAATTTCAGAAAATTTGATCGCATGGATTGAAAGATTATATTGTTTGAAGTAGAGAAACCATTCATTTCTTCCTTGCATTGAGTGGAACATACAAAGATGACCAAACCTTAAGGTAAAGTTTAACTCCTAAAAGGACCAAGTGTCATGAAATGGCAAATTGTTGTTGAGGTCATCTTTTATGTTTAAAGGAAATGTCATGAAATGGTTGTTGAGGTCATCTTTTATGTTTAAAGGAAACCTCTATCGTATGTCACTAATTGGCAAGTATACTCAAATATAATAATTAAACTGGAAACAAAACCCTAAATCCAGAATATTAGAATAGGGAGCCAAAGTTTTGATAAGATTAATTGCTTCTTTTTTCATTGAGTATACTTCTAATTAGTCCTCAATCCACCTCATACGCAGCAGCTGCTATTCAAAGAACTCCCTCAGTATCATCTACTTTGATTGAACTGTAGAGGCCACAAAGGTCTTTGAAATTAATGATTGCAAATCTAAGAAACGCTTTTGTTCATCTAATATCAATTTAGAGCAAAAAAAAAACAAATTACAATCAAATCTACAAGAGAAAATGCCGTGTAGAATATTTTTTGCCTTGCACAAGAGCAAGCTCGAGAGGAGAAAAGCATGTAGAGAAAGAGTTTTTTCTGAAAAATAAATAATCAATAGGGGGGGCGGTGTAAACGACAAAAACTCTGGGGAAAAAAGAACAACCGAAAATTTAAAAAAAAATTGCCCGCAGGCTCGTCCATGTGCGTGCATGGTTGATAAATTTGGGCCCTGTTGGATGGAACCCGCCACCGCCCACACGGCAGTCGACGGCCCGGCATACGGAGGCCCACGGCGAATTGACCCCCTCGTTGGTACTTACCCGAGGAGGCACGAGGTGGTCGGGCCAAACTTGGCCCCTATATTGTTTTTGGATGGGGCCTATTTATAGCAAAGACGGTCCTCTGAGGTAAACAATAACCGTAGGCCCCAAATTTGTCAAAAAAATTTACCAAAAAACCTCTAGAACCCCCAAAATATGAAGGTCAGAAAAATGACCCCATGCAATTAAGACAGGCCCCACCTCGGGTAAGTACCAAGGAGGGGGTCAATTTGCCCTCGGCCGTACGGGGCCATGTGCGTCAACCTAGTGAGAAGGTCGGACCTCATTATTTCTGTGACCAACTTGTGGGTCAGGCAATGTTTCTATTTTCTGGCTTACTTTTACTTTTACTTTTTATTATTATTATTAGGTTTCGGGAGTTCAGAAGTTTTTTTTGGAATTATTTTGCCAAGGCTCCAAGTTATACTCGAAAGCCACACTTTGGTCGAAATATGGCCCTTAGTCTATATACGGCCACAACTTGGTCTAAACCTGGCCCCTAATTTATGCTACATGAACAGAATTTGACCCTCAAAGAACATATTAAACAAAATTTTACCATCGAAGAACGTACTAAAAGTGGAAAATTAGTATTTACTGGTAATTTTCATATGATGAAGATTGGATGCGTTTTCTGTTCATTTTGCGGCTCTTCAGGTGCAATTGCTAGAAAATTTTGCGGCTCTACAGTGCAATTGCATCGAAAGAAACCTACTTGCCTACGTCTCCTGATTTGAGAAGGCAATAAAAATATAATTTAAAATGTCATCATCATCATCTGACCGTTTCTTTATGATAAATTTTACTTTTGTTGAAATCTATGAACGGGCTGGAGTCTCTCGAATTATGGTGCAAGCATTGGAAGGCACTGTAGCTGTGAAAGATGATTTAATCCTTTATTGCCCACAAGACCCAAAATGGGACTATGGAGGTGTTAAAGTCAACTTGCATGAAATCCATGAGAAATAAGGTTGTGAAATTTGAAGTTCAGTTCGTGCTCACGTTACATGAACACTCTGCAAATATCATATCATGATTTGGAGATATGGAACTCCTGCAAAAGCTAGGACTACAAGACAAAATACATCAAATCATCATAGGCTTAAGACCAAAATCATTTTGCTTGTGTATGAAATACAACATAGTATCGGGGACTATTTCATACACATGCAAAATGATTTTGGTCTTAAGCCTTTGGTTAAAATTTGTCTTTAGGAGATTCTTTATTGTTTTGTGATTGTTGATCTCTCTCATCATACAAAACTTTTGTTTTAAATTGTATAAGTTTCAAACATTTTTGTATACAATCAAGTAGACAAAAGTAAAAAAAATCATCAATAATCAAGTATAAATGTTTTCTTCACATATGATATGTCATTGCGAAGCTATTGACCTTGTGCACATGTGAACCTCTTTCATTCAAAGTACAATTTTTTTGCAAGGATCTCTTGATGGATAAAATACCATACCCTCCAAAGTCCACAATTTTCATTACCAATAGAGTTTTCCTGAAAGTGCTTCCGAAATGGGCAAGTCAGGAGGAATATGGTGCCAGAGAGTATGAGATGTATAAACGGCAAAAAAGAGAGCATGAGGAAATTTCATATCGCCTCTTTCTACACCAATGAAATGCTTTGCAATCAATGTTCTTGGACCCTACCCCATGCAAGCTAAAGCTCCCCCATAGTACCCTAAGTTCTCACAGGGTTGACCAATAGTTCCCCCAAACCTTTCCCAAGGCAAGACACCATGTGCATGTGGTCCCGGTTACTAACATAAGATCCTAAGATTCGGGGTACCTATCCAGTGTATTTTGGTGACTTTCAAGAAAACTCAAATATATGGTAACTTTAAACACTATTAATCTACTCCATCAACCCCAAAATTCTCCCCAAAGTTTAGCTCATGGTTTGAGTTCAATTTTGTACAAACACCATGTTCACTGTATTGGGTGATTTCCAAGACTTTGAAAGGTATGAGTGGTTTTCCTAATAGTAATTGTTTGTGCACTTTGAGGTTTACTCAAGCCGAATATGTACCCATATTGTAGAAATTGGACAAATTGTATTGTGCAAATTCACTAAACATTTGCAGGTTTAGGTCAACTCAAGCTTCACATATTATTTTGAGAGGCTCTTAAACTCCCAATATAATGAATATGTTGTTTACATGGAAAACACATTGTTCCACTATTATTGGTTCTTTTGTTGTCAATATGACATGCCTCTGTGGATACAACATGGCTATTGTTGATACATTGTGAATAGTACATGGTCTACACGGCTTTTTGAAGTTGTGACTTCGTATCAATTTATTTTTGTACGATAGATCTCACCACACTAATATTTATGTTTAGTGTGTAGCCATGTTTAGTGTAGCGACACAATATGATTCATAAACGTTGTACGTTTTTACTCTCACTGAATATGTTTACCAACAATGTTGACAATAACCACTCTCTTTGAATAGTAAGGTAAATACTCTTATGACCAGCAAGCTAAGCAATGTGCATATATGGATAGAACAAATAATAATAGTCAATGGAATTATTTTTTCAACCCATGTGATTTCCTACTTTTCCAATGAAATGTGAATCACTTATGATTCATCAAAGTGTGTTGCCATGTTTAGTCCGTGGCTGGCATTGTGGCAATAGGTTTACCCCATTAACGCCAACCAAAAGTAAGAGATTTTGACTACTAGCAAATTTGCAAACTTCCATTTGGAACTTGATAGGAGGTGGGTTGGATGTATTCCAATTTTTTCTATATGTGCAAAAGAGAGGGGGAAAATTATGTCTCAAACATAACCCAAATTTCTATTTTCAGGTGAATTTTCAAAAATAAAAGTTCAAATATAGAATCCTACACAAAGCTGATTTTTACCCTGCAAGTATAAGTTGTTCTTTTGGAGTTAAATGACAACCAATCAAAAGTCGTTTTATGAATAGTGGAATAAAAATGAACCATATCTTCCACAAAATATTATTTATATGTATTGTAGAGAATCCTTCCACTCTTCATGGTAGTGTGTTGACTATATTATATTCTGGAGGGATCACAAAGAATTCATTCAATCATCCTCGGTTTGAGTGGAGCTGTCACGAATGCACTTTGCTCGTTTTTGGTCTTCAACAACAAAGATTTCCACTGCTCCCATTCGAGGGCGTGGACAGGATATCCCCAAGCTCGGACTTACCCGAGGTGGGCCCCGTCTTAATTGCATAGGCTCATTTTTCTGGCCCTTCCATTTTGGGGGGGGGTCTAAGGCTTTTTTTTGCCTTTTTAAAAACAAAATTGGAGCCTATGGCCTCAATATAGTCACGTAGACCCCATCTTGCTAAATTTAGGGCCCCATCCAAAAACAAAATAGGGGCCAGGTTTTGGCCCCACCACCTCCTCCCCCACCTGGTAAGTCCGAGCGTGAGGGATGTCCTATCAAATCGCCATTCGAGTTCCACACCAGTAAACTAAGAGTGAAATATGGATCGTTAACCCTTAAACGTCAGAGCCAGCCCGAGGGGCTTGGTTTCTACAGAATCTTCTCTGTAGCTCTTCCTGTACTCAACTTTTCACTTATTTTTTGATATCATTCTAATCACCTTCTTTTGATGCATTCACAAAGTGAAATTTTACAATTCAAATCACAATTTGTATGAGTGATTTGTGCTTTGAAAGGATTGTGGTAGGTAGGTGATAACCTTGTAGGAGGTTGCAAGCTCATCATTGATTGGTTTATTCATGATGCCCAAGTTCAAAAAGTGCACTATTCATTGATGTCCAAGTACAGAAGATGCCGTGATCCAATTTCGGGCTGCCCGCCCAGGCCATGAATTGTCGTTTAAGGGCTAAACAATAATGAATTAATCAGTAACTTGGAGCAGTTTGCCAACGGTGTGAAAAGCACTTGAATCCTACAACTTCAGAAGCATCCAAAAACATACGGTAATTATCTCTTTACTAGTAAATTTGTCGTTGTCATCAATTAGCTAGGGCAATCCCAAGTTAAATAAACATATGTAAATGCAAAAATCAAATTTACCCATTATATATGCATTATGTACTATATATACCTATTATTCACTTTAAATACCCATTATTTATTTCATATATGTGTTATTGTCTTTAGATAACTATCATTTATTTTATGTACCCAAGGTAGTATATTGTATCGGATATTTAACAAAATATGGTAAAATGAAAGTCCAGAAATAGTGGTCGGCTACCAGCCTAGAGCTGCCAAAGCATCTTATCAATAATCTTCTAAAGTGCCTAACTCACTCATTTTCTATCTGAATGGAGCATATGAGATGTTTTTTTTGGCATCTACAGAAAATGTAGATGTCAAAAAACACCTCATAAGCTTGATTTGGACAAAATTTGAGTAAGTTATGACCGTTTGAAATTTTCATACGAAGAGAAGCATTGGCTGGTAGCGGATAAGAATTCAAAGTCTAATCGGTTCACAAATGGTGATTTTGTCCAGATTTTGTTAAATATCCGTTTTGTGTAGTTTCAATATGTTGGAAATTATGGTTTTATTTTTCTATTTTTGATATAATACAATTTTAAAACTCAATAAGCCAAATTTGAATAAAAGGGCACTATAAAGGATTCCTCCAAAGGGCACTATAAGGGATTCCTCGAAAGGGCACTATAAAGGATTCCTTCAAAGGGCACATATGGAGGATTCTTTCAAAGTTCACATTTGATTCAAATGGCAAATCCAAAGGTCACTGGCCGGGAGCGGCGGAGAGACAAATTGACGCCTTTTACATACAGTGGTCAGCAGAAGTGTTCGGACAGGACGCTTCCACTTCCAATATGAGCTAGTTTTCTTACGTAACTCACATTCAAGTTGTAAAAATTTAAACATACAATCACATAGTTACAAAAAACATGTAACATAACATTCATAATAAAAAATGTCAATCAAGAAATCAATCAAAAATAAAACACATGATGTGGGTGTCCAATTCTTTATGCAAAAAGTGAAGTGGTTATCTATTTACATTGGAAACAAAGCCATGAGCTACAAAATCAAGCTAAAAACTTGAATGTAGAATCATGAGGACTACCTAAAAACTTGAATGTACAATCATAATGACTACCATCGTGTATAGCCACCTTTTGCTTGATAAACATCTGCAGCTCTCTCAGGCATAGACATGATCAATTTCCTCACGGTATCAATCTCAATGCTATACCAAATTTCTTGCAATTTCTCCCACAAATCCTTCTTGTTAGTGGGTTTCTTCTTTGACATTCTCATACGACGATCTACTTCATTCCAAAGGTGTTCTATAGGATTCAAGTCAGGAGATTGAGCCGGATGCCAAATTAGTTGAAACTTCTGTGCTAACAACCAATCTGTAACATACTTAGAAGTATGTTTGGGATCGTTGTCGTGCTGAAAAATAACATTCTCCTCTCCTAAATCATACATGTGTATAGTATTCATGAGCTCCATCTCCAAAATTTCACGATACACAAACTTATCCATGTTTCCTTCTATAAGACAAAGGTTGCCAATTCCCTCCCAAGTCATACATCCCCAAACCATAATGTTTCCACCTCCAAATTTGATAGTAGGTTGCACATGCTGATCTAAAAGATGCTCTCCTCTCTTCCTCCAACAATACTGCCTCCCATCTGAGCCAAACAAATTGAATTTTGACTCATCTGAAAAAACCACATAACTCCAGTCCATCCAACTTGCATGCCTACACTTCTTTGCCCATGCATATCGACGTGCTTTGTGTTTCTTTGACAAGAATGGCTTCTTAGTTTTCACTCGTGCTCTCAATCCTTGCCTCTGAAGACATCTTCTAATTGTATCATCACTCAAATCCAATCCTTGAGATCGCATTTCTCTACCCACTGCTGTAGCTGTACCATTAGATGGTGCATTCAACAACCTTACAACCTCACGATCACCACGTTCATCAAGAATTCGAGGTCTCCCTTGTGAAGGAGCATCTCTCAAATGACCTCTCATTGTAAACCTCCGCACAATAGCATGGCAAGTGCTTCGAGAGATGCCTAGAACCGCTGAAATTTCGGAGTACGAATTCCCTCTCTCATGCATCTGAAGAACTAACTTACGTTCAGCAAGAGTCCTTCTAGGAGCCATAGCTAATCAAGAGCAATCTTATTCAATCACAATGTGTCTTGAAATGCAAGAGGTCTCCATAAATACATGTCGATTCTCAAGATTTTTCAGATGCACAACTTGTGTGCATAATGAATTGGACACCCATGATTGACACATCATGAACTGCAGCCCATGCAAGTGGCTCAATGTGAATGATGGTACTCTTTCTAGTTTACAAGTGGCTCTTTAGTTATAATTAGCTGAAAAAATCAGCACCTACCTACCAAACTCGACAAGTGTTACTATTAAATTGAGATTGTAATTACTGTCCGAACACTTCTGCTGACCACTGTAGGTAGATATCACCAATAGAAAATGAAACCACAATTAGTCACATGGGTTGCCGAGGGAATGGACTTCATCTAATGAGGCTAGGACACTCCAGAACTGCTCTCCCAGGAGTTACTCTATTACAAACCATACTAACATGCACACAAACATTAGTGGCTTTGAAACTTATCAACACTAAACAGAAATACTGAGACAATATGAGCACTTAACAACATGGACGGTCAATTAACGTAAACGACCGCCACTATGCTCCTACATCTCTCAACGCATGATATAGAGCCGTGAACCAAATAGTCCCACGCCTAAATAAGTCACCGAATGAAAACAAAGCGGAGCAAGCTCACTGGAAGAAAATCGCAGGACGTACATCTTAGAGACTGACCTTGCCGGTGATCGGAACGCGAGGTTGTTAGAGTCGATGATGCGCCTTCACCGATGGTAAAAGTCATAGAAGCCCTGCTTCCGGAACAACATTGGCGGCATCGATAAGAGGAGCCGCTGCAACTGGAGGTTTGATGTCGTCGTGATCAGCCGGTGGTTGTTCATTGATGGCAGCAGGATCAGCTGCGGCTCATCAACGTCGAGGTGCAGTCCGCGAAGCGCAACCAACTCGTGACGACTGAATTGAGGTTCCTCTAAAATACCTTGACGACTGAATTGAGAATACCTTAATCCTTTCGAGGTTAAGCCATGTAACGTAAGTTTGTGATAATGATCTCCACACTTAGAACATTGATTGATAAGTTCGTATTCATTTCACGTCATAATTGATAGAATGGGAACATTCCAAGTCATAAAACAAGCTGATTTTGGACTCTTCTGCTTTCAAATGTATTAAACACGTTCTTTTCAAGGAGTTCGTGATGTAGAATGTGTACTCATAGGTTCATGAAATTCCAGGAATTGATAACGTAGTACTCAATTGGAATTATAGTATTTCCTAGAATAATAATGTAATACTCAATATATTCCTGGAATAGCGTAATACTCAATTGGAATTTTAAATGAGTATTTCAGGAACTATTTCCTAGAATTTCGATTGAGTATTACGTTATTAATACCTGGAATTGATAACGAAGTCATAGTTCCTGAAATTCCAATTTATTGAGTATTGCTTTATTATTCTATTTGAAAAACAACTTACCCCAATTTTTCTCTCATGAATTAGTGAGATGAATTTTTATTGACCTCTAGAATTATTGATAGAGGAACTAACACCATATTCATTATATTGGGAGATTGGGAGCCTCCCAAAATATTATATGAAGCTTAAGTCGACCTAAACATGCAAATGTTTAGTGAATTTACACAATGAAATTTGTCCTATGTGTACAATATGGATACATATTCAGCTCGAGTCGAGCTGAATGTGCACAAACAATTTCTATTGAGAAAACCATTCATACCTTTCAAAGTCCTGGAAATCTCCCAATATAATGAATATGGTGTTAACTTCATTCTTGTACTCAGCTGGTGATATCATAGCACTAGTAAGAACTCCGGTTCCTGGAGGGGATGGCCTGAATAGAATGACTGTTTGTTCCGGCCACTATATTGATGTCTACATGCCAATGATGAGTGACAAAGAACTATTGCCCCCTTGCAAGGGTAGACACTGTGAACAAGTAACTATATGTATGTAACTATGATGAGTCATATACTCTTGGAATTGGATGATTATTTTTGAGGCGTCGTGTGTGTAGTAGTGTAGACATAGCATGGTGTGCAGCTATGGTTTTGATATTTTTAAAGATGTGGCAAATAGCAGTGATTATAGGAATTTTAAATCTATAAGCAAGCGCTCATTTTATCATCATTGGTGGTATATATATTGGTATTGCATTGTTGCGTTGATAGATTACTTAGTTAGTTAGTTACTCTGATCTTTAGTTAGTCAGATGATATTTAGTTAGCTGGATGTTGGATGACATTCATCCTTGAACTATGTCTTCTTCCCAGACGTACTTAATGTCTGCGGTCGATCATGACATTGTTGTTTTCCCGGCTCTTGTTTGTTTTCACCTTAGTGTCATATTGAGCATCCGCTCTTGGCCATAGCTTGTGTACAAAGTCTAATGTCGTAAGTCTGTGTGTGTATTGACAATAGGTTATGGGCGGTTACCAACGCTTGGTAGATGCGCGTTTTTTTTAGGTTTCCTCATGCTACGGACGTTTGAGAGACATGCGTGTAGTTGGTTGTTTCTGTGTTGAGCATTAGGGTTTCGTTTTTTTATAAAAAGAGTGAAAGAGTGACTTTTCTATTCATGGTCACACGATTCTTATTAGTTTAGTAAGTACGAGTCAAGATGGTTGATCAAGGGGAAGCGATACGGGAGGCAGCCAGCGTTGAAAGATACGATGGCACCAATTTTCAGCTGTGGAAGATGCACATGTCCTTCATCTTTCAAGCACGGGATCTGTATGACATCGTCACAGGTGTGTCAAAGAGTAGCGATCAAGCTACTCCGGAGGAGCAAGCGAGATGGAATCGCCGCGACAAGACAGCTGCAGTGGCAATTTTGTCAGCGGTGGATCGTCACCACAAACAAGAGGTAATAAATTGCAAAACCTCTGCTGCTATGTGGAACCAGTTAAACGCTTACCATCAGCAACATTCGGAGGAGTGCATTATCTCTCTTCAAGAGAAATACTACCGGTGTAAGCTATCTCCAGATGATACTATTGCGGTGTTTATCAGCAATGTACAGAAACTAACCAAGCAGTTAATTGATCTGGGATAAGATATTTCTGAGAGGCAGGTTTTGAGCAAAATCAAATGCAGTTTACCGCCTAGTTATGATTCTCTCTTGTTAGCCTGGGACAATGTTCCATTCGAGAAACAAACCCTCAAGGATTGGTCAAACGTGAGATCGCCCTAAAGGATAGAGGTGGAAGAACAGACATGGAGGTGGAGCGTGCTTTCTTTTCTCACAGCAACCCTTCTAGTACTTCTCGTTCAAAATCCAAACCCCAACCTCGTTCAGCTCTCGCTACAGATCAGAAGAAATCTAAGGCGACTAGGTTAGCAAACCTAAAGAAGCACTCTAGATGTAATAAGTGCGGTCAGCGTGGACACTTTTCGGGAGAATGTCCAAATTCCTCCTGCTCCTCTTCTGGTGAATCTCCAAGGGCGAGCTCTCATTTCAAGAAGTCTCGTAAGCCAGGATTTAAGAAGCAAAGCCATGCTCATGTTTCTTCAAGTCATATTCAAGATTCTGACTCTATTTCAGAAGACACGGATTCAGTTTCCAGTGAGGCATTTACCGTTTCTCATCATCAATATGATGAGTGGGAGACTGTTTCATGGATTGCCGATTCAAGAGCCACAGAACACATGACCGACAAACGGCCATGGTTCTCATCGTTTGAGGCTATTCCCGAATTTTGTTGGGGGGTTACTATTGCGGACAACAATCGATTGTGGGTTCGTGGAATTGGTGATATTATAGTCACATCCATCGTGAACAATGAGCCTTCAACTTTTCAATTGAAGAATGTGTTATATGTTCCAAACCTAGCCAGGAATCTCATCTCTGTATCACAGCTTACGAAAAACAGAGTGGCCATAATTCATGTTCGTGACCAATGTAAGATGAGAACCGATTATGGCCATGGTCGCCTCTTCATGACTAGATACCGAGACAACAATCTGTGGAGGCTTGACATCAAGACACAAGCTCCAATGAGTGAAGCTCATGTCATCGTGACAACATGTTCTACACCATCGAAAGCTACCTTGCTTTTTCAGAGATGGCATGCTCGACTTGGGCACGTAAATGTTCAAACCCTTAAACTCATGGGACGTAGTGATGTTGTTCACGGTTTGGATATTTCTGCCAAGGTTGATATGGGCATTTGCTCAGGATGTGCTCACGGGAAACAACATCGAAGTCCTTTCCCTGTGAATAATGAAGGGAAGCATGTGAAGACTCCAGGGACGTTTTTTCATAGTGATCTTTCAGGACCGTTTGAGGTTGAGTCAACTGGAGGACATCGGTATTTTTTGACATTTAAAGATGATCATAGCTGCTTTCGTTTTGTGTTTTTCCTCAAAACCAAAGCCGAAGTACTAGATCACTTCAAGGGATTGTTCAGGTATTCCAAAAATATCACTGGCAACTCTATCAAGCGTCTTAGAACAGACAATGGAAAAGAGTATGTCAACAAGAAGATGCAAGCTTATTTGCTCAAGAAAGGAGTTCATCACGATCTGACTGTGCCCTACACACCGGAACAGAACTCAGTTGCTGAACGGGACAATCGAACAATTATTGAGTGCACTCGGAGTATGCTTTATCAGAAAAATGTTCCTCTTCGATTTTGGGCAGATGCTGTGAATACAGCAGTTTACACTCTCAACCGTGTTTCTTCAAGAGTCATTCACAACTCTACACCTCTACAGAAGTGGATAGGTGTAATACCAGATGTGTAGCATTTCCGTATATTTGGAAGCATGGCATATGCCCATGTTACGAATACTCTAAGAAAAAAGCTGGACAGCAAGACGCGTGAATGCATGTTTCTGGGATACAGCAGCTCGAGTAAGGGCTATCGTCTGTGGCATTTCGACACTCAACGCCTTATCATCTGTAGAGATGTCATATTTGATGAGGACAGTACCATCTCTCGTCAACATATTTCTGAGCTTGACGTCATTTCGATTGATAAGCTTTTTCCTAGTCCTTTTGTTCCTGTTGATCCGGGAATTTCTACATCTATATCGACTGATTCTTAGAGTCTTGGACGGAATACACCTACTCTACTCTCCTCGTCAGAAAGTTATGATCCTTGTACTACTCGACTCACTGGGAGTGCGAGCCTCAATGGGAGATTGTCTGACAATACCAATGATGGCGAGACATCACCTTTATTGAGGCAAATTTCTCACATACCCAGTTCTGAAGGAGATTTGAACATCAGAGAACTTGTGCCTTCAACGAGTGGTAGTGCACCTTTTTTAGGCACTATTAGTTCCAGTGGGAGTGCTCGTGGTAGTAACGATACACAGATCAATGGGAGTGTTTCCCATACTTTGCCGTCATCGACTCCTGGAGAATCCATCTCAGCTTCTCCTGATTCTTTAAATCCAGTGCTGAAGACCACGAGCCTAACTGATATATATGATCAAACACTTTCCCCAGGTCATCCTTATTCGACTTCTTTTCTAGCAGCTTCAGTTTCAGATAAGCCTTCTATGACCTATCAGTATCTCTTACCCACAGAGCCACTTACAGTTCATGAGGCGTTACAGTCAGAACATGCACAGGAATGGAAACTGTCCATGGACGATGAGATATCTTCTCTCATTCGCAATGACACATGGGATTTGGTCAAACTCCCTGTTGGCAGAAAGACTGTTAAAAACAAGTGGATCTTCAAAATCAAAGTAAAGTCGGATGGCACAATTGACTGCTTTAAATCCCGCTTGGTAGCAAAAGCCTTTTCTCAGGTTTTTGGATTTGATTATGATGAGACTTTTGCGCCAACTGCTACAGCTGATAGCATTCGGACTATACTGTCTCTCGCTGCTGCAAATGATTTACAGTTGATACAGTTTGACATTAAGACGGCTTTCTTGCACGGTGATCTTGAAGAGGAGATTTACATGGATCTTCCTACCGGGTATCTCCTTCCTGACAGCAATGGGAAAGTCTGCAAACTGAAGAAATCCTTGTATGGTTTAAAACAAGCAAGCAGGCAGTGGAACAAGAAGTTCTCAGGATTTTTATGTCAATATGAGCTTCATCAGAGCACAGCTGATCCATGCGTGTTCTTCTCATATTCGAAACCACTCCTTGCTGTAACGATCTTTGTTGATGACGGCTTGGGCATGTGCAAGTCTACTGTAAAGCTTCAAAGTATGATTGAGTATCTCAAGACTGATTTTGACGTGACGGAGGGACGTGTTGATATTAATATCGGTCTACACTTCACCAGAGACCGCTTTCTTCGGACTTTGTACATTGATCAGTCAAGGTACATCGAAACCATGTTGGCTAAGTTTGGCTTCAGCTCTATCAATCCGGTTTCCACTCCGGCGGATGCGAATATTCATCTTCACCGTTCGTTGCCTGATGATGACCAGTATTCACCAGACTTTCCTTATCAGAATATGGTGGGGTCTCTTTTGTATGTCATGGTTTTTTCACGACTTGATATTGCTCAAGCGACTACTACTGTTGCTCAGTATTCGAGTAACTTCCGAGAGATCCACTGCACTGCTGTTCGAAGGATAATGAAGTATCTTCGTGGCACTTCCTTGTATGCTTTGTGCTACATGCCTGCAACCAAATCTGATCCACTTACAGCCTTTGCGGATGCTGATTTTGCCGGCGACTTTGATGATCGTGTGAGGATCGGCGCATGGAGGTGTTTGTGTAGATGGTATTCGGGTAGAAACCATCTAGAGAGTTGTGGAGTTACCGGAGAGCCCAAGACTTAGTGCTAACGGGAGATTAGGGTTAGGTTTAGTGCCGCGTGGCGGCTAGGGCAACGGTGGTGTCTTTCGACACCTCATCTCGGGACTTGGAACCCGGGTGACCTCCACGTGTGGTTGAGGGAGACTCATCTTTCTCAAGTTGAGTCTCCCACGTGATGAGGTGAAGGTGTGTGCGTGTTGCACATCGTTAGCCTCATCCATATCATGTTTTCACTCTTGAAGAGTGGCATGGACTTGACTTATTGTGATTTGTGAGTGTTTATCACTTATTTGTTACTTGAGAAAGATCATGTTGTGGAGATGGGTGTAACCACGGCATTATAGTACATCTGAATGGGTGTTGTTCGAAACTCTTGTAGTCACAATATAGTTTTCTAGATTCTGGAACCAGAGAACAGGCACTAGTGGCGGAGTTTCAGTTTCTTTCAGGAAGCAGTGGTGTGCTGCTACTGGGAAGTCGTGTGCTCGAGGAAGTTCATCGAACCATCGTTTGCAGACGAGGAGGCTGCTTTCCAGAGGAGCGGCAAGTTCCAGAGGTTGGCTGGGAGGGCGCGGGGTCACGGCGTCTGAAGACATCTCTTCCCCACCCTCATTGATAGGTGCACTTGATGTGCGCGTCGGAGGGAGTTAATGCGGTTGTGAGTACCGCCGGGTGTGATCAGTAATCGCTCCTTCCGACGGTGCACTTGACATCGCAAGACTAGCCGATTTACAGACGGCATCTGGACGAGTGCAGATGCTGGAGTCAACGCGGAGTGCACTGCACACACACCCCGGAGCGGAAACGTTAAAGACGAGGCTGCGAGAGTATTGTAGATCTGGCGGTATGAGAAGATCGTGAACCCCTTTACTTTCAGGGTTTAGCATCTGCGTCGAAAGTGCAGATTTTACTCTGCCGAATGCTGCAGCGTATTCGCTAGAGCGCGCACTCCGAATCACGTCGCTGTGGAGCAGCACACACCTGTTTAGAGAGCGCTCCCTGCAAGCCGAAAGGAAGAGGTTGGAGTCCTGGCGTAGGGTTTGTGCTCCACCGCCTGGGCCGGGTCGACCCACGAACCTCGGACTGCGAGACTGGGAGGTTGAAGGAAAGGAGATCCCTCACAAGGCGGATGCGAGCATGTTGCACTGCGACACCTGCAATAACTGGGTGAGGTGACTCCACGAGGACGAACTCGTAGGAGAGATGTCGGTCGTGGTGCACGTGAGAAGCTCTGTTGCGGTTGAGGTGGCGGTGATTCCGTCAAGGCGGCCGTGATGTGAACGGTCTTCGTGAGCCCGACTCAACGACCACACTTTACGGAGCTTAGGACGGAGCCTCCCTTCTTCAGGATTACCGAATCGGGAATCTTCGTGAAGACACTTTTGGGAGGAGCCAGAGACGTGAACGAAGAAGTCACAGCCTAGAGGCTGCAAGAATCGGGAGACTGTATTAGAAGAAGAGCATCAACGTGCATATCGAGACTGCCTCCAAGACGAAGGATGTTGTGATCATTCGCAACCGTGTGAACATCTTCGGCATCTTCTCCACGCTGCTCGAGGTCGTGAAGAAGAATTGCACTCCGGGACATCATAATACCTATGGGAACGTACACGTAGTCCGGTTGGCCAGCAGTTGGAGGTGCAACAATTAAAGTACTTCCAGAAGTGAGCAGCGACGTCCAGGACGTCATTTCCTTGTGGAAGTACACCGGACAGGCAGACCGTGTGGTCAGGGAATCTGTCATAGATTCTGGTTTAGATATACCGTGGTGAGCAGTGGCAAAGTGCCGAAATGTCGCAGCCAGTGCTTGCAGTGGAGCGCCGGCGGTTGGAGAACACCATCTAGCGCGTGAGGTGCTCGTTTGGGTTTACCACATCCACACCGTAACCGGGTGAGTGGTTGGCACTTGTGGTTTCTTAAATCTTTATTGAATTCACTTGTAGTGGTGTGAAATTTTGGTGCTCTTGGTGACGCGGAAGCGCTGCCAAAAGTTTGATAGAATTGCATAGTGCAATTGTCTCCATGTGGGAATGATACATGCTTGAGCACATATTAGCTTCGTGCACATTTTAGTGCAAGAGTTACCCGTTTCTAGTGATTTTGATCACTTAGAATTTTATGGTATTATCCTAGAACTTTGTGGTTTTAGAGAAAAGCCAGCTACTTTTATGTGGCATTATAAGGCTTGATTAGACTTAGGGTTTCCTTTAAGAACAGCTAGTGGTAGCTATTCGGTGGCCCAAGACGATTCAACAAGGTAACGTATCCGGACCTACGTTGGGAGGGGGTAGTCGATTGCTTGGGGGAGTGACAAATTTGTATGTTGCATCTTGTTAGTAAGTGGTGAAAGTGCGGGAGAGCGGGTGCCATAGTCACCTTCTTCTTGCTCTTCGTCATTCTTGTAAGAGGTGAAGGTGTGGGATAGTGGGTACCATTGTTGCCCACTTCTTACCCTTGCCAATTTGCTTGTGAGAGTGATTGGAAGAGTTGTGGGATATTGGGTGCCATAGTCACCTTTTTCTTGTACTTTGCCACCTTTGGGGAGTGACTAGTAGAGGTATGGGATGGTGAGTGACATTGTCGCTTTCCTCTTGTACTTCGTCTAGGAATTTGGATTATGGGGATCATGTATGGCTAGACTTTGGATTGTTCTCATCAAATTGTTGTGCACACTGTTGATGTGTTGCATCACGTGAGCTAAGTGTGGCATATGATAGTGAACAAGAAGTGAAATTCTAGCATTCCCCTAATCTAGCATTCCCCTAACATCCATTGTGAGCCCACTTAATACAACCACGTAAAAAGAGTGGGTTGCATTGAGCATATGGGACATGGATAGTGGAGGAAAGAAGAAGGAATCAAAAGAGTCTAGTGCATCCACGGTAGAGATTAGCACCGAGACCCTTAGTCAATTGATTACTTGCCTCCAAGATTTGCAATTTAAATCTTCATCTTCCCAGGCAAGCTCTAGTGGTAGGGATTTTGAGTTATCTCCCATAGCCAAGTCTCGAACCGGGACTCAAGACTTGCAAAAGCCAGGCACGAAGGTGCTAAGCGAAGAGTCCGTGAAGTATTGGACTTCACTTGGTGGGGTGCGCAAAGTACGAGCGCTTCGGGCCAAGGAGGGTGTTCGAGCTCCTCTTTGTCGTGCACGAGGCCAAGTTGAAGCCGTGGATCTTGTGGTTGGACAGAAGGCCGTTGTCCTAAAGAACGTTGGGTCAAGATACACCGTGGAGGTGGTGGATTTCCGCCGAGGGAACCAATTGCCCACGTTTTCCCTCATCTTTACCGAGTTTGAGAGTGAAGGCTTCGTATTTCATACTACGTGGCAGTGGGTACGTGGCGAGAGCGGGCCAGCAGTGTGTGGGACACACTCACCTTGGAGCTACTCGATTGGGAAGTACCACCCACCATCTACGCTCCGGAGAAGAAGGGCACCCATGAAGCATGGCGCTTCTTTGATTGAGCTAATCAATTCTCAATCTGGAGACGTGGAAGGGGCTCGGTTTCACTCGGAGAAACACCCCATTTGCGGTAGGCGTTCGTGAACGAGTGGTGGAGGAAGTTACCACTCAATCGAAGGAAGAGGAGGGTACGGTTCAACCGATAGTAGAAGAACGTGAGTTTGTGGTGGAATCTTTGGTACGTAGTGCAAGTTCCCCACCAAGAAAACCTTTGCAATCAATTTTTGATTGGGAGGAGATGGCTTCACCATATGGAGGAGGAGGAGAACGGAGGGTGCGACGGTTTTCGGGTGCCACGGGCACTATCGAAGCGGATGACTTCAAGAGGGAGTTCACCATGTGGTGTGAATTCCAGAAGTCTCGCAACCCCAACTTCAACCCTTACATGGTGTGGAGGGCGTTATTTGGATGTCTAGAGGGAGCTCTGTTAGCGGATTATGGAGAATTCGAGGCGGCTCACCTCACAGAGATATTGGCATGGAGGGATTTCTATGCACCGAATTACGCGGATGTATTCGGCGGAGCGCCGAGTGTGCCATCACGTGTGGGAAAGAGGAAGCAGGAGGAGGGCACGAGTAGTAACGAGGACTTGAGCCAACCGATGGAAACGGTGGCTATTCCACCTCCGTTTAACCCTACGGCCATATTCTTCACACAGATCCGTCGAGACTATCAAGGTCAACGGGCGGATAAGATGAAGGCATTGAGGTCTTTTGCGCGAGGAGGAGATGAATCCTTGCGAGAAGCTCATGCGAGATTGCGGAGACTGATTTCTGCTACTCACGGAGTCACGGAGCAGCAAGCGGTGCAGCACTGGTATAGCATCCTAGAGAAGGAGTTGAAGACCTTAGTTCGCAATGAGGCATTGCGATTGGGTGAGCCACCGACTTTGAGATTTGTATTCGAGACTTCTGAGAGAATTGAGATCAATTTATTGGAGGAGAAAGCGGCCATGGGATTTCTCAAACGTGAAGAGAAGATTCCTGAAAAGGTCAAGGTGGCCAAGGCTTCGGTTCCCTCCTATGCCACCGACACTGAAGCATTATGCTTTAGTTGTGGCAAACCAGGGCATTTGAGGAAGGATTGCAAGGAAAGCAAGTCCTCTAACCCTCAAATTGGTGGCTATTGCTCTGGTTGTGGTGCCAAGGGGCATTCCGAGGCTAAGTGTTGGAAGCTTCACCCCGAATTGAAGCCTTCTGGAGGCAAGGGAGCCAAGGCAGGCAACAAGGAGAAGGAGTCCAAGTCTTCGGGAGGAGACAAGAAAGGTTGGAAGGCCAAATTCGCGGAGTTGGAGGCCAAGATGGCGGCCATGAGCGCGAATGCTGCTTCAGTGAGTGAAAAGCCTCAAGTCACTCCTAGTTTTCATGCTGGGGGCGGATTTAGGCCCGAAGACGACGAATTCGGGGACTATATGCTAAGTGGCATGGCACTTGCTATCACGGATGGCTCACGGGAGGCTTATGCCCTTACGCGGAGTCAAACACAGGTGACCAAGGAGGTTCCACGTGGAGCAAGTCCAACATTGGATCCTCAACATGGGAAGGACAACCGGCAAGCTCGATTGCCCGAGTCTTTCACGTTGGAGGAGATGGTGCCAACATCTTCCATGGTGCCTCCAACTCGTCGGGGGGTGCCAACTACTCGCCCTAGCATTGGGATTGTAGAGCCATCTAATACGGTGGTGAGAGAAGCGGCGAACGTGGTTTGTGAGGCTTCACTATTTTCTGCTAAATTGATGTCACAAGAGGGCTTCAATGCAGCAGCGGTCTTCAAGATGGCGGCTCACATATGTGAGTCGGGTGACTCCACGGGCGTCAATGCGTTGAAGACGGAAGTGGTTGGAGGAGAGGTGCATAAGAGTCAAGAGGACAACGTAGAGGGGCTGCTTTCAGCAGCCATGCGTGTCAAGACCATGGCCGCCAGACCTGCAATTGAGAGGTCATCCATTACACCTGGTGTAGTGGTGGTTGACAACTCCCAGGGGATTTTCCAACTTGTTGGGCCCAAAGGGAGGGTATTTGTGCCTCGACGAGTGCTTTTGGATTCAGGAGCTCAACCATTGATGCTGGGAGCATCTGCCCGTGAGGGGTTGGATTTGACTGGGGACACTTTGGAGAAGTGTCCATGGACAATTAGCACTTCCATGGGGGGTACGGAGCATGCTACAGGCATCACAAAGGAAGAGTTGATTTTACGACTCAACGAAGATGACGTCGAGGATGCAAGCTTTATGAAGGTGAAAGCTACAGTAACGGAGGCCAAGTCATACGATGTCTTGGTGGGCTCGGCGGTGCTATACCCCATGGGGTTCACCTTGGATTTGTGGGAGGAAACCGCAAGTTATAGACCAGGATGGCAAGCAGGAGATGGGCGGAAGGCTCAGCTGCCAGCTCGTTTTATTCAAGTTCTGACTGGCAATCTTGCAGACGTGTTTGCCTTCTCAGGAGGTATGGATGTGGGACCATCATGGTTTCACAAGGGTTGTGATACTTTCTCGATGGATACTCCTACACTTCACGAGATGGATGCCCAAGTGGGTGACACAAGTGGTGGAGATACAGAGACGTATCAACCTGGCATAGAAGCACCGTGGAGGACCACGACTCAACTTCAGAAGGATGCGGCACAGGTCATTGAAGATGCTTGGCAGCATTCGATACTCCCACAACCGGAAGATGATTCTCGAGTGGACCAAGACTTGGGCCCACGTCTAGACACTTCCACCATTCAGTGGAAGGTACCAGAGGATGGTATTGTGTTGTTGGAGTTGTTCGGAGGGATTGGAAGTGGCTTGGCGGCAGTGCTGCAAGCAGGGATGAAGGTCAAACGCTACATCTACGTAGATGTTGATGAGGCAGCAAGGCACGTGGCTAAGCGGCATTCACGGCGATTGAGGACCCAATTTCCAAACTTGTTGGCCACTAGTGCCATCAAGACTTCATTTTCTACTCTTCTTGGTGATATTGCTTTGCTTTCAGCAGAGGATATTCAACGTGTTGGCCATGTGGACCTTGTCATCGCGGGATGGCCATGTCAAGGATTGTCAATGGCTGGACATCAAAACGGGTTGAAAGACACTCGATCTTCGCGGTTTCATGATATGATTCGGGTATTGTCTTTGCTTCAAACCTCTCAGAAGCGACCACCAGGTTACATTGTGGAGAATGTACCAGTGATGAGTAGCTCGAGGTCGAGGACATTAGAGGGCATGCACCGCATACACCAGACTCTGGGTATGCCCGTATTGTTGGATGCAGCTACGGTGGGATCGCGAGCACATCGCCCGCGATTGTGGTGGACGAATTTAGCACCTCAAGAGTTGTTACAGTCCGCTGTGGGTCGAATTAAACGGCCGGATGTCTACGTGAGTGATATTTTGGATCCTCACAGGGCACCGCGGCGCGTTTATCATGACGACCAAGCACCTTTGGCGGTCGTCAACCGCAAAGGAGAACCACGTAGGGCATTGCCCACGTTGGTTAGTTTTGCTCGGTCGTATGCCTTTAAGGATAACGGCCCGGGTCTTGTGTGGGATTCCTTGTCTCAAGAGATGGTGGAGCCTAATGCGGATGAACGGGAGAGAGCCATGGGATTTTCCACGGGCACTACCGATGCACCCGGGATCTCGGAGCAACAACGGCGATTTTTACTTGGGCAAGCGATGGACTTAAATTGCTTGACGTGGATCGTTTCGTTGCTAGTGGCAGAACAGAAGCGGTTGGCTTCTAGTTTTACTGGTTACATGGGGTCTTATGAGTTGCGGGCGGCCGGAGAACCATTTGTCTCTGTCAAGGTGACAGGCAAAGTGGTTGGGGGCGAGAAGGCCTTGGCACCTCACCCATGGAATATGTGGAGCTCCGCGAACCTTTTCGCGACACCCAAGACTGAGGATCCTCTTCATGGAGTGAAGGATTGGAACCGAAGTAGGGAATTGGCCCACCAAACGAAGGATTTGGAGGAGGCTGTGTTCGTGGGAGAACACACAGCTCACCAAAGGGAGAGAATTGGCAAACTATGCCAATTGGAAGGACTTGGAAGCTTGGTGGAGGTGGAAGGAGAGGATTCTCCTTCGCATGGCATCCAATAGCAACCAAGGAAGGAGAATCCTGCTCCAAAGGAATCGAAGGAGGCGGTGACCAAGGATACTTGGAAACCGATGGTGCACAGAGCGGGATTGGTGAATATGGATGCCGACGGCCTTAGCCGCAATCCAATTCCAAACCAAGCGGATGCTATGGGCGCTAGGTGGCACGGGGAAGATGAGGCCGATCCGTTGCCAGGTTGGCATTGTTCGGCCTTTCTAAGTGTATTGGCGATGCGTGAAGATGACACCGGAGCTTCTACTGTGGCCACGGTAGATGAGGATGTCGGTGAAGAATCTGGGGGCGCCAAAGACATCTTTGAAGACACGAACGTGATGCATTTTCTAAAGAATGGAGAAGTGGTGCTTGCGTGGTCCGCTAAGGAGAGAGATCGGGTCTCACAACGAGCCAAACGGTTCGTGTGGGAGAGGATTCACCTTGTGAGGGTGTGGGCGGATGGCACGCGAAAGGTTGTGCCAACTCCATTGGAGAGAGTGAAGCTCATCAAGGACACGCATGAAGACCTTGGGCACTTTGGAGTGCGGAGGACTTATAGCTTGCTCCAGCTTCACTATTGGTGGCGAGGAATGCAAACTCAAGTTCAAGTCTTGGTAGCCCGGTGTATGGTTTGTGATCGGGTACGAGCGTCTTTTAACGCTCCGATGCCACAATTGCAACCATTGCCAATTATGGGCTTGGGATATAGGTGGAGCTTAGATTTTGCTGGTCCATTACCAATGACACCTCGACACAATAAGTATGTGTTGGTGATGATCGAGCACTTCTCGAAATGGATAGAGTTGGTAGCGTTGCCTGACAAGTTTAGTGAGGGGGCCGCTTACTCTTTCCTTGATCGTGTATTGAGCCGCTTTGGAGCTCCAGCGGAAGTTCTCACAGACCAAGGAAGGGAATTCTTGGGTGAGTTTCAAACGTTGTGTGAGCAAGCGATGATAGATCACCGCACTACTTCAAGGGATCACCCTGAAGCGGATGGCTTGGCAGAGCGCATGGTGCAAACCGTCAAGAGGGGGCTTCGGAAGTATAGTTTGAAGAAGGGACATCATCAAGATTGGGACTTGCAATTACCGTGGATAGCCATGGGCTACCGGTTTAGTAAGCAAGCATCTTTGGCGTCCTTTTCTCTTTACTTTTTGTTGTTTGGAAGGCAACCGGTGTTACCGAAGGCCATTCAGGCAGATGCTGACACCGTGTTGGCTAACATGGACAATCCAGATATGTGGGCTCAAGTTTGTGAGCAACGTGCGGATTTGTTCAAACGGGTGATGCCTATGGCATTGGAGAATCTTTCCATTGCTCAACATCGGGATACGTTGCGTTATGCTACAATTCGGGGAGGAGGCTACCGACCGCAAGTGCGACGGTTTACTCCTGGAGACTATGTGTATTTGCAGCAAGCAACGCCCACCACCTTGGATGTGACAGCGGGACGGGTGATCTTGCGAGTTCGTGAGGTGAAGCACTCAGGAGTGTTACTGTTGGAGGGTCGTGATGGTAAGATATGGAAGGATCACACGCGCAATTGCGCTCCTTGCCATTTACCACACATTGATGGCACGGTAAACTCTGGTATTTCTCACATCTCCGCTGGATTGCGATGTCAATTGTGTGGTAGTGCCAAACAGACAGCCACAATGGTCATTTGTGACCTTTGTTCTACGGGGTGGCATCTAGAATGTCTAACCCCACCTCTTCTAGAGGTACCAGTGGGTCAATGGTCGTGTCCAAATTGTTTAGCACATTAAGAGTCTACGTAGACAAAGTCTAGCCATTAAAAGTGTTAGAGGCGATTAACGATGGGGCTCTCATTGCACCCGGCCTATCCTTTGTCTACACGGTCTATTAGTGTCTTTTCTATAGGTCACCTTGATTTTTCTGGACGTGAGAGGTTTTCATGCTCGGTCGTTCATACACTTTACGTTAATTGTGTGGTTCGCCGGTGTGAAAGGGGCTTCAGCACGGGCGAAGGGGGCGAGTAAAGGGGTCCTTGTAGACCAATTACTAAATGTTATGGTCTGGGTATTTATTTCTTTTTCCCTAGCCTAGGTTGTTGGAGGTTGATAGTTTCTTTTGTGAACTATTGTTTTCGTTGTTTACGGAGGCAACGGTGATAGTATAGTCACCATTGCTCCGAGTTTGCCTCTAATTGTGCGCTCTCACCTGTTGGCACGATGTTATCTTTGCACGATGTGTTTGTGCACGACAGCTGTCAGGATCGGCGCATGGAGGTGTTTGTGTAGATGGTATTCGGGTAGAAACCATCTAGAGAGTTGTGGAGTTACCGGAGAGCCCAAGACTTAGTGCTAACGGGAGATTAGGGTTAGGTTTAGTGCCGTGGGCGGCTAGGGCAACGGTGGTGTCTTTCGACACCTCATCTCGGGACTTGGAACCCGGGTGACCTCCACGTGTGGTTGAGGGAGACTCATCTTTCTCAAGTTGAGTCTCCCACGTGATGAGGTGAAGGTGTGTGCGTGTTGCACATCGTTAGCCTCATCCATATCATGTTTTCACTCTTGAAGAGTGGCATGGACTTGACTTATTGTGATTTGTGAGTGTTTATCACTTATTTGTTAGTAAAGGGGTCCTTGTAGACCAATTACTAAATGTTATGGTCTAGGTATTTATTTCTTTTTCCCTAGCCTAGGTTGTTGGAGGTTGATAGTTTCTTTTGTGAACTATTGTTTTCGTTGTTTACGGAGGCAACGGTGATAGTATAGTCACCATTGCTCCGAGTTTGCCTCTAATTGTGCGCTCTCACCTGTTGGCACGATGTTATCTTTGCACGATGTGTTTGTGCACGACAATCGGAAGAGCAGAAGTGGATGCGTGATTCTGTTCAATAGCGCGCCAGTTCTTTGGTTTAGTAGAAAGCAGCCCTGTACTTCTACTTCCACAATAGAGTCAGAATATGTGGCTGCTTGTCTAGCTGGCAAGGAAATTGTATGGCTTCGCCGGTTGCTGTTTGACTTGGGAGTTTCTTTTCAAGGCCCTACTCCGTTAAAAAGTGACAATCAATCAGCGATCCGTTTAGTACTCAACTCTGAGTTTCATAAGCGGACCAAACACATTGATGTGATTTATCACAAAATCCGTGAGATGTAGACAGCTCGTGTGATTGATGTTTCTTATGTTCCTTTGGATCATCAGCTTGCGGATATTTTTACCAAGCCAGTGACTCCTGAGCGGTTTCTTCGACTGCGATCTCTTCTAAACATCGTGAAGCATTGAATATCAAGTGGGAGATTTTGTGGTTAGGGTTATGATCTCTCAACTCTTTACGATGAGTGGGAGTATTGGTATTGCATCGTTGCGTTGATAGATTACTTAGTTAGTTAGTTACTCTGATCTTTAGTTAGTCAGATGATATTTAGTTAGCTGGATGTTGGATGACATTCATCCTTGAACTATGTCTTCTTCCCAGACGTACTTAATGTCTGCGGTCGATCATGACATTGTTGTTTTCCCGGCTGTTGTTTGTTTTCACCTTAGTGTCATATTGAGCATCCGCTCTTGGCCATAGCTTGTGTACAAAGTCTGATGTCGTAAGTCTGTGTGTGTATTGACAATAATATATGTTGTAGCCTTGGCAAATTGGCAATAACCGTTAATAATAATGATGATAGGGTCAACTTTTCAACCATGGTAGTGTTGTCTATTAGTGGCAGATAATTGTTGGATTTGTTTGTTTTTATATGAGCCGAGAATTTGTCATTGCAGTGTGCAAATTCAATAAATTGAATAGCTATGTTAGGGTCAATTTTGGTTGGAGGCGTTGCATTGGCAACGTTGGAGGTTGTATGTACAAGGTAGAATCCAATTTGGGATGTGATATCATAATGATCAAATATGATCCATAATCAAATTCAAATAAATCATGTTAGAAACTAAGGCATTAGAAATTGTTGTGTAGAATATTACATGTTATATGTAGAAAATTATAGTTGTATCCTTTAGTTTATATGGTTGAACTTATTTGTGATGGACAACACAAAATAGATCAATAGATTCATGATACAACTTCTCATCATTTGACCTAAAAGTACTAATCATGAATTCAATATTTTCATCATCTATACAAAAGCAACTTAATAGTGGTATTCAAGTTATATTTGAAATCTTCAAAAGTCTGAATTTTTTGTGATTAGTTTAGGGTTGTACCCTAAACATAAATTGATTCATTCATATTTTGAATATGAATGCGTTTATTAATTAAGGTTGATTAAAATTTATAAGTTTTTTTTAAATAATATTATTTTTATTTTTGTGAATGAATTGTGGATAAATATATTTTTCATGTGGAAACTAATAAATTCATATACAAGAAAACTATCCACCTATTGTTATTATTTTAAAAACATCCTTTGTCATATTCAAAACTAAATGCCATAAACTTGAACTGTCCATCTAAGGCCCCAACTAAATAAACTAAAATAGCAGTCATCTTCATTATTGTCAATTTCTAAATATTTTGCAAAAATTTAGGATATAATGTGTTTGAGGATAATATACTTCATGCTCAATAGGAATCAAATTTACCATATGGTAGAAAAATCAAACACATTGTTCACGCTAGTCTCCTTCATAGAGATGAATCCATCTTTATTTGACACAAAAGTTTGAAAAGCTTAAATAAACAGACCTCCATTCACACTAGAAGCCTCGTCCAATTGATACAAAGATGGACTCACAATTCACATGAAATGAGCCCAAAATGACCATACCAAAAGTATATGTTAGAATATCGCTAACCTACCTTGAAGAATAACAAAATCACCATACCAAAGTATTTGAGCTTGTGTTTCTAATACATAATTTAGCAATATTTCTAACATATTGCTAACCTATGGCTTATAAATACAAGAACATTACATTATGTTTACAAGACATTACAATGTAGGAAAAACCACATTACATTATTCATGCTCAATTCCTCCATAGAGATAAATCCATCTCTACTTAACATGAAGAATTGGAAAGAATAAATAAACGAAGTGGGCCTACTAAAAGGAGGGCCCCACCTTATCCACATCACTTCGCTGCACTTGGCCATCCTCAACCACTTCGCCCAACAAACTCATCGTCTCTCCCGCCTCGGCTCTGCTTCCGGAGCCCCGAAGTAGCACTTGTAGGGACTTCCGCGGCTATGGCGTCCCCGTCGCTGCACTCGGGGGCTGCCGCTACCATCCTCCCCAGCGCCCGTACGCGCGTCGGTTCGCTCACTAGCAGCATTGGCAACTTCGCCGTCCGAACCGCGGCCCCTGGGAGGCGGCTCCAGGTGCGCTGCTGCAGCGCGGACGATGGCGAGCGCCGCATGGACAAGGGGGGTGCGGGGAAGTCGTGGGTGAGCCCCGACTGGCTGACGTCGGTAGTGCGGCTGGGCAAGGGCCCGGACACGTCGGGGATCCCCGTGGCGGACGCGAAGCTGGAGGACGTGAAGGATCTGCTCGGGGGCGCGCTCTTCCTGCCGCTGTTCAAGTGGATGGTGGAGTCCGGGCCCGTGTACAGGCTCGCGGCTGGGCCCCGGAACTTCGTGATCGTCGGAGATCCCGCCGTGGCGAAGCATGTCTTGAAGGGCTACGGGACCAAGTATTCTAAGGGACTGGTGGCGGAGGTCTCGGAGTTTCTCTTCGGGGATGGATTCGCCATCGCTGAAGACCAGCTGTGGATGGTATGTCTCCTGCTCAAATTCCCCAATCTACCAGGGCAGAGGCATCAAATCTGCTCTCTCTTCCAAGGCTCCCTCACGTTGGTTGAATTAGGTTATAACTTAGAAAACAAGACACTGCATCTGCACACTTTGCTAAGTTTAATGAAGAAATAGTAATCTCAAAGCTCTCTCAGAATGCCATTCTTCCAAATTATAATGCTAATGCAGTCAAGGAGCGGCGCAGACCCGGACTCTCAGATCTACTAAACTCTTTAAATGGATTATATAGCATAAATCGAAGTCGGCCTCCACACCTTGTTTAGTTTCTTACGTATTGAGTATGAGGACATTTTTCAACTGGGCAGGCTCGGCGACGGGCGGTGGTGCCCTCGCTCCACAAGAAGTATTTGTCGACAATGGTGGACCGCGTCTTCTGCAGATGCTCGGACGAGCTGGTGGCCAAGCTTGAGAAAGCGATGGAATCAGGGACGGCTGTGAACATGGAAGCGCAATTTTCCCAGCTCACGTTGGACATCATCGGTCTCTCCGTCTTCAACTACGAATTTGATGCCCTCAAAACCGACAGCCCGGTCATCGAAGCTGTCTACACTGCCTTGAAGGAAACCGAGTCCAGATCCACCGACATTTTGCCCTACTGGCAGGCAAGTCTCCCCATTTTCCCTTTTGTCCTTGCAAATACGAGTCATTTGTAAAGTCACCTGACTTTTGAATCAGATGCCCTCTTTTGTAAAATCAGCTCAACGAGAGAAAGGCGGCTAATATTCATGGTATCTCTTGGACACTCTTTCTTCACTTTTGACTTGAGTTAGAGACCACGAAGCCCTTCGTTTTATCAAGTGTGAGGAAACAGTAGTTGAAGGGGGGGTGATTTTGCAAATTACTCTTCTGTGTCGATAAAAGGCTGATTGATTGTATGTTGTGAATGCAGATTCCGCTGCTCTGCAAGATTGTTCCCAGGCAACGGAAAGCTGCCAAGGCTGTTGAGATTATCAGGGAGACGGTAGAGAGGCTGGTAGCGCAGTGCAAGGAGATGGTAGAGGCCGAGAAGGAAACTTTGCAGGGAGAGGAGTACGTGAATGAGTCTGATCCAAGCGTTCTGCGCTTCCTGCTGGCGAGTCGAGAAGAGGTAGTGATTACTGCACCAACAACATTAGGCACATGTTTAAGCATATCAAGGCAGGCATGAGAGGTTGACGTGGGTGGGGTTGTGATGTGGACGCAGGTGTCTAGTGTGCAGCTTCGAGATGATTTACTATCCATGCTTGTAGCTGGGCACGAGACGACAGGGTCTGTGTTGACATGGACGGTTTATCTTCTGAGCAAGGTGAACAGGGTGGCTCCTTCAATTCAAGTCCCTAGGTTTTTGTAATGCATGGAGACTCATGATCAATAACTTCATGGTCAATTGTGTTTCTCTATGTGCTTGCTACTCAGATGGCCTGGCTTCAGAGCCTGCAAGAAGTGCATGTGTGTTGTTGACTCACAGGACATGTGTGTTTTTACAGAACCCATCGGCATTGGCCAAGGTTCAGGAGGAGCTTGATAGAGTTTTGGGAGGAAGAAAACCACAATTTGCTGACATAAAGGAATTGAAGTACCTGACGCGCTGTATCAACGAGTCGATGCGGATTTACCCACATCCTCCGGCATGTGGTCTACTTCACTCAAACTAGTGGAAGCTTTAGTGACACCTGAATCCATTCCACATTCTCAAATATCTTCTTTCTTGTTGAAAAATAAGTTGGTGGTTCTTCCTTTCTATATCCTCAGCTCCAGAATTGAGAATTGGATGGTTCTTTCTGCAGGTTTTGCTGAGGAGGTCTAGAGTGGCAGATGAGTTGCCTGGTGGTTACAAAATTGAAGCAGGGCAAGACGTAATGATATCCGTGTACAATATCCACCACTCTCCCCAAGTGTGGGACCGGGCAGAGGAGTTTCTCCCGGAGCGGTTTGGCTTGGATGGACCAGTGCCGAACGAAAGCAACACCGACTTCAAGTAAGCGGTTTAAAAAACATTTGATTGCATTTCGGATGATTCGAAGAGAGATGTTCTCCCGTGATTGCAAGAAGCCCGTCTGTGCTTAACAAGGTGTCTCGTGGTGTTTGTAGATACATTCCATTCAGCGGAGGTCCTCGCAAATGTGTAGGCGATCAGTTTGCTATGCTAGAAGCTACGGTTGCTTTGGCGGTGCTCCTGCAGAGGTTCGACTTCCAGTTGGTCCCTAATCAGACAATTGGAATGACAACTGGCGCTACTATCCATACCACTACGGTAAGTTTTGCACTTCAGATGTACATGTTAGCATTTCAATATAGTCAGATAATAATGCCTCAAAATCTACACACATTAGAGTTACCATGTACTCCAAGCTCTCCTCTCATGAGTGTTACCTCTCTAAATAGTAATTAGGAATTGGTAGTCTCTCCAGATCAGATGTGTAAGAGTTCGGTGGACTCTGAACTCAAGACAAACTCAATGATAAAGTTTTGCACTGAGGAAAACTACAAAATTATGAATTAGCGAAATTTTCAAATCAGTGAACTCTTACACACCTAATAATGACTAACGAAGATACGGTCAAGTTGCAAAACTCATGATACAGAGACGAAAAGGAGAACAAAACCCACGGTAAAATAATAAGTCAAAATGCTCACGAAACTTAAGTTTTTGCAAGATGCTGCTGGTTGAAGAAATATCCTGTTAATCTTTCTGACTTTCTTCACTCTGCTGAAATGGGTATGGCAGGGGCTATTCATGACAGTTGCGGATAGGCAACAGAAGAAGGTTCCGGAGCTGGTCCTTTCCTGATCAAACAAGGTCATTGTACTGTAAGTAGGGTAATGTGTATACTAAACTTCGCCGAGTGGACGATCATGACGATGGGATATTAGAGCCCAGGTAATTTATCAGAGATGGTGCCTGGATGGTAAACCCACGGCCTTTTCAATTCACTTCAAGTAGATACTTGAGTTCAGGATAATGCATTGCAATCTTGGATCGTTTATCATCAATTTTTAGCGCCAGGCTGGAAAAAGGTCAGCTAGGAAATGGACGAAACGCGACAAATGTTCGCTGGAGGTCATATCCAATATGTTTAGTTTCGTTGATTCATCCGTTTCCTGTTCAGTAAGTTTTGTGATGCTTGACTCAATGGATTGTAGAGTGGTGAATCCTTGTCTGAGAGAAGTAGTTTTCTCAAAGTGAACTTGGTTTCTGAGGAAGATCATCTATTAGAAGAAAGTGTTACACATAATCTAATAACTATTGTTGTAAGCCGTTTAGAGCCATGGTAAACTACTTCAAGGACGACACGACTCATGAAGTTCCATACTAGGAAGGGAAGATCGACAGTCGGATACAAAACAACCTTCCTCTGCACTAAAAGTTCTGATACAGTGCATTTACCTTCTTTTTGCCCAAGCTTAGATTGTGCCACATAAATGAAAACTCTTCATCTTGAGCGTATGTAGATGTTTTAGGACATGATCACTATCTTCACAAACATTCTAGGCAAAAAACCTCACTTGCGATAACATGCTAGAGCCTCGTAAACTACGAGTTCCAAAAACCGACATGATATTTTGATATCTTTGTTTTGTCCTACGAGCTCAGCTGCTGTGGCTTAATTCTTTGAGGGGTTGTGACTGGCCGAATGTGGAACAGTGAGGGCGGAGGCTCTTCGTGTTCGATCTGCGTTCTTCCTACTGCTTTGCACTATCTGATATAGGTCTCTAACCTACTGGTTCTGTGCTTCCGGCGTCATAGGGCATGGCGAACGAGAGCGCCAGGGAGCCTTTATTTGAACAGCACTACAGGTGTTGCTTCTTTCTGGTGCATGCTCTCTCATGGGGCTACTATCTCAAGGGTCGCAGTGTCGCCCAAGGCGAATTGACCTCCTCGTTGGGACTTACCCGAGGTGGGCCCTGTCTTAATTGCATGGGGTCATTTTTCTGGCCCTCTTATTTCGGGGGGTCTAGGGGTTTTTTTTGGAATTTTTTTTGACAAATTTGGGGCCTACGGCAATTGTTTACCCGAAGATACCATCCCTTGCTATAAATAGGGCCCCATCCAAAAAAAAATAGGGGCCAGGTTTGGCCTCACCACCTCGTGGCCCCCTCGAGTAAGTCCCAACGAGGGGGTCAATTCGCCCTGGGCCTGCGTGTCCGCTTGGTGTTCTGGTAGGTTCCTGCATGTTCCGGTTCTTGCTGCAGTGCGGCTTGGTCGTGGAGTAGAGTAAACCAGAACACAGCACAGACCTAATCGTATGTGATTGGGCGAGTGAAGCGTGAGAGCCCCACATGCATTATGGAGCTCGTCACTTGATTACACGGACCGGGTCGCCTAGGAATGGGGATAAGTTAGAGGACTGTCGGTACGAGCAGCGTGCGGCACTGAGGTAGGTGGAGCTCGCGCCATCGTGGGCCCAGTTCGACCACCTGGTGACGGCCAAACTTTGCTGCTTTGAGATGGGAGAGACGCACTGCGCAGACTTTTCACAAGTAGATTTTGGCGTGCAGTCTACTACAGTAGTAGCCTAGTACTTCCCGTGCGGCGTTTGGGAGAGAAAATGGAGCAACGGTCGTTCACAAATGGCGGCCGATCATTTTCATGGATTGTGGAGATTAGGCCTTGCGATTCTCCCGATACCCCTCCTTTGGCTCGCGCCAGGCCTCATTGGTGTGGGTATCTTCTTCCACTGTGGCTTGCGTGGAAAGATTTGGAGCTCCTGCTGTTGTTGTGGGGATGGGTCTTTGCAGGCACTGATGCTGGTAACAGAGGATAGTGTACATGGAGCGATTTCGAAGCGTTGATTGGTGGCTCCGGTGCTGCGGGCACTTGGACGTTTGGTTAGGACAGAGGTTTGCGGTGGTTAGAGCCGGGCTCGACAACGATTACTCTCGGCTTTCCGGTCGGTTTCAATACGTCGCAGCGGGAGAAACACAATAAGATTCTTCAACAGGTGGGGGGAAGTTGGCAATTTGATCCGACAAACCGTTGTCCATGGCGGCTGGGATCCTTGTCTACATGGGAACTCTTTGGCATTGGGAACCAATTTATACTTTAAAAAATTTATCCAAATTTATTTTTTGTTTAGCGTGGCCCAACGCAGGCTCATTCGCACACATGTGCGTGAGTTTAATATCGTGTACGCCAGTTGCAACTTAAAGCAGATGGTGTGTGGGCGAGCTCGTCCAAGTGGTTGCTCATGGCAAACGTCGCCGCTGATCAGGGCTCTCATCTCTTGAGAGACATTAGGTCGTTGTGGTTGTAGGTGAGACCCGGGGTGTCCAAGCAGCGGCCAGTTCTCAATGATGAAGTTCTTTGGCAGTCGCTATTTTTCAATCTCCATATCAAGAATGCACCAAGGGCTTCATGGGGAGAGTCCAAGCTAGGGATTTTTAAACGCTAGTCGTTTAAAGAGGTGGATAGATTCAAACATCTCTGGAAGCCAAAAGAATCATGTTGGCTAAACGATTAGGAATTGCGTAGGTTAACGGGATCCCACAACATCCATGTCTTGAGTTCAGAAGTTATTTAATCTATCCCGTGGAGGCTAGACCAGCCGGAAGCGCTTAAGGAGAAGCAATGGTGGACAACTAAGGTGGTTTTTTTTGGGGCTCCACAAGACTTTTTCTACATCTCCGCGGTGGAGGATGGGCGGATATCGGCTCAAATCTATCAACAACACCCACACTCTGACAAACTAAAGCTTGTCTCCGGCGGGAATCTAGTTCCCTTTTTGCATGGCCGCTCTCGAGGGCCAGGACGCTGTCAAAAAGCCCGGATGACGGGTTTAACGCCTTCAACCCGGTGGAGCCTCCTCTAGGAAATTGGCAGTTGTTTTCATTTGACAATGGGAAGGTGAAGGACCTGGAGCTGAACTTGAACTTGACAGAATGGGAGTGGAATCCTATTGGAAGTCATAAGCGTAGAAACTTTTTTTCATACACCACAAAGAGAGGTTATAAGATTTTAAACACCTTCTAGGGCCAAACACCAAAGTTTACGATACATATGCAAGAGCGTGGACATACAACGGCACAAATCTTAGCTTTCTACAAGGATATTAGGAATGATTGGATCCCCCGAAAGGTGTCAACAATGGTATGGCTTACTGCCTAAGGTGGGCTTCCGCTTGAGGCGTGGCATTTGGCGAAGAATATGCCAAACAACTATGAAATTCGTGCCATGTGTTCCCTAGAGGCTCAGGAGACTCCCGAACATGCCTTCTTTCTATGCTTAGCCGTTGATGGGGTGTGAGCAAAGGTTAGGAAGTTGCGTCAATTGGCGGGATTAGCTCCACAGCTCGGGTCTTGGTGATAGGCGATTTCAAGGTTCCTTGATGCACCAAGAAGTCCAGTTGTCCCTTCCACAAAGAAGACACCGTGGGACGTCCTCCGGAATTGTGCGATTTGGCACATATGGTGCAAAAAATGTGCGTTTGAGCTGTAGGAAGGTGAATTCTACGTGGGTGTGGCTTTCTTCAAAGTTTGGCATCCAACGGTCCACGGCGGTATGGGCGCTTGGAAGGAGCTCACTAGATACTCCGGCTAGAAGTTCAAGTTGACCAAGCAACAACGGAATGAGGATGACTTTATTTCAGCTTGGAGCTAGGAAAGTGTCTTTTGTACTTTCAAAGGTGCTTTGAGCTAGAATATAGTGTCCCATTGGGGATTCAGATATATGAGGAATTTGGCCTTCTGATATAGGGCTTTTAGAGCCGATCTCTCCCAACCGAGCATTTACAGTAGCCTGCGGGTAACTCGGGTGGGGAAGTAGTTGGTGTCCACGCTCAGCCCGGGGAGGACCCAATGGGCCATGCGGAGGCGGAACGGTTTGTTGAGGAAATCATTGAAGGGGTAATTGTTGATATGGAGCTTGGAGTCAAATCAGAGAGTTCGGAGGAGGAGCTCTTGGATCTTCCCGGCTCCCTACAGTCAGTGGAAGATTTGAGAGACCAAGTTGTCTTTTGGACAGGACCTAGAGGTGAACCAGATAACTAGACATTGGCGTCTCTTTTCTGTGCTTCCTTCGTCGCATTTTTTACTCTGGGAGCCAACAGCTCGCGGCCTCCAACTCAATTGTCAAGGCCTCTTCCGTGGACCCCCTTGGGGGATGGCAGTTCTTCCCCTCGAACTCATGACCGTTCCCAGGAGCATGCAATTGAGCAAGAGGATTTGCACCATTGGAGGTAGTTTTAGGGGGCTGGTTACGGGTCTTCAGCGCAGGCTCTTGCGACTGATGTCAGCGGTAGGAGCTTTGAAGCCGAGTCTGTTGGTTTCCCTAAAAGCTGTAGGGAGAGACATGCATCTTTGAGTTTGTTGGGATCATTAGTGGATCGCCGGCGCGTGGCTGAGGTGGTAGTGTCGCAACGTCGGAGGGTTTTGTCTTCAAGGGATGTGCACGTTGATGCCTTGTCTCTTGGCTTGTTCCCCTCTATGGGTTTAAGTGAAACATTCCCTTACAATCCAGGCACTTGTATCTGGGTTGATCTTGTTGGCCATTATTGATATACTTGAAGGAATTATTCTTGGAACCACACTTACGACATAGTTTCTTCATGTTAGCATGTTGTGGAGGTTCCGTCGCCTTTCTTTTCCTGTCCTTTGCTATTTGTTTGCTGATAAGGCACTATAGCAGTCATGCCATCCACAAGCATCGAACTAACAGCCGAGCTCCAGCAGACTCGCGTGAAAATACTGGAGGCAGGATTTGCCTCCGTGAATGAAAAAATCCTTGCAGCTTCCACATAGATACCGCGGCCGGTTAAGCTTTTTGTTGTTAAAATACCTAAATTTCACGTATGTGGATCTACACCTTGGACATTCCTTCAAAACATCAGGTGATTTTCTTCACCTTGATATTTTGTGTTTTCTTTGTGGATTATGTCACCTTGATGCGTATTGTGGTATACTTTATTACCTTGATAATTTGTGTCACCTAGATGCATTGTGTGGTTTTCTCCACCTTGATAATTGATGTCGACTTGATGAATTATGATGTCTTCACCTTCAGGTCTGTGATATCTGGAATATAAAATTCTGGCTCGGTGTGAAAGAGGTCATCTTCATACAAGGACACTCATTCTTACAATTGATGTAGAAGGGTCAAAAGAGGAATACTATGTTGAATACTACACAGAACTCACACAAATGTACAAAAGAAACGCACTTATTACTCCATCAATTCTGAAGAAATCAAAGTTGCCAAAAACTGTCTCGGAGGTGACCGGTTCTAAGTTTGTTCTAACATGTATCACAAACTGAACAAGTGTAAAGAAACACATCCGCCTTCACTTACAAGCTTCCTTCAATCTGGTGAGAATTTTGAGAAATATACAAACTAGACTAGGAGATTTCATGCACTATTCTACTTCCGAAACCATAACGAGATGAGTGATTTAAGACTTCTTGGTTGTGGAGAGTAGTCGAACTTTCTCTTTGCCAAATCCCAGCGTTTCCTAATTATTGCAGTGTGGGTTTTGGTTGGTTACCAGAGGTTATGGTATCGTTTGTGTGTGATGCAGTGTCCATTCCATTTAACCACTTTGCTGGTGGAATGATTGCGGCGCGAAGTAGGTGTTTGCATTCCCTTTGGAATTTCCCAGCGTGAATGCAGTGCAGACGGGTGTGTGTCTGCGCGCTTGGTTTGTGCCTGCGCTTGCTGTGCATTCGCTGAGAAGCGTGTTGCTATTGAACCTGCCTTTGCGGAGAATTTTATGTTGTGTTACTGTGGAGGGTCGAATCAAAGCTTTGGGATCAAAGCTGGCGGTTGCCGAGACATATCCCCGGCATCTAAGGCCGGAGTACCAGTAGCGCCTGTCGCGTCTGTAGTCCAACGGTTAGGATAATTGCCTTCCAAGCAATGGACCCGGGTTCGACTCCCGGCAGACGCACAAATGGTTTCTTTTGCTGCATGAACTATTTCCACAACTAGTCGTTGTCGTCTTTTCGTATGCTCGTTAGCTTTTCAACGGATCTGTCTACACATTGGCATACTACATACAATGTATAGATTTAGAGCCACCTGTTACCTTTCTAAGGTTAAAATGCCGCTAAAGGGACGCATTTGTCCCCTGCTCCCCATTGCCGCTAACTCCAAAATCGATTCTTACATGGTTCCAAAGCTCATCCCTCGATTATGCCTTCATTTCCAAAAACCACCACTCCACATCTGCACAACCTTCACATCATCATATGTTCCCATTTGCCATGTTCCCAAGTTCCCACTTGTTGGCCTGGCCCAGTGACGCACAAGAAGCCGGGGTGGGTGGGAAGAAGGCGGGAATTGACTGCAATCTCTACGACCACCTGGTGGACGACCTTTGTAACTCAAAAAAAGCGCATGTCATTACAACATCTCCGGAGAATGCAGCATGAAGGTAATTTTATTAAAAAAAAACTCCGCCACGCATAGATCCTTAGGCGGCCAACCCCGGCCCATTGCGCTTCCAGGAGTAGAGTTGGTGGAAGCCGGTTTGTTGGCCCATCCAGAGTAGCCGATGGCCTCGTCTGCAACTTGGTGGGTCATCGGCCTAGTGAAGACCCCACGTCGTCCATTGGAATTGTGGACGGGTGAGGGTGCTTTAATATTTGCCAAGGTCGGACACAACTTGAGCGAGAACTAAGTAGTGCACGGTACACTCATCCTATAACTTTTTGCAAATTTCCAAATCTACTGTCATTTCTGAATACCAATTCATAACACTCTTTGCTAAAATTGTGATTGAACAAAATGAAATAGGGCGAGAGAGGCTCAAGCTTTTGACCTAGGGATTTCTTGTAGCTATGAGACTTGGAAAGCCTTTTCGGAAAAGATTGAATGGAAAAACAATATCAGAATAATCCACGCTCGAAGACAAGGGAGAAATGTTTGAAAGTAACGAGAGACAAGGCTCCACCCAAAAAACTTCCAAGGGACCAACAAACGAGGCAAGAGCGCTTCCATGCTATTCTTGAGGCCTCTAACTAAATAGAAGCAACATAACAACTACTAAAGCATTATTTGAAGTACTACTAGCCAAGTTGACTGCCTCAAAGAGTTTTATATCTCAATAGAGATTATCTGGGAGAAAATGTCTTGTGTCTCAATGGAAGCCTAGGGCTCTTTGAAATCTTTGTCATTAAGAGAAAGTTTCTCCAAAATTGAAGTCTATAATCATCATGTCAATTATGTCTTCAGCAAAAGCCTTCGCCTACCATGAAGATCCTAAGGAACAAAGTTGAGAATGAAGAAGATATCCCTGTTGAGTAAGCTCGGCTCGCAGATTGCCATAAAGAACCAACATCTTGAGATAGGGCTTGATCAAGAGAATGAATTACCTCAATTGGTAAAAAGATTGTTTTGCAATCAAATTGACAATAAGATCGCCTCCATCTCTATATGCTTAGAGGAGGAACAAAGCCGCCAATCACGGGTTTTTTTTTGGCACCAGCTACTTGGTTTGCGCCAACCATAATTCCTCCCTCGATGTCTATTACACTAGTCTTTGTTTCCTCCAAATTTCTGAAGCAGAAAAAACCCTGGCGTCGGTACTTCTAGACTTGATTCCACGCCACAATACTGAACTGGTTATTTTGTAGACCATGCTAAAAAAAAAACAAATTTAGTGTGAAAGCTTCCCCGGTCACTACAGTCAATCCGGGTTCGCGATGTCAGGGCCCGGTTTTAGCCCTGACACCGCGAAGAGCGGCCCTTCTCCCCAAGCGCCTTTTCGCCTTTATTCCCACGATAACGTCCACTCTCGCCCACATTTTTTTCACGATGCCCGTATCCCTTATCGGCATTCTCGCCGATAGCCCCTTCTCCCCCCGCCTTCTTCGGATCACCGAAAGCCCCTTCTCCCCCGCCACGTGTACTCCAGAATGACCCGCCCTTCTCGGCGGCTGCCGGCGCGAAGTGTCATCCACATCAATTGCGATCGGCGCCGTCTTTCGCAGAATCTATTGTACCGTGTAGCACCCTCCCGGAAGGGGAGTGCTTGTATCTGCGTGAATGGAGTTCCTCGATCTCAATCTCCCCATCCGGGACAGGCCGAATGGGAATTCTTGCGCGACAGTGCCACCAACCGTTGCCGATAACGGGGCAGCAGGGAGGAAATGGAGGCGTCAAGGGAGAAAGAAATCGGGTGGCGTGCGTGAGAAGGGGGTGGAGGACCTTGATGCCGCGTTTCGGGAAGGCCCGCATGCAGACTACCTGAAGAAACACGGTCACAAGGTTCTTCGGATGCGCAATTCATTACAGAACCCTCCTCCAGGAATTTTGACATGGAAATGTCTTAGGTGGAACATGGAGGCTAAGAATGATACGAGGTTTGTAGAGGATCCACAATCATCTAAGAGGAAGCAGTCCAAGCTTATCGCCTACATTCCCTGAGATAGGGTCTTGGATTTCGTGGAGGGTGAGTAGTCTGGCCGAAAGGACGTCGAGACTACATTCGTCCGCGACAAGAACGACCCCACTAACGTCGGCGAGAAGATGCACTATCGGTGGAACTGCCACATCAAGTACCAGCGGTAAGTGAATCTCGACCTCTGATATCACGATATGCACGGTTTATCTGCTTATCGGCTGTGCCATAATATTTCTTCAGTACTGCACGTTTCTCTAATGGTCATTCCCGATAAGCAGATGGCGTTGTCAATACGGTCCCGAAGACAACAGGGACAAGATCCAAGTTATCACGCCCGAAATGATACCAACGCCATCAAAATTCAATCAAAAAAGGAAACAACTTACTTCAGGCGCTAGCCAGAAAGGCCCTCGTGCCACGGATGCGAAGGAAGGGGGGTCTATGAAAGTGGGTTGGCAATGTCGATTCTACGTAAAGAGGTACTATTTCCTCCTATATATCGCCGAGATAGGGTACTTTTGCTCGGAACATGTTGACACACAGGGCCTTATCGTCCACGATAAGGACAATGTGCAGAGGGGAAAGCTCCGCTTTCGGAAGTACATGTCGGAGGAAGTAAGGCTTTGGGTTCTCAGGCAATTTGAGGAGCAAGTTCCGATGGCAGCTATAATATAGAAGCACCAGAAGCTGGTACTGAAGGCACGCGATGAGGGCACTCTTACGCCTTCTCGAGATTGTTTCCTTAGCATGGAGGACATCCGCAACATGTGCGGAGTCCGTGCGCAGGAACTATACAAGAAACACGACAACGACGCTGAGAGTGTGAGAATGTGGGTATGAGAAAACCGAGGTACGGTTTTTTACTATCAAGACCCGAGCAGCAAGGTTGACGGAGTATTGAATGCCGAAAACGTATCCTTCGTCATTGGGATTCAAACCCCATTTCAGACGCACATGATGCTGAAATACAGTCACGAAAACATTATTGCTACAGACGGGACATTCACAACGAACAACAAAAAGGTACACATACCTATACCGTGGTTCGCGTAAGGTCCTTCTAGACATTAGAAGCACTCACTCCCATACCGCTTAATTTCTTGTTTGCGTGTCCAATATCCGCTCTTCACAATGATGGTATTCGACGAGTGGAGAAACGGGGTTCCAGTGGCTTTCGTGATCACTACGAAATCCAAACAAACAGATCTTGTGCCTTGGATGCGCGCTCTGAAGCAGAAGTTGGTGGAGATAAGGCCGGACTGGAGACCCACTGCCTTTGTACTTGACGACGCCGATAATGAGATCAACTCTCTTCGGTAAGCGATTTAGCATTCTTACGTTATCGGGTGACGGGCTTCAGCGAGTTGTACTTATCGGCTTGTCGGGTTATTGCAGGGAGGTTTGGCCGCACTCGCATCTATTTCTATGTCTCTGGCATGTTCGTCGAGCGTGGCAGAAGAATGCATGTGTTAAGTTGAAAGACATGGAGACGAGGGCCGGAGCCTTGCGAATTGTGGGCTCACTTATGTACATATCAGAGACACCAAGTGACTTCCAAGACCCTTCCACGAGAGCTCCCTGCGATAAGGTGTGGAATTTGGTAGAGTGGGTGCAGCACGTCTACGGCGAAGCTAAGGCTCTTTTGCCAGACGCTGATGCATACTGGAAGTACTTCGACAAGGAATGGCTCCCGAAAATCAAAATGTGGGTTGTGGGAGACCGGAAAATCCCCCATGCTGGCCAGGACACCACTGCAACAATTGAATCATACCATTCTAACATGAAAGCAGTGCTCCGGCAATCCAAAAGGAAGCTTATCGGCCGAAGGATGGACTGGCTTATTTATGAGCTCACAAGAAATGTCATCGAGAAGTATGATTAGAGTCATTGGTGTAAGCTGAACGGTTTTATAAAGAACAAGAGGCAGCGGCAAATCATGGTCAATGCAATCAACCAAACAAATACAATTCCCGATAATGTGGTAACCTAACCCGAGTGGTCGGGAGGTCCTGCATACGTTAAATCCTCGAATAGGAGACACCTTACGTATGCGGTATACAATCCCTGCACCGAATGGGCCGTCTGCCAATGTGTTCATTTCCAAAAAGGTAACATCTGTAAGCACCAGGTTAAGGTCCTGAAAATGACAAGACCGGACCTGGCGGAGGGAAAAATTGCTAGATATCTGGGCTCCCTTCGTGGCACAATCCAAGGTGGAATGACGAATCTCCTCCATTAAGACAATGGTCGACACCCGAATACCGAGGGCTTCCCCGATAATGGTGTCCCCTCCGATACCGAAACCGGAGATGTAATCCCAGTGGCTTCCAACCTTCGAGAATTAGGGGAGACATGGGTATGCGACTTTGATCGTATGCATCAACTTGTCCTGAAGCTACTCGACAAGGCTTATCGGCAACAGTTGCTGGCAAGGCACTTGGATGTAGCTTTGCGCAACACCGACGCCACCCTCTCAAGGTTGGAGGCTGAAATCGAAGCCAAAATGCTTCATCCACTCCAGGAGATAGCTACACCGCTCCCCACAAATGAAGACGATCTTGGAATGAGGCTCCGAAGGTTGCATCACTTCCTGGATTCCAGAGGTTTTCGGGTGAGGTCCGTTCCAGCTAGCGAAAGACCAACTCAAGAAACGACTTAGGTTATCGGCTCCAATGTGGTTGAGTATAAAGGGCAGAGGATTTTAGCTGCTAATCTGCGCCGATAACCATTAGTAATCTTATCGGTGGAATACTGCCGATAAGATGCTCTTAGATTAAGTTCCATGCAGTAACTGAAATTTTCAATGAAGTTATATTTCTTTAGTTATGAAGTTAAAACTCAACATTCAATATAATTGACAAAGACTGGATTTTAAGTTCCGCTTACAGGCCTCTACAAGGGGGTCTCAAATTCCGTTTATGTACGCTATCGAAAAATTTGTCATTTACAATGAATGAAATGTACAACATCGGCATCCTATTAATCTGTACAAATTCCTAGAGTCTATCGCATGTATACAACACCCCCCCTTATCGCCTACTTCTTCGTCTTGGTGGTGCCCTTCGGTTTTCTCGGTTTTTTTGGGCTTTTCGGTGCGGTTGACTTCTTCCGCCTTCTGAGATGAACTGGTGGGTTTGTGAGCACGTTGAAGCCCTGAAGTTCACGATCCCCCACTGTCTCCGAAATACCGAGAATTGGGACTTCCTTCTTCTTCGCCGTCTCTGTACCGGGTTCCACAAAAACCACGTCCGGACTTCCGCTTCCGAACTCCACCGTATCCTGACCACATAGATTAAGGGCATCGTCGAACGGAAGCGGTGCGACAATCTCCGTGTAGAGCGCTTGCATGAACCATCGGTACGCCTTCTTCCCGTCGCAGTCCAAATATTTTGTCCCCATTGTCACGGTCTTCTCCTCCGCCTCTTCGCGCCCACCACGTGCGATAAGGTACTGCCAGAAGGCCAAGCCTGCCATGAAACCACACTCCCAGCTTTCTTTTTGATTAGGCAGTGGCAACCTTATCGGCGATCGACTCTGCCATTCAGTCCAACTTCTCGATCCGATCCTCACGCCCTTCGCGTTTGCCCATCCCATGTGTACAAGGAAGATGAAGTTGTTCACTTCCCGACCCTTGTGCATGCCTTTCGTTGGGTCCAGGTGATACGTTCGCCTTTGCTCCACGACGAATACGCTCCAGTGACCCTTATCGTGGTAAGGGACGATAAGGGTATTCGGCGTCTTGGTGGTGCTACGGAACGAGTGGCTGAGAAAGCTCACGATGTCATCCCAGTCCTTCCCTTCATCCGCCAGATAGCACTACAAGATCGCCGATAACCAGTTGTGCATGTGATGATACTGGATTCAAACATGCTCTTTCGCCCTGTAGACGACATGCCTAAGGAGGAAATCTAGAAATGTGCCTTCCATTTCCCGCTTGTCCTTTAGCACGCAATGCCAGTCCTGTAGTGCAAGCGAGACATCCACGGCTTGTCGAAGGTCTGGACCAAAAAACCTCATACCTCCAATCAGGTCATTCGGGTGAATAAAACGAGGCCTGCAATTTAGAAGAAAGCGGACGTTAGACAACAGGTGCCGATAAACAACAGGTAAAAGAGAACACGATAATATAGACGACGACACTCACCTGAGTTTTAGGACCTCCACAATAATACCGAGGTTCTTCTCTAGCGTGGATGCATCATGCTCCTCGGCTTCGTAGCAGAGCGAGGGCTCTTTCTCCCAGGACACACAATGTGACGTACATACCGAGCGATTCCCCTCCAACATGCACGTATACGTCGCCTTCCGTCCTTCCCTTCCGTTCTGAACATGCTCTTCGAGTCCAGGATACACCCAAATACTGGTCATCCCAGATTCCTGTGCTTCCTTGATAAAGCGCAATGCCAGTCTGATCTCCTCGGGGTCCATCTCCTTTGGAGCAGGGCTATCGGACTTTGGCGGAGGAGCAGGCTTAACGGAATCTGGTGGAGGAGCACGGTTATCGAGCTCTGGCGGATGACCAGGGTTGTCGGGCTTCGGCGGAGGAGCAAGGTTATCGGGATCAGAAATCAGAGCAGGCTATCAAGCGGAGGAGCAGGCTTAACGGCTTCTGGCAGACTCGCATGGTTATGGGGCTCTGGCGGGCTAGCAGAGTTATCGGGCAGTGGCGGGCTAGGAGGGTTATCCGGCCGTGGCGGAGAAGCGTAATCGGACTCCGAAGAGGGAGGATTCTCGGGGATTTCCTGAGTTTCCAAGGGTGCCATGCAAGGCTTCGCGAGAACAACCGGGGGACTGTCAGTAGAGTCCAGGTTTTCAATACCTTGACTCGATAGAGGGAACGATAGACGGTGGGGTTTAATGCCGGGTTCTGTCTCCCCCGTACCCCCAAACACAACATGATGACTAGGGGTCTCGAACTGAGATAGTCCCACCGGAGACTGTAAAGACTCCGCAATGCCAAGGGAAGGGTCATTCATTACTTGTGTCCACGAAAACTCCATCTGAGATGTGTTATCAGCGGGACGACCCGGTGACTTCACCGATGTAGTAGCCGGCTCTTTCTGGAGGCTATCGGGAACAACTCCCTGACGTATTTCATCGCTAGTCCCCTCTTGTGCTTCCTCCGTAACTTCGTCCAGACCCTTATCGGAGAATCCTTCGCCGTCGTTACTCCTCGGGTACCGATTCTGGACGCGGAATTCATTTGAGGTTCCTTCGTCCATGTGAAAAAGGGTGGCAGCACCCTCGAGGTCCTTTGTTCGGGTAGATGTCTCCCGCCGAATTTTGTCATGTGAAGTCATTGGATGCCCTTCTCGCCGATCCCACTCTCTTTTCACCAAACGCGACACAGCGTTCTTGCAATCTGCCTCTGCAAGTCCCCTTTCGCGTGCCCTGGTAGGATCTACAGTGCCTGCAAAAGGCTTATCGTTTAGTCACATGGGAAATAACGGAGATACCAAGAATGAGGAAGAAAACAGTAAGATGAATGACGGGGTTATCGGATAAATCTTACGTGGAACGAAGCCGGCATACACGAAATCCATATCCTCCCTCGCCAAGCAATTCTCGTCCAGGGTATCCCAGTGTTCGTAGGTACCCTTATCGGCAGCACACCACTATCGAACGAAATCCTCTGGATGACTCCTTGCCGTGTCCACGACAATGCGAGCATGGACCATTGCAATGAAGCGTAACACAAAATCTCGCCCGCCATGCTTGTTGTCGCGGAGCCGCGAGAACGCATGCGATATCGGGAGGTGCAGTTCGGATGCGTCCCTTCCAAAGAGGAAGGGACTCAGGACTTCATACATTTGAGACGGCCCATTCCAATTTGTCTCTGGAGCGTCCACGTACATTGCAATGCTGGCACGCCCGGGGATTATGCTAGGGTTGCATATATTCCGGCCCCTGAAAAACAACGGAGTCAAGTCAGCCGATAAGGGACGGTAAGGGACGAGAATACACAATAAGGGACAAGTCTGTGGCGAGAAGGAAAAACTTACACCCGAGAGAGCCTGTTGCAAACGAAGTAACACTTCAACAGCATAGCTGGAGGCGGGGATGGAACACTCTCGATTCTGATCCGCGCTAGACGGTGCACGACCTCTCGAGCCTCGCCAATGTTGTGTGTCCATGGCAGTGGGTGCAGCAATGGTCAAAGAAATTCGTTCATCGCGCAATACCCGAAGAGGTTGTTGAAGTCCCATCGAATAGCCTCTCTCTCCACCGCCCTTTCGGCATCAAATTTACTAGTCTCGACCTCGATTAACTTCTCCCTATACCGCTTTGTATTCTCTATTTCGGCTGCCAACCTAGCTTCTAACTCGACGCACTCCTTCTTGTGCGTCATATATGCCCACGTTCCTCTCACTACCTCTATCCAGACCTTTTTCGTTGTACTGTGATCGGGATTCTTTGCCAGATTGCAAAGGATTGTCAGCTGTGGAAGCGAAACATCGTTATCGGCGAAGCCGACCCCTTCGAAAATGCAGGCACCGAGAGCCTGGTAGAACCTGCGCTAGTGGCCTCCAGACTCCACCAAGGACAAGACGCACTTCAACAACTCATCTTCAGAATTTAAACTTGTCATCGTGATACTGTCGAGCAGACCATGCTTGAGGAGTAGAAACAGCGGCGTTATCGGTACCTTCCTTTCAAAGGATAGCACCATCCAAAGCGGGAAAAGGCGCTCAGCATCCTCCTGCACCTGCCGTATCATCTCGGCCCTCTCCAACTCCAAATCTTGCTCCCTGCTACCTTTCGCCGCCAGAATGAGGCGCTTATCAGGATTCGCACCTTCATTAGAGCCTGGCCGAAGTATGTTGGTCAATGTCAGCGGCTATCGAAATTCCTTCTGGGCTCTGGACGGAGAGGATTCCCGCGAGGTTATCGGCGTGCCTTTGTTAGAGTCGGAGGGTCTCTCAGCATAACTCGTCTCTCTCAACGGCTGTTGCACCGGTGGGGATCGATGCCTTCTCGCCCTAGCGGTCTCTTCCACAGACATTCCCGTAAGCCTTCTCGCCGTTGCTGGGGGCCCGAATGCTTTTGTCTTCTTCGTGGACTCTTCAAATCTTGCCTTCTTCGTGCCCTCTTCAGCTTGTGCCACCTTCTTCTTCTGTACAGCTTGCTTCGCAAGCTCCGCCTTCCGGAGGACGATGGAGGAATCGCTCTTTCGCACTGGCGGGAGTGTGGCCTTCCGGACCTTCGGGTTCTCGGCACCGGAATTCCTAGAGGCATCATCCCCGGACCGAAGACCGCCCTCATCGGCGTAAACAGCCAGAGTCCCTACGTTATCGGCCTCATGATATGTGCTGTGATCTCCTCCTGACTCTGCCGAGGAAGAAGTATCGCCACATAGCTTTCGGGGGCGGAGGTCTTTTCCGAGAAGGTGTCGCCGTACGCAGAAGCGGAGGGCCCTCTTGTGCCGCATGTGCCACCCTCTTGCCGCGCTTAATTGGGTGTCGAGTGATCGGTTCCTCCTCATTATCGGCAGCCTTCCGAGGCCTCCTCTTCGTGGCTATCGGCTCTATGGTGTCGAATACCTGAATTGCATCTTCCACCGACCCGCAATCCCGAAGTCGTGCTACAAAGTTTGCCACATCCCTGACGCCCAAATTGGGATACGACGGCATCTTCACGCCCGCCTTCCCCTTCTCTTCGCACAATACATGGTTGCGGTGGAGGTTGAACCTGTGCTTCTAGTACATTGTGCTGCAATGTATGCACAGTATCTGCTTGGGGTCGGTTTGTCCACTGGGTACGATGGGCGAGTTCGGTCCGTGCAGCTCGAGGATAAGTGCCCTCGCCTCCATCACCTCCCAGCTATCGCGCCAAATGTGGTCGTTCTCAATGACGAATAGCTGCTCGATCCTCCTCATTTCCTTGTTGTAGGTGGGCGGAATCCCTTTCCTGTTCTCCACCGGGATCTCATCAAATAGTGCCTTACAAAAACACCCCGACCGCTTCAGCATTTTTACGGTTCTACAAGGAAGGACATTGCCGAACATGAAACCTTATCGCAAGAAACGATTATCGGGAACCCTAACACCCTGAAACCCTAAACCTGGACGCTTTGCAAAATATCCTACATCTTCCCACAACTTACTTTCCAACGCCCCACGTTTGAAATGGAATGCAAGAAGGACCGTATGCATCACCAAAAAGAAATGGAAAGAAAGAATGACAGAGAATTTAGTGAAATGGAATCAAATGAAAAACAAGAAATGCAGGGAACTTACCGAAAAGTTCCTTCGGCGATTTCAAGGTTTTGAAGCAGCGATCGCTGACGCAGAGCTTGGACTTCCTGGATATGTTGCTAGATAGGAAAAAAACACAGTTCGAAAGTGCTGGAAATGGTGCCGCCACACAAAACTTTGCCATGCCTGGTTTAGGGTTTCACGTTGATGGTGATGGTGATGGTGATGATGATTATTGCCTACGCCGCCTAAACCGAGTAGCCTGGACCTACAATCTGAGGGAATGTAGGCGATAAGCTTGGATTACGTTCCTCCGAATCGCGCATCCGAAGAACCTTGTGACCGTGTTTCTTCAGGTAGTCTGCATGCGGGCCAATCCTAAACGCGGCATCAAGGTCCTCCACCCCCTTCTCATGCACGCCAGCTTCTTTCTTCCTCCCTTGACGCCTCGAATTCCTCCCTGCTGCCCCGTTATCGGCAACGGTTGGAGGCGCCGTCTCGCTAGAATCTCCATTCGACTTGTCCTACATGGGGAGTTCTCAATCGAGGAACTCAATTTAGGCGCAGACAATCACTCCCCTTCCGGCAGGATTCTACACGGCACAATGATTGTGCCAAAGACGGCGCCGTAACAAACGATGTGGGTGGCAGTTCACAGCCGCTGAGAAGGGCGGATCCCTCCCCTGGAGTACACGTGGCGGGGGGAGAAGGGGCTTTCGGTGATCCGAAGAAGGCGGGGGGAGAAGGGGCTATTGGCGAGAATGCCGATAAGGGATACGGGGCAGCGCGAAAAAAATGTGGGCGAGAGTGGACGTTATCGTGGGAAGAAAGGCGAAAAGGCGCTTGGGGAGAAGGGCCGCTCTTTGCGGTGTCAGGGCTAAAACCGGGCCCTGACACCGCGAACCCGGATTGACTGTAGTGACCGGGGAAAGCTTCCATCCCCTAAGTCTTGTTTTGTGTTTTGACACCACATGTTCAAAAGCTGACAAGTTTGCAAGTGTCACATTGAAACAATAACTTCTTTTTACCTAAATATTATCAGATTTATTTTACTTACTTACTTTAATTAAGGTAAATTTTTTACTTGCGCTTAGTCCTTGAAAGAATTTGGTCCTTGGTCAGAGCGTCAAAACCCCCCTAATTTTTTTGTTGAAATGATGAATCTGGGTGATACGCACTCATCACCAAACCCACACATAATTTTCTGACTCAAATACTCTGGAAAGAGTACGATACTTGCCCTCAGGTCCCCTTCAGTTCAGCAACTGGACGGTATAGAAGTCTACGATACGAGCACATTTAGAGGAACGACATCTAGGCATTAGGTGAATTCTAGCTTGGTCAGTCACTGGTCTATAGTTGGCCTCCAATCAACACCCACAAGAAGCCACAAGGAGAAACTGATTTCACACACAAACATGTGTGCAAAATGACGAGAATCGGGCATGATGGCGAACGACCGACGTAGCTTCTCCCCCGAAACGCAGCCGCCAGCCCTGCGAACCCAACGCCAACCTTGCAATTTCGGCCACAAAGTGCCAGGCGAGCATGGCTGCGCCTCCCAAAAGTTCTCAAAGCTGGCCCTCACGCCAGCTAAGAAATGGCACATCCGAACTCACACATTCGCCCTCTCAACTGCACGACCAGAAAACCAACACTTCCTACCGTTATCCTCCAAGGGAAAAATCTACCTCAAGCGTAGATAATTTTGGCACTGCTCAAGCCCCATGAGCTCACCAGGTCTGGGAGAATCTACAAGTGTAATAGATCATGGAAAACAACATTTACTTCATATAAATCATCGCGACCATACTTCACCAAAATCACTGTAACAAACCAATGCTTGCATCGATCTTGGTGATGCTGGTCGCAATTGATGCTCAACAAAATTTTCCTCTGAAGTTGCTTGCTAGATATGTTAATGTGCCCAAACGACCCAAAAATGGACGTTAGGTTACACACCCCTCAGCTAGGGCGAATTGACCCCCTCGCTGGGACTTACCCGAGGGGGTGGGGCCAAACTTGGCCCCTATTTTGTTTTTGGAAGGGATCCTATTTACAGAAAGGGAGGATCCCTAGAGGTCAACCCAAATTTGTCAAAAAATCTAAAAAGAAGCCTCTGGACCCCCCAAAAATAAGAGGACCAGAAAATGACCCCATGCAATTAAGACGGAGCCCACCTCGGGTAAGTCCCAGCGAGGGGGTCAATTCGGGATTTGCCTATATACCCCGGTTGAGCGTTGCACCAAGCCTCAGGCTTGGAAGGGTGGGGGAGGGTAGGGACAAAACCGGCCCCTATTTTTATGTTGGCGGGGGGCTCTACTTGATCCAAGTGGGGGCCACCAAGGGTAATTTGGGGCCGCAGTCCCCAATTTTATATAAAAAAAACCAAAAAAATCCTCTAGAACCCTAAATCGGGCAAGGCCAAAAAAATGGACCCACCCAAGGCTGAGGTTTGGTGCAACGCTTGACCAGGGTCAATAAAGAGATCCGTCAATTTGCCCTGGCCCCCTCCTTCGCCCATGGCAAATTGACCCCCTCGTTGGTACTACTTGAGGTGGGCCCCGTCTTATTTGCATGGGGTCAGTTTTCTAGCCCTCTTATCTTGGGGGATCCAAAGGCTTTTTTTGGAAATTTTTGGGACAAATTTGGGGTGTATGGACACTGTTTACCCTAGGAGACCCTCCCTTGTTATAAATAGGGCCCCATCCAAAAACAAAATAGGGCCAGGTTTGGCCCCACCACCTCGTGGCCCCTCGGGTAAGTACCAACGAGGGGGTCAATTCGTCCTGGGCCCCTCCCCTCGCTTGGTATGCACATCCAAACTTCACTCTGCACCAGAGTTCATCTACCAACATTCTTGAATCTAGAAAATCCGTAGACAGCCTATAATCGGTGTTGACCAGATGGTATGCATACACATCTGTCACGCTGAGGGTACAGGTCTATCATCTACGCGGTTTATAGATATTGAAACCTCGAATGTTGGTCGCGGCGATGAATGATGAAGCTGGGTTTTGGTGTTTGGATGCGAGGGGAGTGCAAGGTGGGCACTAAGGTGGGCACTGTTGAATCTACGGCGGAGGTAGACTTTGACTTGTGCGATTTAGAAGAGTTGTAGATATTGTCGGTTTTGTTGTTAGCTTGGGGTGTGGTGCACCTAGGATCATGCCTCTTGACCGTGTCCTGCTCTCTCTCCGCAGAGCGTGCACCCGACTCGGTAGCCAGCAGTAGTAGCAGCAGCAGCAGCAGCTGCAAGAGCAGCAGCCGTGCTCTCTCGAATTGTTGTCTGTTTCCTCTCTCCTCTTCCCCTCACCTTTGAGCCGGCTCTCTCAGGTGGGAAGTTTCGACCCCCATTTGAATTTTATTCTTTTTGATTATTTTTCTGTTCTTTCCGAGGGTGGGGGATACTTCAATCTGCCATCACCCATCTTCCCAAAGCTTGCACCCTTGCGCCTTTCAAGTACCTCCCAAGCGCGCCAAAGGTGGGAGGTTTGGCCGGGGTGTTTCTGGGGTTCTTGCTTGGGGGCTACCGACTTAGGTTTGGAGGATTTGGAGAGTTGGAGGGGTTGTTGGGGAAGAGAGTTTGTGTGTGCGTGTGGGGTTCTGAGAGAGGAGGGATTTTTCTTGACTAGTTTGTTGGGGGGATGCGGTAGACGGTGGGGTTGTGGGGGTAGTGGAATTGTGGAGTGGGTAGTTTGGCTGTTTGTCGTCGTCGGGATCTACTGGCGTGGTTGGACTTTTTGGGGATCTTTTGCGATGGATTGCTTGCCGTGCTTTCGGAGGAGGCACCAAGAGGACAATAAGTTTGGCAACAACAAAGTGGTGAATGATTCAGGTAATTGTTGTCCTTTTGGGAGTTACTTTGTACTCGAATACAACCGGATCGTTTCTTCTTCTGATGTTATTTAGGAGCCTAAACCCATGGTTTTTCTAGACCTAACCTGAGCTTAATGGTTAAGTCGGATGTCGACTGATCCATTGTTTGCATGCCAGCTTCTTACGGCTGCATGACAGCATATGATTTCGCTACCAAGATTTGAAGGTCAGGATTTTAGGGTCGGTAGGTAGGGTTGACACCTACAACAAAATGTCTTGGTTACTAATTCTTTGCTTTTGCAGGCGTGAATTCTTCTTCTCAAGAAAGGCCTGCTACAGGGAGCGGTTACAATACTCCATTCTCTTCTGTCCAACAGTTGGGGAAACCTGGCGGAGCCGTTAAGTTTACAATGGCTGAATTAAACAAAATTACTGGTAATTTCTCTGAAAGTCATAAGATTGGACAAGGAGGGTTTGGAACGGTGTATCAAGGGAAGCTCCGTGATGGTACAACTGTAGCCATTAAACGAGCCAAGAAGGTAAGTCGAGTTTATGGATTTTGGCTTGTTGTACCGAGTATAATGGTATTGTAAGCGAGGGTTGTTCAGTAGCTGACATCCACTTTGTGGTGCAGGATGCATTTGAGACAAGAGTCTCCAAGGAATTTCAGACTGAAGTCGACATGTTATCTCAAGTGGAGCACTTGAATTTGGTGAGGCTGATGGGCTTCTTGGAGGAGAGGAACGAGCGGATTCTTGTGACCGAGTATGTGACAAATGGGAATTTGAGGCAGCATCTTGATGGTAAGACTTCCACATCAGTGAACCTGATCACTGATCTTTGTATATAAGTTTTTCATGTCAGATAGGAATTGACAGGGCCTTACATCGAAGGTACTAGTTGATGTCTGAGATTCGGACTCTTTATCTTTTGGAGGGAACAATAGCTTCAGATATATCTCAATCTTGTCCTTCGATTGAAGTGCTAGTAACATGAGATGATGGGTGTGTTTATGCAGGTAATCTTTATGGGGTTATTTTGGACATGAGCAACCGTTTGAACATTGCTATTGATGTTGCACAAGCCCTTACATATCTTCACTATTACACGGGTAATTGATCCTTGTCTTGGGCACTTACGACTAGTTCCTTGTACACAAACATATTGTTAAGTTGATGCTGACATGTTCTCCCATCATGTTGATCGATGCAGACAGACCCATTATCCATAGAGATGTCAAATCTTCCAACATTTTGATCACTGAAACCTTCCGCGCCAAGGTTGCCGATTTTGGTTTTTCCCGAGCTGGTCCATCTGGAGATGGTTGTGCTACTCACGTTTCCACGCAAGTGAAAGGAACCGCAGGGTATCTGGACCCCGAGTATTTGACCACGTATCAACTCAATGTGAAGAGTGATGTCTATTCTTTTGGAATATTGCTGGTAGAACTTTTCACAGGGAGACGCCCTATAGAGCTGAGACGTCCCAGTGATGAGCGAGTGACTGTCAGATGGGTGATTTCTCATTTCCTGCTCTTGCAGTTCCGTCTTTGTGACCTGTATAAAGTTGAATGGACCTGTCGAGTATATGTGGTATTACTCAGCTTGTTACCAATCCCCTACATCAATCTGAAAGGATACTAGTTTCTTTAGTTGCATTAGAAACTGGTCTAGCCCATTATTTAGACTCAGAAGTAAAGGTTTTGACTTCCTCTTCCCTGTAAACAGCAAATAGTGGGAGCGGGGTTGACTCATTTGACCTGTTTTCTTAGTTTTGTTGCCTCTGATGTGGTTACTTGTTTGATATCCAGGCCTTTAAGCAATTTGTGGAGGGAAGGCTGAAGAACATCATTGACCCGAAGATCCAGTTATCGGCGGCCGACATGACGATTTTAGACCGCATATTTGAGCTGGCGTTTTCATGCTCAGCGCCCACAAAGGTGGACCGTCCCAACATGAGCGAGGCGAAGGAGAGCTTGTGGAACATCAGGAAGGATTACCAGTTTAAGTTGGACCGGCAACAGGGGACAGAGAATGTACAGCACGGCGACTCGTTCGACGGCGGCTACAACCGCCACGGGCGCCCATCGCCCAGCCCCCGAGGCAGCCGGTACACAGGCGACTCTGAAAGTGTCAAGGCCCGAACCAGCCGGCGGTCCGAGGATAATAGCGCCCGGAATCATCTTAGCTGAGCCAGCTCAACCACAGAAAGGGGTTCTGATAGAGAGGAGTCAATAAAAAAGGGGTCAGAGGACATGGCAAGAGTTCCAAAAAAAAAAAAACCACAACAGGAGGTTGGTTATGTTTCAGCTGACATAATTTTTTTAGTGCCCAACCGAGAAGCGCCTGTCTCTAGCCTACTTTTCCTTCATTTTTGTTGTTTGATCAACATTGACAGATTAGGATACCTTGATAGCAGGCTCCGCAGCAGTTGCCGACTATATAATTTTTATTTGGAGTTTCAGAGTACCAGGAGCAAACTGTCATGGCTCTCTGGATGACAGTTTATGCCCTCGTTCAGGAGTTCTTCCCACGAGATGATGAATCTGAGGTACGTTTCCTACAACCAAGTTGAGTGTGTCTGTTGTTTGATTGAAAGTATGTATCAATTGTTTATTGTCTGTTGTAAAGCCATCCCTCAATCTGAATATGTGTCTGTTGTGACTCAGGGGGTCAAGATGGTGCAATAAAGGTAGGGGCCTCTCTGAGCTCTGGCAGAGTTTGCTGCGATATTTTTCGTTGGGCACTCTCCATGGGCATGAGTTTTTGGTGCTCACCAGCCAAGAGATCAGAAGAGTTACTTGTGAGTGCTTACCATGGCTTGGCTTGATGTCTTCGGAGTCCAAACTGTCTAATAGTTGTAACAAATTGAATCATAGAGGTAACATGTACAGATTATGCACAATGATTCGGTTCCAATTGGTGTACCCTAGTCAAAGTGATGAATACTTTTCCCCTTTACTCGTTGTAATGCATGTGCATCTGTGATTGTTTTCCATAGGCTATCTGAATTCTTTTAAATTATCTCCTTAACCCCAAAAGGACCATTCCTTCTGGGGGGAATGTTTTTGATTTCGGGCTCGTTCCTAAAATTCGATTGTTAAAAAAAAAATCGTAAAAAAATTAAGGATTTTCCCTCGTAAGAATTTCGTGGAGATTTTTTATTTTATTTTATTAGCCTTCAAAGTAAAAAATGGGGATGTGGGCGGCTTGGGTAGCATTGTGAACCAATGAAATATAAGTGTCAAAGAGGGTCAGTAGTGGAGGCACGAATGGTGGAGGATGGATGGGGCAGCCCAAATCATGGGTGGAAGGAAGACCTAAGAAGATACCCTCTATGAAAAGTCTAGAAATCCTTTTTTGGTACCTCCAACTGAAGTGGGCCCGCCGGATTTTCAAGGATTGCCCTACCATAACAATCCCCATTTTCAAGGACTGCCCTATCATAATTTGCTTGGATAATTCAACAAATTGTGTAAAATTAAGGAATTTACTAGTTTACCCATTTTCCATTACATTAATCCCTCAAGGACCATGCCTTAATTTGCTCAAAAACTACACCGTTCCCTGAATATAGTGTAGACTAGACTATTTGAAATTTCCTACACTAATTTCATTAAACGCAAACTAAAGTGGTCCACTTCAATTTTCCATCCACATCAAATCATGTCCATTAGAAATAGTGTGGCTTGTTTCAAAATAAAAGACACGGGAATTGATGTGGATAAGTTTTTACAAGATGTACCCTAAAACCAAAATTATAATATAATAACATAATAATAACATAATAAAATAATAACATAATATCATAATAATATAATAACATAATCATATAATATAACATAATAATATAATAACATAATAATATTATTTTATAACATAATAATATTATTTTATAACATAAGAATATTATTTTATAACATAAGAATATAAACATAATATTATAATATAATATAACAGAATATAATATTAACATAATAATATAACATAATAACATAATAATAACATAATAACATAATAATAACATAATAACATATATTCTAATATTAATATTATATACAATAATAACATATATAACAATAACATATTAATACTATATTAATAACCAAAATTGATGTGGTCCACATCAATTTTCATCCAAAACTAGAATTGATGTGGTCCACCTCAATTTTCATCCACATTACCTATACCTCCACACTATATTCAGTGAACGGTGTAGTTCAGAACTGCCAGTGTCACTAAGAGGTACAATAATCACATTTTATTGTGGAATTTTGGACTTTTAACCGTTATATCTTAAAATAGGCTTCTATATAAACATGCCGTATTTTTTGGCTGCAATCCACCACACAGATATGAAGATTGTTGTGTTTGAAGTGGAAGAAAAAGATTTTTTTTCCTCACCCAACAATGTGTGAATTTTTTTTACTTGGGTTAAATTCTGTTTTTACACTAAAGAGAAGAAATGATTTTTGACATCTTCAAAGATAGGAATAATCTTTATATGTATGAAAAATCATAATCTCAATAGATACTTCTAGCAAAATTTTGGAGTTGCCCGGAATCCCAAGTTTTGCACATAGAGAAGCATAGCTTTCTTTTTAAAACTTTGTTGTAAAAAAATTGGTATTCCCACAAAGCTACTATTGTGCGGCATCTTCATAGAAAATTCCAAAATTCATGATCAAAATTGAGATTGTAGGAACTTGTTCAAAATGGAAAACTTTCCCCTAGGGGGAAACACTTTAGGGGTTATTGAAAAAAGGAATGGCAAGTTTGAACTGCTGGGATTCTCATATAAATATATATATATATGCAACAAAAAATTTCCACTTCATTTTTGAAGCCATGCACATTTTTGTACCCCCATGCAAAACCATTTATTTCAACATATTTCACAACTTGTTTAGACCTAAAATTTTGCACACAAATAGCTACGACCATATGGGTCATAATGGTGTGGATTTGAACACTCTTTAGTGTAAAAATTCCAAGATATGCTAAGTCGAAGTGGATTGACCTTGCCGAGCAAGGGGGGCAAAAAAAATTTATCTCACTTTAAATGTTATTATCTTCATATCTGTATGGTGGATTGCAACCAAAACAAATTTGCATGTTCATAGAAGTCTAGATTAATATTATAGTTGAATATTGAAAATTCTGCTTAAAATTTTGATTCTTTTGCCCCTTTTTGACAATGACAATTTTGTACTATTTTTTGAGAGAAATTGCCGACTTGTAACTTTAGGGGTTAAGAAACTCAATTTTAATAATGATTCTTACAATGAACTTTCATATTAGAAGAGCTTTAAAGGCAAGCATCTCATAAATGCCATGTTCATAATTTTACAATTGTAAGACTTAGGCATTTAAAAACATTATATGAAGTCTTGTTTTATTCCATCAAAACTTAACAATTTTTAATTGAAACATATTTCTCAATTCTAGTTAGATGCAAATGTTGATATACTATTTTATATATTGGTTGAGAAGCATTATTCATTGAAGACCCCAAACTCACATATTATAATACAATTATATTTTCTCACAATATCCTTTAGATGTTTTAGAGGTTTCACTTAAATTAAATCTTATGTTTATATCATTTCTCCAATTATCCTTCTATCCTTAATGAAAAATTCACCCATCTACAGTGACAAACAAAACCAAGTACAAAATCTGAATACTCATAGTTCATTGATCCTTCCAACTGACACATAAGTCAATTGATAGAATTACTTTTTCATTGTGTGTATTCATCCAGTCTTCTACATGGATGAAAAATCTCATTAAGTGATTAGATAATTGGCAGCGACTGACTCTCTCTAGCTGTATTCTCATGCCCTACTTCGAACCAAGATTGGGGATGTGAGGAAGTTGGAGCACCGGCGGGGCTAGCTGCGGTGCTGCTTCCACCGGCCTCCAACCGAGTCTCCACCGGTGTGCAGAACCAGTGGAGATGCTCTAATAAAACTAAGGTAAAACTAAGGATGCAGGATCTAGTCCAAGGTGGTCATACTGGGTACTTTCATGAAAACTCTACGGTAATTGACATTCGCTTCACCCTCTCATTACGCAACTGAGTTGACTTCACTGACCTTGGTAAGTTAACAATCGCTAATTCACCCTTCTGCATGTCAAAAGTCATATTTAATACACCGGCAGTATGTCTACCACGAGTCAACTTGTTTTGCAATTCCCAGCATGGTAGAGGTGTCCCTCATGCCAGGTTTCGCGGTTCACGTTCTCGACAGAAATTCAACTGATAATCAATGCTATGACAAGACTCTATTTTTTATTACCCTAAGACACAGAATCTTTAACGAACGATTCCAACATATCACACAAACTACTCCATCGACAAATCACCTTGTAAATGGGGCCGCTATCCACGTTCGATCCAAGTCACGCTACAGGTCCGATCGACGCTCATTACGGTAGACTCCAGATATAAACCAACTTGCCTCTTATCTCAGACGTCGAAGTCCACCAATCTAGCAACAGATCAGGGAAGTTGACTTCAGAGCGTTTGCAGTGAGCATTCTATTTGCAGTGATGGCGCGGGGTGGGCTGCTAGTTGTGGTGCTGCTGGTGGCGATGGTGGCGGCCGCGGCTGCTCGGTCGAACTCACGTTGCGTGGAGACGTTCCCGGTGGCGGGGCTGAAGTGCAAGCTGTGGAACGTCCCTCTAGACGCCAGCCAGGGCATCGTGTGCCCGGAGGGCAACCCGAGCACGGTGACGTTCTGCAACAAAGGCGGCAGGACGGTGCGGATCGTGGGCAACTTACAGGCCGCAGATCTGGGCGTGTGCGACCCCGGCGTGAACCCGTACACGCTCCCCGCGGGCGCCGTGGTGAAGTACGAGCAGTATGCCGACCAAGTCATCCTCCGCATCCCCGACCGCGTGCCGTCGTCGTTCCGGTGCTTGCTGGTGGAGGGCAAGAAGGTGTGCGTCGGGCTCGGGTCGCGCGCCGGTGTCTCGTACCTCACGCATTGCGTCCCCGCCAACTGCTGATCGATCCATGGGTAGCTTAGATGTGAGAATCATTGCAATAAGCAAGCTTAATATTTCCTATACTTGATCAGGTGTACTACCCTCGAGAGTAGTGTACTACCCTCTAGAGGGGAAGTAGTTCCATACTATAAAGTTTTGTCCTGTGGGCATAGACATAGTGGTGGAACAAACAGACACTCTATTTATACCAGCCTGTACTGGAGACTGGAATTTTCTTTTATTTAATCAGGTGCACTTTGGAGCACTGCCCAAATTTAAACGTCACCAGCACCAGATGTTCTTTGTTTCCGGTTGTGAGTTCACATGCAAGTGCAAGATCGATGCTGTGTTCATTATTTTCCGTGTGTTGTGTTGTCTTTGTGCACATGTCGACCCTAGAAGACGATTGCAGCGTTTCTTGTCAGGTTAGGTTCTTGCGAGTGTACTCAGGTTTTGGTCTTCGCTGGCTCGGTATGTTTTGTGGGATGTGTTTGTGCATTGTATTCTAGAATCTTTGTACAAGTGCAATTGTAGCAAATCACTCTTGATGATTTGTACCTTTTCTACTTGCCTTGCCAGTTCCTCATATCCGAATCTAAGAATTGGTGACGCCCATATATTGCCTCATCGAATTTTTTTTTGAGCGTGGGCCCTTCTGTCTTAATTCCTTAACACCGTTAACACAGGGCTGGCTATGGAGCAACCATCATCTACGAGCTTGATAGACTCTGAAACGTGACATCTACTACATTTGTAGATTGATGGTTGAGCCATATCGAGCCCGGCGTGAAAGGATTAAGAGCATCTCCATCTCTGGCGGGAAAAGAGCCTCGCCATGGCGGAGAATGACCTTGAAATGTAGGGATGGAGGTCTGGGTAGCGGGACGGGAGTGCACCGTACTTGGAAATGAACAGGAAATTTGCAGCTAGTAAATGTGACAATGGGGCCACCAACCGCGATGTGCTCCATTTTCTGACGAAACTGCCGTCACATGCCGGCCACCAATGATAAGACACCACGTGTTGTCAAGGGACTAGGTCTTGCCAATAGCAAAAAATTGATGCACTTTCCGCATCCTAAGCTCTTTCCATGTGGGCTTCACCGAAATGCAGAAAAATAGTAAATTAGTTCTCCGTTTTCTAGTCTCTTGTGCGACTCTGCATCACCATAAAACCCCAAATCGGGCGATTCTGCCCGTTCTCTGTGTCACCGTGGAGATGCTCTAATGGCATGGCATCATTTTTCCAGCCCTCTTATTTTGGGACTCAAAGGTTTTTTTAGCAAATAATATTCCAAACTTGGCAAATGTGGCGGACCTCTTTATTCCATGTAGACGGATGTTACGGAGGCCGAGCTAGGACAAGCCTCATTTTTTTGGCTTTTTAAATTTTGGGGGTCCAAAAACCTTTTTTGGAATTTTTTTTTTTGCCAAATTTGGGGCCTGTGGCCCTAATGTACCTTTGGAGGCCCTGCCTTGGTTTGAATAGGACCCCCCTCCAACATAAAAATAGGGGCCAGGCTTTGTCCACGACCCCTTCATGTACCATCCGTCTATATGGTTTTAAAAGTTCTAAATGTGGCCCCAATCTACCTTTGAAAACCCACCATAGTAATTTAATCACCTATAGGAGATTTTTAAAAAAATTGAAGGGCTTCACCACAATAAAAATAAAGGGTTGGTTTTGTCCCCATCCTTGCTCTTGAAAAATGCTGGATTGGGCAATTTGACCCTTAAATGTCAACTAGGAACTGTATACATAGGCACATACTTTATTATGTAGAATATGTAAAATGTATGAAAGTTTAGCAAGATTTACACCTTTGGATTGAAGATTCTTTAACATGTTTCATTTAGAGGTCATTTCAATATGTGAACCTTATCATGTTGAAATATGACACCATACATGTAGAATATTGTGGCCAACAGTGGCACCTTCTGACGTTTAAGGGTTTAGATCATCCATAATTTGGCCTCAATAGACAATTAAAAATGTTCGGTGATTATTCAAAGTGGGATTTATCTTCATTTTTCCAATTCATGAAATGCTCGACGTCACTCTCACTTTCAACATCTATACCATGTACAAGAATTGACATATTTCCACCCTACCTTAGGGAACTTGCACTTGGATGACTTACTAAATCACACCCTCAGGAGTGTTACTTTGTGAATCCCTAATGAACTATGGCAATGAACACTTCTAACCTCACTGGCACTTAACTCCTAAAGAACCATTTCCCCTTGGAGACGTTTTTCATTTCCTGTAGGTTCCTCTGGTCTCAATTTTAATCATAAATTTCTTAATTTCTTATGAAGATGTGGCATAGTAGTTGGTTTGTGTGAAAATAATTCATTTTCACACCAGACCTTTAAAATAAAATCCTCCTTTTCTAAATGCAATCATGGGGACTCAAGGCAACTTCAACATTTTTGTTAGAAGTTTCTATTGGCATTCAGATTTTCCATACAAATAAATAATATTATTATATCCTCTGAAGTAGTCCAAATTTTTTATTGTCTTTAGTGTAAAACAACATTTTAACCAAAAAAGGACTAGGACTATGTTTCACCTCTCAGGAGAGACGTTGCAAGACTAATTGAAACAACTTTTTACTATTTTCAACTGCAAGATCTTCCACTTAACCCTTTTAGACCTATCATGCTCAATTTGGACGGTCATAGCTATTTTTGGAGAGTAGCAACGATGCCTTGGCTCAAGCTTGTTCAAATCAACTTGCAATCCTCTTGTGTGTATAGTAGGGGGACAAAAAGTTTGGCGTTTTTGCATTCAAAATTCAAGTCTGCAGTCTTTTAAAAAGCATCAAAGGCACAAAAATTGTCCCTTACCTACTAAATTTGGAACTTAGGTTCTTTTATAAGCTAATTACATGTTTGCAAAGTACTGTGGCCTAATAATTTACCAAAATGGTTTTATAGCTAATTTACCAACTAGTACCCTTATCAACATGAATTAGTAGGTACATTCTAAATGTTGAAGAGAATTAGACACCTCATGCTTCTAAAATTTAAAAGGTCGTCATGGATGCTTTGTTTAACATAGATATTACACAAAAGCATCATCCACTTGTTGATTTGAAGGTTTCGACTTGTCCTAAAAATATTTGATGTGTAAGTTTGAAAATAACAGTAATTTGGTTATGTAAGCAACATTACCTTTGCAATTTAGACCACACAACTTGTTAAAGTAGACATGAATTGAGTTGCAAATGTGAGAAAAGAGTGTAGTAGAGAGTTGATGAAGGTTATGAAGATTTGCAAAATCAAAATTGGTGGGTGAAGAAGGTTTGTTTGGCTTCTGTTAGTGAGTGACTGGTGGATGACTAGTGATGTTGAGCACTATGTCCCCCTATTGAGTGATGAGAACCCACTTAGTTGATTTGAGATTTGGCTTGGTGATTTGTTCTATTGCTTCAATAAGCTAGATTCATTGCTTACCTGCAATCAATTTGATTGAAAACAATCATAACAATTCCATATGAAATTTGTTCCTACATAGTTGGAATGAGTGAGGGGGGAATGAGTTGTGCTAGTATTGCAAGAATTGTAGGAGAGTCAAGTAGGACAGTGCAAAGAATCATCAAGCAATTTAGAGAGCACAAAACTTACTAGGCAAATTCAAGCATTGGAAGACCCAAGAAACTTAGTAAGAGGGATGTTCGTCAAATTTTTTGATTCTCCAAAACTCATTGTCGATCATCACTTCAAGATATTACCAATGCTTGCCCTGTGGATGTGAGTACTAGGATTGTTCGACTTGTTTTGCATGACCACAACTTTTTAGTAGAATTGCGGTGAAGAAGCCTTTCTTGACACTTCTTTATATGTCGCGACGGCTACATTTTGCAAGATAATATTGTGATGGAGTGCCAAAGAGTGGGAGCGTGTTTGTTGGACAAATAAATCTATTTTTGAAATTGGCAACGTTTCAAGGCAAATTCATGTTTGGAGAACGGCATATGAGCGGTATTCATCAAGTTGTGTAGTTCCCACTTTTAAGAGTGGGAGGACATCTCTCATGATTTTGGGAGGGTTTGGAGGAGACAAAGGATTGTTGCAATACTTTTCAAGAGTGGGAAGACATCTCTCCTGAGCTTGTATTTATGCCAAAGGATTGTCGCAAAGCTATTGATGGCCATTTGCTTTAATTTATGGGCCAAGCCTCATGTGCTATAGTTATGGAAGATGGAGCTCCAATGCATCAAAGTAAAGCCCCTAAAGAATGGAGAAAATTATGCCTTAGCTTGAATGGCGTGCAAATAGTCATGATCTCAATCCACTAGATCATTTTAGGAAGCTTTTAAAAAATGCAGTTCAACATGGCCAATCAAGTCCCAAGACCTAAGATGAGTTGAAGGAAACTTTACAAAGAGAGTGGACATTCGTTAAAAGTACTCAACTTCTTACTTTATGTCATTCAATGCCAGCTAGTTTTCAATCTATGATTGAGGCTAGAGGAAGCATACGCATTGGTAAATTTGCAATAAATCCTATATACCTATTTTTAGGCTACCAAAATTTGTGTTTACATAATTAACTTATAGGTGAACATACACTCCTATTTATAAGATTAGAAAACAATTATGTGCCTTTGAAAGACTTTCAAATATCAAACATTATTTTTGCAATTGACAACATTTTCAGTGTTTTCTAAATTGTCATATAGGCAATGATTGATGCTTCATGATGTCAGTTAAGTCAAATAGAGTAGAGTGATAGTCGACTAAGGTGGTACGAATAAACTGTCACAAACCGTTTTTTGCCATGTCACAACTGCTCTTTCGCGTCACATGCCCAATTTGCTTTTGATTTCAGATGTTGGTCTACAAAATGTGAGTCCTGACTTCCATGCCATCACACATATCGTAAATTTTCACCGAACCGGTCTACAGTTCAATGAGAAGAAGTATATTTGTAATTACTATATACTTGTCACAGTTTTAAAAATGGCTTCAAATATACTTCTTATGAGAGATCAGAAGTTCACAGTTCTACAAAACTTTCAGATTAGATTCACAACATGTTCTTTTCGGTCATTCCAAATGAAAAATTATTATCTGAGACTTAAATTTGCTTGTAAAAGAAAAAAAATGGGCTGATTTTTTAAAATGCTTAAAGTGGGGGTTAAATGTTGATTTTTGCTCCAAATCCTTATTGAACCTTCTTTAGCATACAAAAATCTATCTTAATATAGAAAGTGTTTTCAAAAATATTTATTTTTTTCATCATTTTCTTCAAAACCTAGTTTTTGGTGCCTTGAAAAAACATATATACTGCGTAGTATTTTTGGTATATTTTCAGTCTTTGTAGTATGCAGTATTCTCATCTCGGGAAAGGGTTCGGCCACTTATAGAGCAACATGTGTTATGACAACACAAAGTCCCAAAATTGAGCACTTTGTTCAAGAGATTTTCTGTTCACCTAATATTTTGTTGGGCATGATTTCTTCACACCTAAAAAATGGATGGTTGGCATTCAAGAACAATTTAACAAAGGGCTTCAAAACAAACATACTATGGAGTATATTATTTTTGCCCACTTTGTAGCCCAATTAATGTACTTACACCCAGTATTAGAATATAAATGAAGTTCACTATTTGGTGTTTAACTTCTTTAATCTCCTCATTGTATGGAATTCACGCTAATATTGATGACTAAAGGTATTGAAATGGGTACTAGAAACTTGGTAAATTGACTATAAAACCATTTTGGTAAATTATTAGGCCACAAAACTTTGCAGACATGTAATCAGCTTATAAAAGAACCCAAGTTCCAAATTTGGTAGGTAGGGGACAATTTTTGTGCCTTTGGTGCATTTTAAAAGATTGCAGACTTGATTTTTCTTTTGCTGGAATGCAAAAACGCCAAACTTTTTGTCCCCCTACTGTACATTCGCTTATCTCGACTTGGATTTCGCAAGACAAATTGAATTGTGGCCATTTACAATACAACCATTTTCTTGGCTGGACACAACCGCCCGTCGTCGCTAAAAGGTTACATACTACAAGTAGACACTAAAATTGTTTTGTAAACTTTGACAACATGGATATAAGATACATGCATTTAAAAAGTGCAATATGTTTTCTTTCTTTCCTTGCGTGGATAAGGCCAACATACTTTGACTCAAGATAATGGCATATTATTCCACTACACATTGCATAATTTTTATGGATCTATGTTCTACCTTGTGTTAGGTCATTGCATGCCAAATACCACAAGTAATGGAGGTATTTAGGCTTGGTGATTTTGTGCTTGTCCGTCCTTCTAATATGCACTATCTTCTCGTCTCTAGATGGATCGAGTCCTAACAAAGTTCGATACAAACCCAGGGAAGACTAATGTTAACTTCCATATTGAATGGTGGACGCCGATGAGATCAAATAAGGATAAAAAGAGTACGATCGCTACGGAATGTTGGACCAGGCCCTAGATGTAGAAAAATGGGATTCCTGAAACTACAAATTGCAAATCCATACTCTACTCGCATCGTTCCCCATCTCAGAAGAAGAAAGGAGCTCTAAATCATCATCAAATCCCTAAAGAATCAGCCACTACCGCAAATGCATGTTTGTAAGCCGGCGGTGTCTGCATGAACCCTAATGAAGACATCGAGGCCTGAGACCCTCCACCCGTTAGCTACCTGCCAACGACTTCCCTCACGTGTGTAGTGGCGCATTGTCAACAACATGCAGCCATGCCCTGCATTTATTGTGTCGCGTTGGCAGTTAGTCGACGTCTCCACCTTCAATATACCTTGTTGTCATGTTGTGAAGTACAAATCAAAATGGTCTCATCGGCAGGCAACCAACATACACAGCTTTAGGTTTATTAGAGATTGTCACAATGGTGGTGTCTTTGACAAATTTATAGGGTTTCTCAAACCTTTAGGTTCCTGACAAATCTTTAGGGTTTCAACAATTCTTTAGAGGTTTATAGAATCTTTAGTGTTAGTCAGAGTCTTTAGGATTTTCTAGAATCTTTAGGGTTTTCCAGAATCTTTAGGATTTGCTAGAATCCTTAGGAGTTTGTAGTATCATTGTAGTTTTAGAGTTTCGGGTTTTTAAGAATCTATAGGGTTTTTAAGAATTTTCCTTTTGTCCACAAAATAAGTTTTCTTATTTTGTCCACAATTGATCCTTTTGTCCGAAATTAGTTAAATATCCGTTACTTGCAATGACAATAGGTATAGGAAGCAGCCATTCGATTAAGAAAGCTATTTTATTTATATATAGAAAAACATTTTTTGGATCTATAGTATGAATAGTAGATAGAATCACTTTTCCTTCTATTAGAAAAAAAAAATTGTTGTGTAAAGTAAAATCCTTAATTTTGACTTTTTTAGTAAAAACAATGAGGTTTGCCAAGAACTTTCCTCCATTGCTATCCACTTCAAAAAACTTTAGTTTTGTACATTTTCTTTTTTAAAATCCTCCACAAAGCTACTATTTATCCACTTTTCCAATATAAATTTCAGAAATTCATGATCTAAATTGACATGAGTATAAGCTACCCGAAATCACTAAAAGTCCACCTTGGGATTTTTGGTCTTTAGGGATAAATCCAAGTCAAACATGTTCACACATTGTCAAGCAAGGTACGAATATAACTTCTTTCAACATAAAAATTAGAGATCTTAACCCTTAAAGGCCAGCAACATTTTTGCGCCCAAATTCATTGAAAACTGCCAATTTCAACGCATTCAACACAAAATGCAAATAAACATAGTTCTTATATATCTAACCATAGGATCTTGTACTAGAATTGTACATGTGTGTGGTGAAATTTTTGTTCAGTTTGATTGCACGGATTTGAAGATAACATCCTTTGATGTGAGACATAAACTCTTCTTTTGGTCATACTAAATACCTTCAACAAACTTCGACCACCTTCTATGGCAACTTTTTGCTCTACGGTCTATGATTTTCTAATTTTATCTTAAAAAGGATCATGCTAGGCACATGTGCAGCAAATTTTAGAAGTAGAAGAGGGATAGAAGATGTACTTAAAAATCCTGCAATGCAACTATGTTTTAAGAATGAACAATACCCTTCAAGTTTTGCACATATCATATCCTTCTTATATATTTGAAATTCGAAAATCCGTATGGTAGATGTAAATTCATTTTTTTTAAATCCAAGAAGAATTTCTTTTTTTTTAAAATGGACAAAAACTTGAATTTCTATTGAATTTAAGATTAATCAAAATTTTCCTACACAATATGTTGAATGTCACTCTAAACTGCTGCACTATATGTATATGATACTAAAAAAAAAAATTAACTTTTGAACCATAAGTCAAATTTCTACAAAAATTATGTTTACGGGAAGCTAATAAAATGTTGCCCATTCAATATAAAAATCTCAGAAAATTTGAGATTGTGGGACCTTACCCAAACTCAAAATGTCCCCTAAGGGGACATTGGGCCTTTAGAGGTTAATATTTTTACTTTTTATTTTTCCTACTACAAAATGAGGTGTAAGCCTTCTTATTGGCTGTTTGAATTCTCATTCTATAACATATTTAGTTTATAACAAAATAGAAAGTGTAACAACAATTTTTGAAACTCCTTCCCTTTACTACCTCTAAAAAATGTTGTCCAAAGAACTAATATCATGATCAATATAATGGTAAGAAATTTAGACATTGTGTAGTGCAAATATTAAACAAGTGAAGTCAAAATTTGTTGATCCTAAAGAAAATGAACCTTTACCTTTACTTCAAACACTATAATCTTTAAATCCATGAGGTCAAAGTTTGACGTTCTATTGAGCATGTTATTAATAAGTCATAACTAAGATTCTAAAGTTCAAATTCAAAATTAAAGTTTTTGTTTCATCGTCCACCATCTCCACACTAGAATCAGCAGTTTTGAAGTGATTTTTGTGTGAAATTGTCTAGGAATTCTAGCGGTTAAGAGTAAAGCTTTCATTGAAAAACCCATCCCTGCAACAGATTTACGTTATTCAGTTACCGCATAAATTTCCTTCTAAAATGATAAGAAATGTAGATTAACTAATGGCAACACCGGCTCTAAGATGTCAACACACCAGATTGTCAGCTGTAAAAGTCATGGCTAAACATTTGTATTTCGGTAACATAAAAATAGGGCCTTAATTAATGACCAATAAATTACAAATCGGCCTAAGAATTCTGATTCTGAACCTTGAAAAAGCGAGCTTTCTACCCATTGTGACATCTACTTATTTCAGTAGTCATGAAATGTCGATCTCCGTGAGCAATCTTCAAAAGGGATAGCTTGGACAGACTAGGAACGGATTTGCACCAATAGAAAGAAGACCTGGAATTAGTAATCTTTCGTCCAGATGTTCATGTAGCTGCAAGAATGTGCGCATCAAGCTCAAGATGCAATTCTGCACCTGCTACCAGCCTTGACCTGCTGAGGTCATCAAAATTAGCTGTCCATGTAACCTGCACAAATCCACAAGGAAATCAGAAAACAAGAACAATTGTCATTTGGATGACACTGCCCATGCAACAGTGAACCTAGAAACCTTGATCTACATAGACAGCAGCAAAATAAGCATGCGATTACCTGTAAAGGGCGTTCACCAGAAGTGTAACGAGCTAATCGATGAAGCCGTATGGAGTTATCATGCTGGCCTAGATTGAGGGCTGCTTGAGCAAGGTCCTCAGCCCTTAATTATGCTTACCATGCTTAGCAACAAAAGCATGAAGGCTATTACCAGATCACATAGCAATATTTGATAAGCGACTAACGGATGCAGCACTTTGAAGCCGGCAATTATCGTCGAGCTAATGGAGGCCGTGGTCCTGAACATTACAGATAATGCCAATGTCATGATACACTTTTGAACACTGCCAACTAGAAAGTTGAGACTTCAAAGTTCATAAACTAGATATAAAGTAGAACTGTGCAAGCAACACCCTTACTTACCGCACAGGTCGTTCGTAAAGTATGGGCCCTGCGGAAGGAAAGCACCCGGAATCGACCATTGATGAGCATTTTCTCCACCATAGTAATGCTGATGCTGCACAGCATGCATCGGATGCCCTATACCTGCAGCCATTGCAAATCCTGCTGCATTGGGGGAATTTGCATTTGGTTCAGTTTGTCCAGTATTCAATCTAGATGTATTATGAGCCACTCCTGGATGTGACAACCTATTATCCCTTTGAGAAGAAGGTAAAAGGTTCCCATCGGCCCCCACCACCAGCCCGGGAAATTGGTTAAACTGGGGCTGAAACTGGTGGATTTGAAATGCCTGATGACGCTGTTGAAATGGAGCAGTTCCGGAAACAGAAGTGTTCATCTCACCAGATATATGCCTTCGTCCTCCATACTGAGGGTGCAAAGGAGTTTGTTCTGGTGAGACGTGGTGATAACCTTGCTGACGCTGCTGCTGCGAATTCTGAGGAGTTTGAGGACCGAGTCGACTTGGAGAGGTTTGACTCTGAAAGTGGCCAGGCATCGGACGCTGGTACCCAGATTGCGAGCTGTGTGGAGATACAGGACTACCTTCGATGCTTGACGTGGTGCTCGCTTGGCCGAATGATGTCCTGCAAACAAATTACACAAAAAGCAGTAAATTATGAAGGATAATTAAGACGTTATACAATATTTGACTATCGTAGTCCAAGAGCTACCAAACTCCGACTTTAACATTCGACTGCATTGAACGCACCCAGCAAAGCAGATATCCATTTGTCAAACCTCAGTAGACTTCATCTAAATTTGCAACACTTTCTTGGTTTCAAGATAGAACTGAAACAGAATCTAGGGACTACCTTCGAGAAGCAGCTCCCTCAGAGATGCCTCTTCCTCCAGTATCAAGGGCAACTTCTTGAAGGAGTTCCTCGCTGCAAACAAGCCATGTTATTCGGTTAAGTCCTGGCAAGGGATGAAACTACCAAATTTATTCAAAAGAAACGCCATCCATGTCTACCTTCAGTGTCCAGAAAAATAAGAATTAAAACGCACCCATAGAAAGTACTCCCATTCGCTAAAAACTACAAGAGGACATTTGTCCACAGGAACTTGAAGGGCCTATTCGATTTGAATGTCCTAAAATATACCATATATTCGATCACATAAACCCAGATTATATCATTTACAGAACCTGAGACACTGACGAATACTACTCAAAATGATAGCGCAATAATTGGTGATCCCTTGACCGATATCATACCTGAAATTAGGGTCCCAGTGAGGACCTAATGCAGAATCCTCATCTCCAGTATCCATGGAACTCCCGGGTGAGGTAAAGGTAGCGGAGCTGCCAGGCGTATGAGATGTCGAGGTTCGTGTTAAGTGCGAAGCCCCTGTACCACTCCCATTTCTTGCAATTCGGGAGTGAGGCACTGGAGGGGCGCCCCCTCTACGTTGGCTACCTTGACCATCAAAAGTTGTACCGGAGGCTGGATCCATGTTCCCATTTGGATTGCTCTGGGGGAACCTAGACCACTGTGCCAGCTCTTGCTGTTGCTGCTGCTGCTGCTGCTGCTGCCCATGTCCTCCCGCAAGAGGAGGTGCTTGCCAAGGCCGCCGCCTGTGATAATGTCCATGTGCAGCAGTTGCATTTGAAACTGCTGTCTCCAACAGACGTGCAGGCGAAGCAGGTCCATATCGAGATGGAGAACCCTGTTGAGATTGAGATCCATTGGATTGGAAGTAACTTGATGCTGGGGATGAGGCAAACGAGCCCGGCGAGGCAGCGTAATGACCAGGAGACTGCTGAAACAATGGACCTTGCCCACTAAACTGAGATGGACTAGCTCCAAGATTCAAAGATCTGAACTGACCCAGAACTTGATGATGGGGGTGCAAAGAGGGTATGAATGGCCTTCCTAGCCAACTTGATTCAGGGGAGCTACCTACACTTGATACTTGACCATTCATGGCCATGGTATGTGCACCTGAGTCGTCCACGTAACTTCCATAGTTCGTATCGACTGGCAGACCTTCTCCATAGCTTCCAAAACTCCCAGCGCTGCCGAAACTGCTTGCTCGCGAATAGTGATTTGCATGCTGCTGAGTATTTGCATCATACCGAGGGCCTGTGTTCAACGCTCCAACCTGAATTGTACAATATACATGAGGAGCCTCATAAGTTAAGAACAAATTAAGATTCAGGATACATCGCTGAATGACAAGTTACCAAGATGTGACAATGTTGCGATACTTTGCCAGAGAACATCTATTTGAGTTGAGTAAGAGCTAAATAAAACTCGCAAACAAAATAAAGACCACCCAGATATCCTTGCAAAAAGGGGCTTCACCACGGCAGTTGCTTGAAATATAGGAAAGGGAGCACGAACTCACTTGAGGAGAAAGGCCTGCACCGACCCAGTGCCCTGCGCCTCTGTGATCCAGAAGAAGACCGTGATGGACGGGCTGCAGGTAGAAACAGGTGAGCACACCATCCAAATTGATATTAATATCTAGAATCAACCATTTTAGGTACCACAATGTTTGTGTTCTTCAAACCGTGAAGACAGATTGTAACATGTACGAAATGTACAACCAATTCCTATTGTACTAGAATTCAGAAACAACGTAGATGATTGAGGCATGTTACCACCTCTCCTCTATCTTCTTTTATCCCTTCAACATTCACATCTGACAAGTGGCCACATAAATGTCGACCAAATCCTTTTTATGGCAGTAAGGTTGTGCAAACATTTACCGTCCGAGGTGTCTCTGGTGCTGGATCATAGGGTCCAGTATAAGGCTCATCAGTTATAAATGGATGTTTCGCAGCCTGTAGGGGAACAAGACAACTCACCATGAGAAATAACAAAACAACACGTCTAGTCTATAACGTAACAAATAAACAGATTTAATGTCAACAGTGTCATCAAAAACTTCCATTCAACACCTTCCAGTTTCCCAGATGTGCTCTAATAAATATAAGTGGTGTAGTGACCTGCTGTGGCGACCATCTTTTCGTTGGGTCACATTCAATAAGACCTCTCAGAAAATCGATAAAGCATTCTCGAGCTCGAATCTCTGAAAAACAAATAAGAAAATTAGTTCCTTGCTGCACCACAAAAGTAAAATTTAACACAAACGGTTACTTACTTCATATGACCCGACCGTCAGGCGGCATTGATGCCAGCCAATATCTCAAGAACTAGAACGGGTAAAAGAAAACATATATGTAGGTAGCACCTGTGACCTACTCCAAAAAATATAAAATTTTGGTTGTACTACCAAAGGCTGACCACATCTGAAATACAAAACAAAGTGATTGAACCGTGCGCTACCTTTAGCGTGTGCAGCCCCTGAGACGGGATTGGGCTTCGCCATAATGGCTTCCGAAAGAGTACCATGGAAGTACCTCCTCCCAATGTCAGGCTTCTTCTTATGACGCTGCACCAATTATCCACATCAAAGAAACTCAACATGATGCATGTTGGCTACAACTTCCAAAAAATCACCACTAGTTTATGTAGTAGACAAGATATGAGACAAATATGTACCATGAGCTTACGAAGCTTTGTAAGATGAAATTAAAGTACAAGTTTTGTCCCATATCTGCTCTGCTGTTTTATTAGATCGTTATATGAAATTCAAAGTAGCAGTTCTGGTCTTGGCCTACTGAAAGGTGTTAAAAACACTTATATGAAAACAAACAGACATCATGCAAACAAAAGTGAGACTGTTGTTCACCAAAGCGAATATGAACAATAGCATTTAGAAAACATACTGCTTCATATTCCTCAGGTGTAAGCAACTGATAGGCGGAATGGTTGTGATCAGAATGAGGAGCAGCCGATAATAGCTTGAAGAACTTGTTTGTGTACTTTGCATTCCTCAAAGTATAATCAGGCGGTTGACTCCTGCATCATAATACACTCAGTTAGACTATGTCCAAGAAGGTTGCAAATGCCTACTGGAATGAACCCAAGTAATCTCAGTATGCATCAATACTAACAACTAAAAGTGAAAAAAATTGGTACAGGCATACAGGAATTAGATACTCGAAGTACGGTGTATTAAAACCAAGCGTAAACAAGAAATCCTACTCGACCACAAAACAAGTTCCTCTAGTCATCAGAGCAGAGATCGTACTCAAGTTTCTCCTTCATAAACAGAAGCATATCAAAGTCACCAGCTCCAGGGAAAAGTGGCAAGCCCAGGAAAAGCTCAGCCGTCACACACCCTAGAGACCACATATCGATGGCTGTATTATACCGATGCCCAACTAGTACCTCAGGGGACCGGTAAAACCGACTCTGTAGCGATCCACAACACAATGGCGGTCAACAAATTAGTAAAAGATTCATGATATCAATACTGATAATCTGGTAGGGAAAAAAAGAACCACAAAACAAAACAAAACATACACAAAAAATGTGATAGGCCTTCAAAAATGTCAACAGTTCTAGAATTCGAAGTGAACTCTACCTGTATGTAAGTATACACAGTCTGGTCTTCCCTACAAGCTGAACCAAAATCAATGAGCTTCAACTCCGCGGACCGGAAGCTAAGACAAACAAAACAAGGCGTGTTAGTAAGAAACTTACATATATTTCATCTACCGATTAAATGAAAAATATTGACATAAGAGGTCTCCAGTAGTATACTTTACACGTTTCCAAGACCATGGCATCAAGGGCATACATAAATATAGAATGCTAGCACCCTAAAAGGACGATAATAAATCATTGAGATACGTAAACATTACCTCTCGATAAGGAGAATGTTCTCTGGCTTCAAATCACAATGTATTACTCTAGCTTCCCGAAGGAGACTCAGAGATTCCAGTAACTGTGCAAATTCGTAAAGAAAAACGTCAGAACGGAATTGTTGAAAATAGCACACAAACTCGCCAGCTCAAAATAGGAGTATTAGAATAAGGATTCACTTGTCATTGGAAAGTAACATAGTTCGCGATACTGTACACAGCTATATCAATGAATTGAATATTTGAGCCAACTCCAACAAGATTGGTACCTGCTTTGTGAACATTCGCACTAATACCAGTGACATGCCCTTCAAGTTGGTCTTCTTCAAAAGCTCGTACCTAGATTGCAGAAACAGCCAGACTGTAAGAACCTTAAAAGCAAGTAGAATCTAAGACCACCGTCAAATGAACACAAAAACACACTATTCTTTGACTAAATCCAAAACTCTCTTGCATAGCCTCAGAAGTTTCTAGCTTAACATGGGCATATGCCACTGTATGTACGTGCGAACATGACGCCTAAATACCCCAGCCATGACCCTGCAACCAACAAATAACCACCCTGCATTACATGGTGATGCGAGTTGGGAATTATACTTACAGATTCTCAGTAAGCAGCTCAAATACGATGCAGAGATGGCCGTGGTACTGGAAGTGATCAATAGCTCTAACAATATGATACTTATCATCTGGATCATATTCTTTATTTAGCTGTCAACCAACAGTCATTACCCGCAAGTTAGCGTTTTCCATTCATGTAAATATCATGCGTCAATTGATGCGAAACTGACCTTCCACGCATAGGATCCTATCCTACGAGAGATGCATACTTTAGACTCGCCTCGCACAAAGCAGACAAAGAAGTATCGCTTTCAACACTCTACAACTGCAGATAAATCTGCACAACCCAAAACTGCATCCGTCCATATTCACTTTGAAACCTTCAGCTCCCCTATACTACATCAGAAGACATAAACTTGATCATGATTGCCACCCCACATGCTAACTTCCATATCATTCGCACAAATGTCCTTTCATAAAAAGGTTTTATCCTAGAGACAAAAGTAGGAGAGAAGTCGTAAGAAAGTACAATCAATACCATATGTAATATTCCAATCTCAAATCGCGCTTGAGTGGTGTACGCCGGAAGATTTTTGATGACCTTGACTGCAACATTCTCATTGGTCTCCTCAGTATAGCATTTTGCTACCTGCCCAAATGTACCCGACCCCACAAGATCTTTCACAACATACCTGCAAACAAAGTCAACCAACACCCTCGAATCAATACTCTCAAGTCCGCATGGACTCTAGTCTCCATCTCCTCTCATGGAATTTCTAATCAACCCATAAACGTCAGAACGGCCCACTGGTGGCCACAGTATTCTACATGTATGGTGTCGTATTTGAACATGATAAGGTTCAGATATTGCAATGACCTCCAAATCAAAGATGTTAGTTGAAGAATCTGCAATCCGCAGGTGTAAGTCTTGCTGAATTTTAATACAGTTTTGTATTCTATGTAGTAAAATACGTGCCTGTGTATACGGTTCCCGAGTGACGATTAAGGATAAACTTTCAAAAAAATTCATTGCCAAGAAAAGTGAATCCTACATGCAATCTTAAGCCCGAAGCTAAGAAATTAGAAGTCAAAAGAGAGAGAGCCTGGACCAACCTGCGGGTACCGTCGTCATTCACGAAGACCTGATTGAAATAAAGGACAAGATCATTCCTTTCGTTGTCAAATCCATTTTCCGGAACGATCGTAGACGGAACAGTCAAGTATCGCTTCGGATTTAAATCAGGTGAAAATTGGAATTCAGGTTTGCAATTCTGGTACGTCGCAACGATATCCTTCGTCAGCTTCAGTGCCAACTGCATTATCAATAAGATATCATGCATAAGATTAGTTACCTAAAAGTGGAAAGAGAACAGACAATATTCAGTGACCTAGACCAGTATCAACACCCACTTCATAAGACCTCAAATACAACAAGAGGAAGTAAAACCATCCATTGGCAGGACCACAAAGTTTTCGATCAGCACTGACGATCGCGGTAATTGTGAAAAATTGCAGAACGCAAGCAGTCACATTAAGAAAAGAAAAGAAAACCTGTCATGAACACCTATTTTTATTAAAAAACACGCAAACCACTGCAAGAAGCGAAACACGACCGAGAAGCGGAATGTACCGGACGAGTGACCTGGATGTGCAGTCGCGGCGTTCCAGCATGCTGCCTCGACGCCCTAGCCGGTGCATTCTGCAGCCTTGCTCCTCTTGTCGCCGGCGTGTAGACGCGAAACGCAATTGCTCTCGGAAACCAATGCGACTGCGGGATCGGATACATCGGCCGCTGGCCTCGGGCATTCGGCAACACCGAATTCGACTCCTCATCATCGCTGCTGTATATCCCGTCCGATGAAGGCGACCTTGCTGACTGCTGCCGCCCAGCTCCCTCCACCATCGGCATGGCTCCCTTTCAAACCCCACCTAACCTTCACCTTCTCTCACAACACCACCGCCATCTCTCACAACCCTCACAGCCACGACCAAACCAACCACCTCTACCGCCGCTACTACCACCGCCTACGGGTTTCGAGGGTTTGCCCCTCGTTACCGCTACTCAACCACCCCGGCTCAACGTGCATGACAAACCGGTGCTGCCGTAACATCCACACCACGCGCTCCGCCACGAAACACTCCGCCTTCGCCTTCTTCGCCGCGCCCTCGATCCTCTCCATGCTCATGCTCCGTCTCATCCCTCCCTTCCGCTCTCTCTCTCTCTCTCTCCCTCCCTCTCTCCCTTCACTCCGTATCCATCTCTCCACCGCCAATTCCCCGCCCGAGCTCGCTCCGCTCCTCTCCGCGCTCTCCTCCCCGATCAACAATCGCAACCGCCCCGACGCCAATCCACCGCCATAGCGATGCTCGCCATCGCCATCACCGGCATCGTCTTCTTCGTCTCTATCATCTCCCACGCCTCACGCTCCTCTTCGCTTCGCCCGCCCTCGACGAACGACGACGACCGACTTCCGCCCCGTCCGTCGGAGAGTCGCACCGACCGCTTCCGCGCCGCCCGACCGGGCCCCATCGTTCGACGCCATTGCCGCCTTCGCCTCCGATCCACTCAAACCCGTCATCACACCTAAACCCCTTACTAATAACCAAATAGGTTCTTCACGGATGCACAGTAGGAGCGGTAAAGAGAGCCGATTTCGGGGCTCCACGGAACGGTTTAGGGTATCCTTGCATTCGAGTGGGTATCGTGGGGTTACTTCTCTTCGTGATTCGCCTTTGACTGCGACAGGGATTGAATCGCGTGCGGGATTCTGACGACCTCAATCCCGTCACACCCAATATCGCAACTAAAATCCGTGCTTTGTTACTTATGAGTTGAAAAATCTAGGAATTTTGAAGAAGCGTCGGGTGACGGTTTTTGAATATTCGTTCTCATGCTGAATTACTTTACTTCGCAGCTCTGTTTCTACGGCGATCAGGTTGAATTGATCTCTAGTAACTAAGTACGGGACTTAACACTTCAACACCTACAAGGCCTTGGCAAGGTCGTTTTTTGTGCTTTTTCTCTTGTAACTCTTTCAACAATACTCTATTGTGTCTTGCATACTCTAAACGCATGTCGAGCCCCTTAATAGCTTTCCAACGGATCATTCCAATCTCTAATCCATGTAGGCATCAACAAACTACAATGATTTCCATGAAATGGAGTCGTAGATTTTTTGTGCTGAAATATATCCATTTTGTAGATGATTTTCGCCTATTCTACTACACTTGTAGATTATCTTTGACTCTTGTGGTCCATGTAGGCGTTAAAGGGTTAATCCCATCGCACCCAATATTGCACCTAAATCCGTGTTTGACTTCCAAGTAAGTACACTCAATTCCTTCCATAGCTTATAGCTAAATTTGGCGCCGATGGATGGAGATGGGAAAAAATTAGCAAAGCTTAATAGTTACTTGAGGGTTTAATTGAAGATTTGGTAACTTGAGCCATCAGCTGATGTCAGACTTTTTAGAAAGCTACACGAAGTCTGGTGGCACGACTCTGCTGAAAATTCGAATATGCATTCAAGATGCCTTGATACAATGGCCTGATTGACACAACAAGGAATATTTGTAGTTGCAATTAGGTAACTAGAGTTGTTGCCACCTCAGTATCACACTCTCCGGCCTTGAAAATTCGAATATGCATTCAAGATGCCATGATACAATGGCGTAATTGACACTCCAAGGAACATCTGTAGTTGCAATTAGGTAACTAGAGTTATTGCCACCTTTGTGTCACACTCTCCGGCCTTCATGTCAAGTTGGGCCCAATCTTTGGCAAAGTGCTTCCAGTGAGTATGACAATCCATTATTGAATGTGTACAAGAAAAATCAACGTGTAAGTCGACATCTACATTACTTTTTATTCTCAAGGCCATTGGTAATGGTTATAAGATTGTAGAGGTTATAATTAGGTGAGTTTATAAATTAGCAATGGAAAGGATAATTTATCAGAGGTATGACTAATGGGAAGGATGAGTGTACTTATGAGATGAAAATATAGGAATTTAGAAGAAGTATCGAATGACAATTTTTCTAAAAAATTGAAAGAAAGTGTTGGTTTTGGAAGCCCATAGAGGTCTTGGGTATTTCGTTATTGGTGGAGTTACTTCGCTTCACATTTCAATTGTGTTAAATTTTTAACGACGGAGGACCAAAAAGGTGGTCAATGAGACCGGTTTTGGGGCAGCCACCATTGATTGAACCACTGGATTGATTTGCACTAGTCGGAGTGGCAATGGGCTTTGTTTTCTCCATCTAACCCATCTTCATGCTCTCCAATTGATTGAGGCATTAACCAACTACAATGATTTCTTAAGTAAACAGTGAATGTGCCTTCGTGTAAATGTTGTTCACTTTTTTTGCAATTGATTTATTATGTTCCTAGATTTCCTAGGCCTCGTGTTAGGCCTCGTCGTTGACCCTTTGACGACAAAGAAACTAGAATGTGGTCAATGAGACCATTTTTTGGGAGCCACGGTTGATTGAACCGTTGGATCGATTTGCACTAGTCGGAGCGGTTGTGCGCTGTGTTTTCCTTCATGTTACCCATCACTTTGATCTCCTATTGGTTGAGGCAGTAACAAACTACAATGATTTTTGTGGAAAAAGTGAAGAATCAAATGTACTCATTGTATAGATGATGTTGTGCAAAATCTAATAAATTGTAAGAAAATCATGGCCCTATGCATGGCCTCGTACTTAATGGGTTACTCCTTTACCACGATTAAATAGATTTTGCACAACAGAATCTACATGAGGAGTGCATTTCACTGTTTACTTTTTCCATATGAATAATTGTAGTTCGTTATGGCCTCAACCGATTGGAGATCATGAAGATGGGTTAGATGAAGGAAAGCATAGCGCACAACCGCTCCAACAAGTGCAAATCAATCCAACAATTCAATCAACCGTGGCTCCCTAAAAAACTGGTCTCATCGACCACATTCTAGTTCCTTCGTCGTTAATCCCTAAAGACCCAAGGCATTTTCATACAGAAAACACTTCAAAGTTGCTCGTCCTAGTGCAATGCGTCAAGAGGGAAACAAAGTCTTCTATTTCTACATCTAAACGCAGGATCTAAATTGAAGCTCACCAAATAACGTCCTCACAAAATTTCATAAACTTTTACTGCACAAATTGAAATTTTTGCACTACACAAGGTCTAGATTCTTTACCATCTCGTTAAGCATGAAGGAAGTTCCTTGTACACCAATTTTAAGAGGTAGAAGAAGGGTGTGACATATTCAAAACAATTGTGCGAGGAGTGGAGGTTCAAAAATCACCAATTTGCGCTAAATTAATTTTTTGTGAACTAAATATGTTTTAGAACAAAAATCCAAATGGTTGATAAGAAGGGTTACAACACATCTCATAGTAGAAAAAATAAAATTATAAAATACGAAGATCTATAAATTTTATGTGGAAACGAAGAAGTTTATTTAGTACCTTACCTGACAATTTGTGACAATGTTTGACTTGGGTCACTGTGCTATTTCCACTAAAAACAAGAATTCTTTTTGACAATATGAAAGAAAATAATATTACTTGCCATCATTGAAAATCTCCCATTTGATTGAGTATCCTAGCAAAAGTTTTTGAAGTTGCCCGACGTGCCTGCTCTCCTCATTAAAACTTCAAAACCCTATAAGTTTTGCATTGAATGTCAGATTTCAGAAAGAATTGTATGCACACAAAGCTTTCAGAAATATCCATTTGCATGAATAATTTCAAAAAGAAACGTTATAAATTGACACTACAGGACTCACTTGCACAAATTCTTAGACTCTTGGGCCTTTAGGGGTGAAAGGGTGAAAGAGTAAATCGTGCGATGGATTTCCTCGCGGCGAGTGATTTTCGGCGATTATTGTGTGTTGGGGAGGAAGATGCGGGGAAGCTCGGGGGCTAGTTTCGTCCGCGCGAGTTGCGGTGAGTTCACTGCAGTTACTGTGCGGGGGGCAGTTGGTTTGATTGCACTCGTTTGTCTGGAAGTCGGAGAAAGGGCGGAGAAGATTGGTGATTGTGGCGTGTCAACTGACTTTCATGGTGGAGCGACGCCGCTATATTTGGCTAACTTCACTCACGTGAACAGATGTGGAGTGGTTTCGGGTACTGGCAAGGGGAGGCGTGCAATTTGACTCCTTTCCACGCGTTCGAAATTGTGTGCTGCAGCCAAAGTTATTTGATTTTTCCTGTACCCTACGCACGGTACATAATTCATTCAAAATGGAGAGCGTCCATTTTTTTGGGAAAATATGATTTTTTTGTCTAGGTGATTACCCATGTAATATCAAAGGTGATTACCCATGTAATATCAAGGTGCTACAGGTACAATGCCAAGGTGATACCCGTGTAATACTTAATAGATACCCATTGTGTCCAAATCATTATGTGAAAAGATACCCATCGTGTCCAAATCATAGTGTGAAAGGAAAATAATTGTTTTGTCGAAGAGGCGCCAGTAGTGACGATTTGGTACAGTAATTGTGTTGTTTCTGAAACAGAGTTTAATTTCCTGTGTTCATGAAAAAATAAAAACAGATATATTCTTGTGCTGCTCCTCCATGATTTGTGCATTTCTGCTAAACTTACAGTACAGTACAGTACTGCAGTCTTGGAAGAAACCATGCACGGTAACTTGCTGTCACTGTCCTTCCTACACCTTGTTTTGAGCAACCCATGCACCATTTGCAAAGTATAAAACCGGCTCAAACTAATGTACATGTATGAGCAATACTATGATCTACATTAGGTAAACCCCCCAATAACCGTCAAGTTAAGCAGTTTGCATACATAGAGAACCTAGGTAATAATTAAATTATTTTTCAGTGATAGCCGATAGAATTACAATTTCAACCCAAGTGATTTCATATTTTTCCGTTGTGTTATGAATTAGTTATGAATTTTCAAAGGCACATGTGAAGAATGTTGGGTCACCGTCAGTAGGTGGGGGCCATGACCCTCCCACAAATGGCCTAAAATCCGCATGCATAACAACCAAAAACCGGCAATGAGTCAAACCTTAAACTAATTCTAGAAATATTCCATTTTCTCCACTCTTGCATGTACAATAAGTCTAGAAGATCCCATTCCCCTAAAACCACCAACTGTGCATCCAATTCATGCCACCCTTGCCTTTACTCCCGCCATTAAAAATAGAGAGTTGGTTACATGTGCATGTAGTGGCGGTTTTTAGTGAAAAAGTAGCTGTCGGCCATGGGATATTGGCGGTTTTAGGGTGGCTTACCTTATTTAAAACTCCAAGCAAAACGCATTCTTCTAAGCCACAGATTATGAAGAAAACTAAGAATTCATGTTATTCTCTATGATAGATAGGTTTAGATCATGCCTAGCAGTTGTGGTCGCGAGGCCCGTGAACAAGGCTTCTAGGGGGGCTACTTTCGGGCCGCGTGACGGAGTCGTAAGTGCTTGCCCTGGTAGCCCTCAATACCTTGCCCTCAAATTCTCTTCGGGCCAATGATTGACAAGAACGGTTGAACACTAACAATAAGTGCAAGAACAAGTGCACTCAACAAAAACTTCCCTACGTTTCCAGGGACTCGCAATACTTTTAACCCCTAAAGGCCCAAGTGTACCTTCAGGGTACAAATTTTGTTACTTTGACTGTAATTATCTTTCAATCCGTACGGTCAAATTTCACAAAATCTTAACCACACAATCTCATACAAGTTTAGAAGAATATCTTACGATTACATTCTTAAAATTTTCATCTTGGCAAATTATAATCAACGGAGTAGAGATTCCTTTAAAATGCCTTTTGGTGGTTAAAGTGTCTGAGGATGTTGGTGGGAGCTGTTACCATAATTTCCGGCCCAGTACAATATTTCTGCCATTCGCAGGGCCCATTCGAAGGAACTATTGACGATGCTCTTATTCTCAATGATAGATAGGTTGAACGGACGCTCTCCAAATTCCGCATAGAACTAAAAGTGCTCCAAGTCTGCAAGAGAACATCAACCTCTCCCACTCTACTCAGGCTAGGCTCCCACTTTTATGCAACCTCGAATGCAACCAACCCCAAACACTGAGTCAGCTGTTCGCCGAAGCCACAAATCGTTCCCCACGTTGGCGACGGGATGACGCTAATGAGCAATAATAGAGGGCGACGCTAAAGAAAACCCAATGATGCACACACTGTGCTAGTGCATGCTTTGCTACATCTATTATCAGCAGCCTCCCATCACAGTTGTCGCCTCCGCTTTCGAGGTCAGTGCATGAGCATAATCCAGTGTAGATTGAGTGTTTAAAAGCGGCACCACCTTTACCATGGAAAGACGTTTCACTCTGCATGGATGTTTGCCAAATTTGCTTGCGCCAAGTTGCACTAAAGCCGGAGAAGGCTCCGTTCAATCTTCTACTTCGTCAGTCTTTTTTGAGCGAAGTTCCTTTCGGAGATTAGTGTATCAGCGAGGCGATGATACCATGAGTTTTGATCTCTTTATTCATTTTTTATTATTAAAACCAGTTCTAGATATCTCTATGTTTCTATGGTGAGTTTCAAGGGAAAAAGGCAGGTGAGATTTAGAGTAGTTTAACCCCTATAGGCGCAAGGCATTTTCACACCAAAAACACTTCAAAACTGCTTGTTCTAGTGCAATGAGTAATGAGGTAATTGAGACTTATTTATTAACGTCCTTGCAAAATTTCAAAAACTTTGACTACACAGATTGAAAGATTAAAGTGTTTGAAGTAGAGAAAGTTGTTATTTTACTTCCCTGAGTGGATCAACAAACTTTGACTTCACTTGGTGTCAAATTTTTGCACTACAAAAGGTCGGAAAACATTACCATCATATTAACCCCTAAAAGCCCAAGGCATTTTCCCTCATGAAACACTCCAAAACTACCATCATCAATAAGTGGCAACGAAATCTAACATTACAGTCTAATTTTAGACTTTTAACTGTATGATCTTAAAATATACGGTTAAAACATGTATATGAACTTACATTAAAAATTTGGTTGCAATCCATTGCACGGATGTGAAGATTATAGCGTTCGAAGTGCAAAGAAAAGTATATTTCCCCCCTTGCCCGTCAAGGTCAGCCTACTTTGACTAGGCATATCTTCTAGTTTATACATTATAATGTGATCAAATCTTTTACCAATATGACTTATATGTTGTTAGCTATTTGTGTGCAAAATTTGAGGTCAATTCGAGAGGTAATAGATGTTAAAATATATACTTTAGTGAAAGGGGTACAAAATGATGACAATTACTACATAAGTGATATGAAATTGTTTGTTTCATACAAGTTGTTGCATTTGAGAATCCCAATGGTGGAAACTTTCAATTTATTTTTTCACTAATTTTAGAAAAAAAAGACTTAAATTAGTAAAATCCATAATTTCATGAATATATGGAATAAATAAATCATTATGGGAAAGGGCAATGCTTGAAATTGGGTGGCCAATTCGTCCCGCCATTGACAGCCCTTGCAGCTGGACCCAAAAAAAGACAAAAGAACAAAGAAAAAACTTAAATTTTTAAAAAAAAAATCTCGGCGGACCCGCTTTTGGTGCAGGACGCTGGCGAGCCATCAGACGGCTGGTTGTTTGCAATTAAAAAAAAACTATTTTAGGAATCTTTTAATAATTTTCAAAGATTTTTCCTCTTGGACTTCGTGCATAGAAGTTTGGACTCCTTTCCTCGCCCTTTCTGTCCGAAAATTGTGTCCATTTTTCTCCTCAAATTGCATTGGTTGACATGGCTGCCCCTATGTCCAGACTCCCCATTTTGACCTTTGAAGGCTAATAACTTTTGAACCAAAAGTCCAAAATCATATTTGAAAAATTCCCCATATAGATTTCATCAAGGACAATGTAGTGCAGAGTTTTCATAAGAATCAAATTATTTTTTCCTCTCAAAGGTACATGCCCAAAATCCAAAATGTACGCCCCAAGTACACTTGGGCTCTTAGGGGTCACTCACGGTGTTATTTTCTTGTACACCAAGTTTTAGAGGTAAATAAAGGGTGTAGCGTATTCAAAACAAATGTGCAAGGAGTGGAGGTTCAAATATTGCCAATTCACGTTTTATTTTTTTGTGAACTAAATATGTTTTAGAATGATAATTGGAATGATCAATAAAAAGGTTTACACCACATCTTGAAGTAGAAAAAATAAAATGTAAGAAGTATAAAGATCTCTAAGTTTTATGTGGAAAAGTAGATTTTTTTTGGTACCTTGCCCAACAAAGTGTAACAATAGAGTTATCCGCAAAATACCCCAAATCCTCAGTTTCTGACCAGGAAAATGGAAAAGCCAGGGTCACCGAGTCCACTGGCAGGGTTTTTCTGTAGACCTTGAATAGAACACTTGACAGATTAGTTTTTGAGCTCCAAAATTCCTAAACTCCAGTTTGAGCCTGGCTTTTATTGAGCGACGAGTGCTGTCACACTGTTCAAGTCAGCCATGCCAGCGACATTCTGCATTTGTATGCGCCAGACTTGTTGAATCAGCTATGTCAGCGACTTTGCTGAATATGCATACCACACTGGTCCAATCAGCCAACATTGTTCAACACTGTTCTTGTTTGTTTTTGGAAGATTTGTGCCATTTGTGGTAACTGACACGTCCATAAAACCTGAATTTATTTCACAGAATTACTTTGCGGCTACACTCAAATACAGGTCAGATTTTCATTTCCATGAAAAAAAGAGGACAAAAGACTGGTTCCATTTACGACTTAGGTTATTATGCTTAAGAGAAACCTCAGAAATTGCGTACTAGATTCAGAAGTCTGTTTGGCTATAGTCGATTGGTTTTTTATTGTCCCGTTAACATACTTGTATATCTATTCATGTACATGCGTGTGATTTTGGTATTCCATGAACAATTGAATGTATTTGTCCATATTGAGTCTTTCGAGTCCGATTCGATTCAATGTGAAAAGAGTAATCCATGTAGAATTGTCACATTTGAGTTTCCGTTGAATCAATTGCGCAAGTATACTGAAGACGGTAATGAATTTCTTCTTGATGGTATGATGATTCTTCCTAAATTTCGTAATAGAGAACTTCATGTTCAGGCTTCCAATGACTGACCTCTACTGACTTCATCGGTGGAGTTATCCATGATGAGTCGAAGCATTCCAGCTTCTTCCAGAGTCATATGTTAAACTTCTCTGTGAATGATTGTGAATATGTGCGTGATGGTCTGATGCGATTAGTGCAATGTAAAGCCGTATTTGCTACAGCCGGAGATCTCCGGCTGCATCCCGAATTGAAAACGGAGTTCCAATAATCAGCCGGAGATCTCCAGATGATGTCGCTGTCTCATGGATCTTAAAATCCCAATACATGCTTTAGTAATTTTGGAAAATAGCTGGAGATCTCCGGTCGTTACGAAGCAGTGGAATTACGCCTTCATGGATATGTGAATATCGTGAAACTCTACTTCGGGGTCATCATCCGGAGATACTCAGTTCAGGACAAAAATAGATCCGTCTGATCAGCAAAGATATTTTCAGGACGGATGCACTCGAGTTCCACAAATCAATCGGAGATCTCCGGATACTTTTGCGATGGGCTCAAACGAAATGGACCTTCCTTGTTCTACTTCCGACACAGAGCCGGAGATCTCCGGATACTTTTGCGATGGGCTCAAACGAAATGGACCTTCCTTGTTCTACTTCCGACACAGAGCCGAAGATCTCTAAACGTTTCAAGTAAGTTTCAATACCGCCCCACGAGGACTTCAGAACTTGGGTGCCGAACCGGAGATCTCCGGCTGTAGCGCATGCAAGATACTTCAAGCGATTAGAGATCATTCGCTGAACGAGTTTCTGAAGATTCAAAAAGAGTGCGATGACCTCCTCCTGCTGGCACTGTGACATAGAAGTAGAAGCTCGTTCCATGGATTCCATCTCTGGGAATATAGCTGGTTTAGGATTACGGACTGTCCATAGATGACCGGATAATTGCAGTGATTTCTAACTGCCGGTGTGTTGTTTTGAAATCATCTTGCAGGGATTCATGGACATCCACACTTCCGACTGAATGTCGTCCCGGGAAACTTGGGGCGTTTGTAGAGTTTTGGCTCCTTGAGTTCGTCTATAGAGGGATACACAATGTCAGCTACGTATACAGATGCCGTTGGACCATGACCGAGTGGGGCATCAAGCTCATTAAAACCCGTGAAGGAGCCTGGGAATTCGTCCCCCAGCTTCGGATGAATAAACGAGGACACCCCGACATTGGTCTCTAGGTTCTGGAGATGCAGGGTTTTGATGACGAGGTTTGTCTCCTTGTCGTCCAAGAGAACGTGGACTCATCCACCGAGCCTCTCATATACGGCTTGATCCTCAACTCATCTAAGATTTCAGAAGCGATAGTGGAGACCTGCTAGAATGAGAACTTTTTATTTCCCCCTCCTACGGGTGATACTTGGATGCCGGAGTACATTAATGAGCAGTGGAAGTGGATGGCAGAAGCACAAGAAAAGTCCCGAACGTCCGTTCCGGGCCCAACTTCCATACTGTCTCTGACACCAGCATCGACCCCGGGAAGAAAACGCAAGACCACCTTACAGACTTCGACCCTAGGTTCCTCATCGCGGGCGGAGAAGGGGAAGAAAGCGAAGGTCGATGAGCGTGGCCTCACGATCGAACAGTGCCTCAACTTCACACAGGCTGACCTCACCAAAATAAAGCGGATTGAAGTGGAAGCTATTGGCAAGGTTTTCGACGACGCGTTCAAAAATGTTTACATTCACAAGAATAAGCCGTTGATAGTAGAAGACCCTGTCACGAAGAAGGATGTTGTGAAGCTCGTTCATTTCAATAACCTACACAGGGCCCCCCCTAGAGGATTAGTATATAGGGGCATCCAGAAAGAACGGCTTAAAGGAATCATCAACGTAGTTCGCGCGTCCTTAAAGGCAACGGCACCTGAGATTCACATTTGAGTCCTGCCATTGAAGAATAAACCTGCAGTAGGTAAGGTGGAGTTCTTCGTGACCAAGCCAACGAAGGAGGACTGCCTTAGGGACTCGACACAATTTTTCATTATTGGTGGTCAACATACTGTGGAGGCGCACAAGATTTTGTCACACGAATTGCCATCAACGTGGACGCTCGAAGAGATCTCCCACTTTTCTATCATCCCGGTTTGGACAAAACCGGACCCCAAAGACATGACCCTGCTACAACTCTCGCGCGCTCTCAACCAAGATCTGACGGGTCTGCGGAAGGAGTAGAGTTTCACAGAGCAGCTGCAAACGTGCAGAGTGAAGTGGTTTGAGTTCGGAAAACCTGCCCCCCAACTGTATGGTCGTCCACAATCTGAGGCATTCTCGGTAAGCTTACATTCTCAACCTTTATAGATTTAAATTCCATCGATGCGCTCTTTCTTCACAGTAACCAAACCAATCAACCGGAGATCTCCGGATGCTCACACCCTGAAATATTTCTAATTGCAGACGTTCCAACGGCAAGTGGTGCCAACGATTTTCACACACCTCGGTAAAACGGACCCCAAAGGCGCGAAGGTCCCTCTTCTATTCGAGATGGATGACGCGGTGGTCCAAAAGTGGATCCGAATCGATAAGATGTTCGTCGCTAGACTCGTAGCAGACTCGAACGGGAAGACCGGCGACCCAGCTAAGCTGAAGTGGAAACCTCTGGTGCAGAACGACTGCAAGCCACTTTACAAAATGCGCGCTGAAGACCTAGACTACCTCGCGGACTTAGTGCTCACGAAGAAGGTCTGTGTGAAGTCCTCCAAAGCGGCAAACCAAGGTACTAGGAAAGGCAGGCCGAGACTCTCGAAAATGCGGCGAATAGGGAGAAGAGAGTCCGGACAATGAAGAATGAACTGATGTTAAAATACAAGTCGCACCCCCTTCTCTCGAAGTCTGATGACTTCGTTCCATATACGAAGGAGCAGTGGGACGCATTTGCAGAAGAGAGGAATATTGGACGGGTCCAGCTCGAGTCCTGGGTGGACGCCGGGAATCACTCTGCTAAGGATAAAGCTTGGCTTGAGGGTCGGCTGAAGGCGATTAACAAAGAGACCGACCCACTCTAGACGTCCTTATGTCTAATTGGAGTCAACACATTATAAAAGAAGCTGCGGAGGCCACACCCACCGATGACACGTCGCTATTCGACTCTAAATACACCTGCAGGGTTATGCCAGACAAAGGGGGCGAGATCGCCCACGTACTTATCATGCCGGACATTCAGTAGTGGCGTAACGTCATTGTCCCTCACTTTTACTTATTTTTCCTCTATCGCGTGAAAGACGACAGATGCCGTGCTTAGATCCTAGATGGGTTTGACTTTAAAACCATTTTCGACCATCTCGAAGTGGACACGGAGGACGGGCGGACGAGGGTCAGATCACCGTCGATTCTTATCACTGACGTCGCGGGATTCGTTGAATTGAAGAGGTACATCATTCTTCGGCAGAGGGAGTCTAGGGGCAAGGTGAAATTGTGGGCAACACATGTGGTCTACTACTTCCCCCACCCAGGTGATGGGTTTCCGATCCCAATTATCGGGGTCGAGGAGACAGTATACTGTGTATTCATGTATGAATACGATTCGAGCGAGACGCCTGCCCAGTCATTCAAGAAGCTCTTCAAAGGCCACTCCGACAAAATGCCGGCCTTCTTTTCAACCGCTCAACATAAAGAAACCATCCAGCGCTGGAAGCAAACCCGTGTCCTAGAGCTGAGGACCTCGGTCCTCGATTTGTTGTTCACGGGGTTCATCAGAGAGGATATGGTGGTCGTCAATGTTCATAGAGGACCACATTTAACATAGCTCGGCTTGGTAAGGAGGACATCCTTTCCAAGCAATCCATCGTCAAAAAAATTTGGTCCAAATACAATTATATGTTTTGGATGATGCCTTACTTAAGTTTCTTCTTTGTAGACTCACGACGTGCGGGTCCTCGAGATTGTGAACAGTGAAGATGCCAAAGTCAAGGCCGAATCCTACGCACAACAAATATTTAAGTATCACTTGAATATCTTAGCCGACGGTACCGACGCCGTTGAGGAAGAAGCAGAGAAGACTGACATCACTCAGTCGACCCCAGACGCTGGGATTCAAACACGGTCAAGGTCGAGGATGAACTACAGCGGCGAGGTATAACGCCTATGGAAACTACATGAGCCAAAGATCTCCGGCTGTTCATACGGATCGAATGCCCTCAATACTTCAGGACTCTTCTTAATCATTGCTATGTTCAAATTTAGTTTTCCCGGTAGACAAGGACCACTTTGAACTAGAGATCTCCGGGTGCATGATGTCGTTTCCTTCTGTATTGCATCTTAATTTTTTCGACACTGACTTCGTCAATGTGACGCAGATGACTGATGATACGATGCTTGATGTTGATGTGCGATATGCACCAAATTCAACAGCGGTTCCCAACCTTAGACTCGAGTCCTTGGCCACAGCCGTGCGGATCATTGGTGCAAGCACCTGAAACGATCCCATGGAGGTAAAAGATGATGAACCACCTCATCCTATCAGGCGTGCCTTGCCTAATTCGACAAGCGACTCTACTCCGGACGCTAAACTACATACTTCTCAAAAGGAAATTAGTTTGCATTCCGGTGGGCAACGTTCTTCTCCGCTAGATCTGCATGATGACAAGACAATGTCCAATCCCCTATTGTTTGACGACACCCACAGAGCAGCCGGAGATATCCCGCTGGACGATCATGTAACGACGCGTCCTGAAGTGGAGGCTGTGTTCAAGAGTGCCGAGGACCTGACGATGCGTGACACCGATCACACGATGGATGAGGCATCGGCGCAACAAACATTGCGTGAATTGTATGCTATGAGCCCTCCGCGGAGCCCTCCGCGGAGCCACGGGCAGCTACCTCAAAAAGAGAAGAAGGCAATCGCGAAGAATCTTGTGGCGAAAGTTTCTCCTCCTCCGCCTCCAGTTTGGACAAGGGCCCAAAAAGATAAGATGAACAGTTACTTGTCCATCAAACCTTCTTGATTGTTCTCAAGACAGTTCACTCTACGCAAACCGTATACTTACCACTTCATTACTGGTATTCGGTCTCGCACCAGAAAAAAATATTGTGGATATTATCAAGGAGTTGCGCAAGAAAGGTGCTGCCATTCCGGAAGGCGTCAGAGTCCTGACGCAGGCCGATTGCACAAAAACATCATATATGCTCCCATCCCATTCAAAGAAGCCAATTTTCTTTAAGGACTTGACAGTTTGTAACGCCAAGGCGTGGCCCAGGTCTTCCAAGGATGTCTTTCTTGTGGACGATACCCCACTCAAGAACGTCCTTAACGATCCCTTTAGTGCAGTTCATCCGCCATCATGGACTGGGTTTTTGAATGAAACCCTTTTGACCACCATGTTTTTCCCATGGCTCACCGGACTGCTAGCGTCAAATGAGGATGTTCCCGACTATGTTAGACGGAATCCATTGAAGTTTGCCAATGATCCAGTAGACAAAAATTCCTCTGTGTCCCGCGCCATCGAGGTATGCATAATTTCGGCGCCTTAGAACAATGAAATATACTGGATATTATAAACTCTATGCTTTGTAAATGTTAATTCAAGAATGTCTATTGAATTTTGTCCTTTCAATTTTGAAGATAAATGTTGTTGTCAATAACGTTATTTGTTGAGGTCCTTCTTTTAATTTGTTATTATTAGTGTCTCGCCCCCAAACTTCACCCTTTAGTATCTTTGAACACTATTGAGTATTCTCCTGACCATTTAGACTACGGAACGTCGGTCTGGGAGGAACACCCGGAGATCTCCGGTCAAATTCCTGTCACTTCATTTCATCCTACCATATTTTCTCTTCATTTCAATGTTCAATTTCTAATTCTATGGTCGTGCCATCTTATTCGCAGGTCATAATCATATCTCTCCGTGGTCCTCTCTACTCGGACGAGGTCTTTGACTCGGCCAAGTCCCGCTCTGCGCAGCTGCCTTCCTTTGATGACAGGGCAGATGATATTCGAATACTACTGCAATATTTCAATGTCGGAATCTGGTCTCCTATGTGTCCTGATAGGCTCATGGAGGCGACCCAAGTGTTATTGCCCCCACACATCTTATCAGATATTGTTTTTTGTTATGCCAGCAAACAGACTCGAAGGCCTAGCTATGTTAGGTTTCTCCACGTCTTTAGGAAGGCCTCATTTAATCCTAGAACAAGGCATTATTTGTGGCCTAAATGTATTATTGTTGCAGATCTAGATCCATTCAAGAATCCTAGAAAGGCTATAGTCCATTATCTATCATTTGGGAGACACCATGCAGGACGGGTAGAGGGCATCTGTAAAGCACTTAAATTAGAATAGTTGAATCAATTCTCCATAGATTACACCCGCCTCTTAGCAACGGTCACCCTTTATTTATTGTATGACACTTTTTTATAATGAAACAGTTTAGTACTGAACTCTTACTCTGATTTCTTTCGGAGATATCCGGTTGCATGTTCTATCAATTGCGAGTAATTTCTGTCGGCATCTCTGTCCCATTTTTCCCAACCACACATTTGTGATGTACAATATGTCCATCAATTTCTGTTTTCAAGACTCAGCTCTTCTTCTGAAGTCCACTTTGATATTCACCTGGAGATATCCGGCTGCATGTTGCGGACTCACGTATTGTCTAAATTCAAATTTGGTTGCTCTAGCCATTTCTTCCTTCATAAGTGTCATTAGTGATGCATTTAATGTTTGAAAAGTACTCTAAAATCCTTGACTTTTATGCTTCACTATCTTTTATGAGGCACATCTCTGGATCTTTCTTTTAATCCTTAGTCCTGAATTCACCTCATAGTCCAGAAATAGTTGAATTGAGCATATACTCCTTTAACCATCCAAGGTAACGGAGGGATTTTTCAGCTCAGATGATAGGTAGGTAGGCCACTTACGTACCACGAGAGCTACGCTAGTCCTAAGGGCCTAAGTCCTTATCTCCCTTACGGGGAATTGTGATGAAACCATAACCATCCAAGTGAGTGAGTAGTAGTAGGAGGAGAGAATGTGAGGAAGGATCATCATCACCCATGCAAACACTAAAATCTCTTTGAGTCCACGAGCCATCGTTTGTGGTGATATACCCTCTCCGGTTACTAATGTACTCCGAATGTCTATATTGTACATAGGTGTAAAGCTATCTCAATAGGACTAGATTAACTACAACTGGTACTTACTCGTGGAATTGCTATAACAAGGGTAAGTCCGCTCGCTCGGATCTATACGCTCTTCCTCCGAGCCGGGTAGGATCCTATTCGGGGGAGTCGGATTACGGAGAAAAGCTCCTTGTACTGTGAGTAGGGCGGTTGGATTTAGTTAAGTCTGGACCTCGTGGTCTAACCTTTCTATTCCCTCTTTTCATTTATCTATTGTAGTATGATTAGTATTCTATAGAGATAGACATATTGTTATTCTTGTAGTTCTCAAGGATTCTTTGTGGGAACAAATACCTTAGGGTATCTTTTGTGTTAAGATGTGAATACTTGCCAACGCGTACTACGACACAAATTCTTAACAATAATTGTATCTAAGCTACTACAATATTATTTTGAACATGAGTAGGTTCAATGCACAATCCTATGTTATTAATTACAAAGCATAATACAATCTATTCCAATATTGATGCCACGTTTGCAAGTCATAATTTCATCTAGGTTTTTTCATATAAACTTAGATGTTATCTTTCCCCCCTATGCTATGGAAATTTTTTGCTTCCTCCAAACTATATAGATATTGTCAAAATTGTTTAAATACTATCAGCTTCAAAATTTTACAAAAGTGGTGTAAGTTCTTTTTTCACTGTCATTGCATTTCAACAAGTTGCATTTTATTATGTAGTACCTGAGAGAGTGAAAGAAAGTAAAAAAGAAAAAGAAAAAGCAATGTGCGAATAGAAAGTAGATTCCAGTATGATAATCATAGCAAGAGGATTGCGATTTTGTAAGCTGTAAATGGTGAGCGGTGAGCATTGAGCAATGGAATTTAGGGTTCACAATTAAGGATTTAGGGTTTAGGATTTATATTTTAGGTTTTATGGTATAGTAATAGGTAACACTTTCATACTTTTTGAAGAAAAGTACAAAATAGTTATTTATCTCCTATTTTGTTTTTATTCACCACTCACCGCTCACAAGATAGCATCGCTCTCTTGATGTAGCTACAACAATAAAATTTAGGTTAACCAAAATCTAAGACAAACGAGTGTTTTAGCAATATTAAACTACTATGTGCCAAACTATTGTTTAAACCTAGTCGAAAGGGATTTGAACCTAGACCAACCACATGTGACAAAATGCCCAAACCTATCAATACAAGCTCACAACTTGAGGAAACAACCTTTTTTGAACATTGTTCATAACACTTTTACTCATCATTAACATTATTTCTAAAATATGCTAAAACACTTGTTTGTCTTAGATTTTCGTTACAAGTAACTCGTTATTGGTTGAAAATGAGAACTAGTTCTAATCCACTAAATTGTATCTTGTTGGCGTAATCTTAGTGTAAGGAACGAACAAACACTATATTTATAGTAGCGTCCTTCATGCATTGGAGTTCATATTTCTTTATTTTTCTGTATCTATAAAGGTCCTTAAAAGAAAAAGTGCTCTAACTGGATCTCAATAAATTCTAAAATATACAAGAAAATACATTACGTTTCAAAGTATTATTGAATCACCAAATGGTTTTTAGAAAACTTTGCTAAAATTAGAGTTTTAATTCTCTCACCTCTGATTTCTCTATCAATTTTTGTAGAGTTGCACAAATGAACACATTGCCTCATGCAAAAAAAGGTTCTACGAGATTGTCAAGTTTTTTCTTTTCAAATATGCATTAATTAGAAGAATTTGAAGCTCTAATTTTGGTTGCAGATTTCTTTTAATCAATTCAAAACCATCTAGATGAGTTTTTCAATTGTGTAATTCATTTGGTTTCGATGGATCGTTAAAAGCATTCCTTTTTAGCTCTTCCATTGATGTGTTCAGCGACATAAGGTATACTGCATAAATCCTCTCTGATTGTGCCATTCATGGAGAGCGAGTATATTAATGAAGTGCATAAATAAAGTGAACAACATTTCTTTTGGTAAAATGTTCATCATATGTAAAAATTGTTTTATTGAATAATTAGTTAGTATGTGTTGCACTTTTAAGAACAACTCGTATAGTCTATTAGACAAATAAGAAAGATATTAAATGTTGCTAAAGAAGAAGAACACCGGTCTTAGAAAGGGGACCCACGCGAATAAAGTGTCTGTTTGTTTCACCACTAAAGTGATGTCCATTGGACGAAGGATTGGTAGCATGGAACTACTTCCCCCTCTTGAGGATAGACACTATAGAAAAGAAGCTCAAAGCGAGCTTCGGGGGAAAGAATTCATTCAAATTATGAGCAATGTGGCTCGGATTGGGATTGGTTGTTTTCTAATCTTATATGGACGAGAATGGACATTGCATATTGGATAGCCATGATGTTGATGCTTTTAAAGGTGCCTCTAATGGAAGCATTTGGGATTTTGAATATGTCTTCAATGGATTCCATGGATGGGATACAGGTAGTAGGTGTGGCGCTGACCGTGATTACTATTATGGGGTCTACTGTCCAATCCATTGCTCTAATGTTGTTTAAAAGAGGTTGATATTAGTTTGTCTTTTGTTTAATTGTGTTTGGTGAGAATCTGTCGATGCACTATGTGAATTCTATGAATTGTATGGTGATGTATGGATTGGAGGCTATTGGCAGGGGGTGATTGTATGATGCGCTCGAACACATAGGAGGTCTCGTTTAAATCTAGTGTTACAATGACATCTTTGTCTTTCACATGTATAAGAAAGTAGCCATGATGGGATGGTGTTTTATATTGGGTTGTTATGAAAGATATTAGTATTCATATAAGTGAGGCATGTGATTTTACTATGAGATACAATTTGTGTTCTAATTTCTCGTGTTGCTTTGTTGTGTCTTTGGACTTGTAGTGAATGTATGTGGTGTTGTTGACATTTCAGTAGCACATGTAGCCAGTCTGGTTATCACCAGTTACCATTGATGGTGGATGACTGGGTAAAGACTGCGTTCTGGGGAGTTGATCAAGATGGGATCTAGGTAAACTTTATGATTAAAATTTTCTCCCATTTGGCCTCAAGAATGCACCCGCTGAGCTTTAACAGATGATACACCGAGTGTTGATCGGTGTATCGTTTGCTCGATGCTACATTGATGATGTTATCATTTTTAGTAGAAATCCACATGACATGTGAGGCATCTTCAGGCGGTGTTTGAGAGGTTACGACAGTAGGGATTGCGGTTGTACCATGACAAGTGCAAATTCTTCCACGACTGGCTGCCATATTTGAAACATATGATGTTCCAAGGGGTCTTGGCGTGCAACATGCCAAGGTGGATGCATTGCAGAAGATTCCTGCCCCAACATATGTGTCATGGCTTTGAGCTTTTTTTGGCTTGGCAAATTACTATCGCCGGCTTGTCAAGAACTTTAGCTTGATTGCTAAGCCATTCACTATTGTCACGGAAAATGATCAACCATGGACTTAGAGGCCGGGGCAGGAGCAAGCGTTTGCTACTTTGAAGCTGAAGCTTGGTTCAGCGGTCGTACTGCAACGTCCGGATGCTACACGACACTTTTAGTTGCACACAGTCTAGAGTGCTATGGGATTGGTGGTAGTGTTGACTCCGAAGAATGATGAAGGACGGGAATGTTGCGGCGTTTGCTTGTAGGAGCAACAACAATGCGGAGTCCAACTATTCATCCTATAAGGGGGAGGCTTTGGCCGCGGTTTGGGCCATAGCCCATTATTGGCCCTATTTATATGGACAATGTTTTACGTTGATGACCAACCATCAGCCTTTCAAGTGGCTCATGGAGTTTGACAAGCTTATTAGCAAGCTTGCGAGGTGGGCTTTGTTGCTTCAAGAGTATGACTTTGAGGTTGTACATCGGGCGGGCATCACGAACTTGGATGTTGATGGTCTATCTCGCAATCCAAGTCCTTCGGCGGAGGATTTGACTCGTGCGAGGTGGCATGGGGACTATGACAGGGAGTCAGTCCCGAGGTGGCATGCAACGGCTTACCTCACGCTGATGCCTGGCTCCGCATCGACGTTGCCTGATTAGGCAACGAATGTGGAACCGGATATGGCCCAAGTTTTTTAGGGATGTGTGGGAAGACAGTCCAGTCTTGCACAAGCTACAACATGGGGCACTTTCCCCAACTCTTTCCGCTATGGAGCGTGATAGAGTTGGGCACCGAATAAGAAGGTTATGTTGAGAGAACGACCTTCTATTTCGGATGTGGCTTGATAGGACTAGGCGCTTAGTTCTCAAGGCCAGATCAGTGGGCTTTGTTCGTACGGCAAGTACACAAAGACCTAGGATATTTTGACTTCTGGTTTTGCGCGGACGAAATCATTAGATGTATACATGGGACAAAATGCAGGTGGGTGCATGATTGGCCCACTGCTCCTTCTATGTGGCGTGTTGCATGGGGTACTAATCTCACCTAGGCGGAGATCCTCGCATTAGAGAAAGAAGGTTTCCAGCTACATTCGAAGAATTTTGACATGTCTCCTAGAAGACTTTTCCAGACTTCTCCTGTAGAAGGTGTTACGCACAATGTTAGTCCAAGTCCATCGGATAGTGATGCCCATCCAACCAAGCGCTTTGGCAAGACAATCAGACGGTTGCCCACTGCTCCAACCATGGACCAACGCAACAAGAGGGAATCCGCAAGGAACGTGAGGGCCATTGTCAAGAAGGTGATGCCCATTTGATACCCAGGTTATGGCAGAATCATCACCTGGATTCATTTAGGGGACTATCCCATGCAGAAGACATGTAAAATTAAACTGTGTGACTTCTCTTCTTGCACTTGAAACGACTTTATTTCAAGGAATAGTGGAGCTTTTGGTAGAAGAAAAGTCTAGGTGAACAGCAAGCATTTTTACCACGTCCAGCGCTCCCTTTGCAAAGCAAACTTTAGAGACATGAAGTTTATTCACGCCCCAAGTCTTAGCTTTAAAAAAATACAGCTTCTACTCCAAAAAAAAAAGTCCTTGAATTTGTGCTATTTTTGTCATAGTAGTAATCGCAATTTATTGCCCCTTACATCATGTATGAACTAAGTTTCCAATTTTTTTGTAGTGCAAAATGGGATCTTTGGTTCCAAAGAGCTTTTTTTCACCGCATTGAATTTTTGTTAATTTCTAAAAACTAATTTGTGCAACAATGAGTACAATTGCAAGAGGTCCTAGAGGGCATCCATATCGCAATGACCATGTTTTGTCTATTCTAGTCGAAGGAAAAATACAAGTGCCAAGAATTCCAAAACACCTTTGTACCAAAGACCGTTTTTTCTTTCTGCTGAGATTTCAAAATTCCAAAGGTGTTAAGGTTTCCAAATTCTTAGGTGAGGATTTAAGGCCCTTGAACTATGATAAGGGTTTCGGGATTCAACTACACATGAGGATTTCAAAGTCTTTCAAGTCCTTATTGTGACAATCCTAGATCGTAAAAAGTTTCATCCACTTTTTGTACATCCAAATAATTTATCATCCAAAGTCCATCCAATTTTGAACAACAAATGGGGACCTCGGTTCCAAATTGTGTTCAAAATCCATGTAGAAAGTCCACAATTCACTTCCATAGAAGTAGTTTTAGAGCCCATTTGCAACTGTGATATCACTAGAGACCTTTCAAAATCCATGGTAATAGGGGAAAAAATTACTATTTTTGATGAAAACCAAAATAATTTAAAATAATAATCTCATTTTAGAATGTTCCAACCTAAATTTGCCCTGATTGTTCAGTGCTCACTGCTCACCACTCACCGTTCACATGCTAGCGTTGTTGCCGGTCGCGGTGGCAAGCTTCTTGGACTTAGGAGCATCCATCAGCGTCATGACCAATAATATGGCCTTGCTCTCAACCAACGCTCTATCAAGCGCCTCCACCTCAGCGAATGCTTGCGCTAAAGTGATGTTCTCGTGATACCGAAAAAGAAGATGCGGGCTAATCAACTCTACCATCCGCATATGCACCTTCAAAATGAAAATCTTCACTAGCTGGCGCTCCGTGAACACATTGTCGGCCTCCGCTAACAACCGTGCTAACCGTGTATACATAGTGCGAGGGATATCCTCCTTCTCCCGACAAAAATCTTGGATGCATTGCATTTAATCACGCTTAAATCCCCCGTAGTCCACCTCCAGATGTGCGATGAATTGCTTCAAAGGATCAAAGGCTGGCGGATTGCCAACCGCCATCACTGTCGCACGTGTAGCCACGGCCAGACATGACATGGCCCGTATGCCAGACCGTTCGGCCACAACGGCAATGCCTTTGCCCTTGGAGTTTTCACAGAGGAAACCCTCTTCCACCTTGGGCCCCTTGGTCAAAGTCGAGAGTTGGGCAACTGCACTCTCCTTGAGCGCGGTCACCAACTCCATAGGTTGGCACCAATACTCTTCAACGAGACGCAATTCTTCCTCGTGCTGCATGGATTACCGCCCATATAATCAAACGGCCTCTAGCTCCAAATGTTAAGGCAAGAGCTCGAACGCATATCAGTCGTTAAATGACGGCGTGCACTAGCGCTTCTCTTTCATCCAGGTCTTTCATCGAAGATGCCAATCGGGCAGGGAGATGCTACAACCCGTCCCAAGAACCTATCTTGCACGACATGACGGAGATCGTCTTATATGTTGTCAAATGTACGCACGTCCCAGCTCCAAAGCCTATGGTTGGTATTTAACGCCGAAACAGGCTTAAAAGCCTTGTCCGTATCCGACCTTGGCCCAAAGTCTACAGTAGTAGCACTCTCCAAGTGGTTTGGTCAAGGGGAGTGGTAATACCGACTTCGGGTACTCACCACAAACAAAAACCTCATCGGGATCTATCTGCGGGTGTTATTTAAAGGGTGAGGGTATGAACGGACAACCTACACCTGTAAAACCACCAAACTTTGTGGTTCACCGGTCATCACCTCTGACTAGCACAAGTCCAACCACAACCCTCCACATAAAAAGGTCTTGCCGGCCAACAATCCGACTCCACCCCTACGGTATCCTATCACAATCTAATACAATAGGAAATAGAGCCACTGGAAAACACCGGCAACATGCCTGCAACACGGGGGAGGTACCGCACAAAAATACAGAAATCAAAACCGGATATTCTCCCCAATAATATAAAAGCGATAAATGAAAATCACTAGAGCCATTGGCACTCGCTTGCAATGGATAGTCACAAAGACGCAAAATCTACTACAACTAAATGGGGGGGACATTCATTGTGTTTCCCGAAGTCTCAAAACTTGAAGTTCTATGGAAATTTTTGGAAGTTGGTGTTTAAAAACACAATTCAGCCCTTACAAGTCATCATTTTGGGCTGAGGATAAACTCCAAATGTCAACCTAATAAATTTAATGGATTCCTTGGCAAATTTAACACGGAGTGAGTGCAAATTTTGCTCAAATCCGAGCTAAATTGCCTCCACAAATGAACTTCAATGATTAGACTAATTTATATATTTTTAAAATTAACACCCACAAAAATGTGGTTTTTGAAAGACTTTTAAATTAAAAGTTTCTCATTCACACTAGGTAGAAATCACTCTCAAGAAGATCAAATCCGAAGTCAAAATCCTAAAAGTAAAAAAATATTTTGGAAGATATTATCTCACAGTTAAATGAATCTGCCCAAAATTAGAGTTTCGTCCACAATGGCCATGGATGGAGAATCGCACAGTGAATGAAAAATTCCATAGCGGATAAAAAATTGCATAGTGGATGAAATTGTCGGCAGCCATGTCGAGCAGCTGTCCTTCTTCACACCAAACTTTCACCACCCACAACTTTTTCAAAAATCATCGGATTGAAGCGCCATTTGTTGCATTGTCATCCTTCAAATGCGGTTTACGACATCTTTTGAAATAGGTACAACTTTTTCTCACATTTTTTAGTTCAAAAATAAGATAGTGGGAGGAAGTGAAAGGTCTTTGTCAAGTGAATAATTAGTAAATCACTAGGGTAGTCAAGCGTCTTGCACTCCATGAAGGAAGATCCAATGAGTGCAAGTGATGTAAAAGAATGCGGAACTTTTAGTAATAATAAACAATCACTTAACGCTCTCTAACTCACCCACAAAGCTTGACTTGACAAAGACGTCAAGTCAAGGGCGTGTGCAATACATACACACACACACAACCATAAGTGGATGAAAATCATCCATGGATGAATGCAATGCGCCCCCGTACGTCCCAAATTTTGTAGATTAATAACAAACTAATCTACGCTAACACACTATGATGCGGAGAGGCCCTCTACGCCACGTCTTGTGACAAGACATATATCTCAAAAAATAATATTCAACTAATAACCTCAATTTGATCTTGGAAAGTATTCTTAACATAGACAAATGGACCGGTAACAACAACATTGATGACGAGCTTTCTACAAACTTTTGGAATAATCCTACATGCTTCATCAAATCCTACATTACAAATGCACAAAAAACATGCTTCATCAAATTCCGTACTGGACAATATATGGAAAATGTCCGCAAACAACTCTTCTTTGGAATAGAAAGATTCCCATCCATAACATGCTCAATATGCACTTCCACGGACGCAAACACATGGATACACGTACTCCTCAAATGACAAAACCATCACATACACTCCCTAGTTGTCAAAGGGCACAATAAAGTTGTCTAGGAAATTTGAAAACTAATAGCATCCTTGTACAAATCCCAATGCTTCATACTTATGAACGCAGGAACCTTCAACAACAACCCACAAGAAAACACGGTCCCTCCATAGCTACTTCGATGCACATATGGAATCTAAAGATGTTACACTAATGCCACATTTAAACCAAATTTATTATGCCTCAAAGGACTACCATATAAAGATCCATCACCGGACCACATAAAAACGAACCTTACTATCCAATTAATTGAATTCAAATACTGTAATGACGGATTTCTCCTAGAAGCAATCGAAAACAAAATTACTAAATACCAACCACTTATTAATGACATTGGTGCTCTTGGATGGAAAGTTAACCCCATTGTCATTATTGCTGAAGCTAGAGCTACTACTTTTATCTCCTCTATGCAAAGTCTCAAAAAAACATTTAATATCCCTGTTAACCCAATTAAAAAGACTTCCACTAAAATTAATACCATTGCTATTTAACATGCAATGTCCATACTTCTATACAAACGTAAACTTGAAAACAACTAACCTCTCCTAGACTTACATGAACCTCTTAAAAATCCTTAAAAACACACATTCAACCTCTACAAATCATCCCTTACAATGGAGCCTTGTGGCTACAACTGATCACATGTTACGTCTATTGGTTACTAGTCACTGGTCACATAGTGTCTATCCTCGAGAGGGGGGGAGTAATTCCATACAACTAAATCTATGTCTGGTGGACATGAATTTAGAGGTGGAACGAATAGACACTTTATTCTCTTTGGTTTCCTTTGGAGACCGGAATTCTTCTTCTTTATAGTTAAATACTAGTGTTATAGAATAGTGAAACCTTCGTCATAACCGACGGCCCTAGGACAGTCTTGATACAAGACCACTTGACGCAAGACCCAAGATGCAATTTATGATTGATTAGCACCATGCGGGAACAAAGACTACTTGAAAAATGCACATATACAGTATCCTCCAATAAGTATACATACTTTTTCTTACATACAATACTTTTTTTTTGCTGCTAAATTTGACACCCTCTTCAAGGCTGAATTTTTTTTAAATTACCAACTTTGACACCCTCCTCACGGCTAGTTTTTTCTTTTAATTTATTCAGAAATTTTTGGCACAAGATCATCTCTATGTGTGCCAAATTTCAAGGCCACATGATGAATACAATACAAGTTATACCAAGTTGTTTCTCATAGTTACACATGTTGGTAGAGTTTGAATATCTTTTTTTGTATTCATCTACTGGCCTTGAAATTTGGCATGCATGTTGTCTACATAGAGATGTTCTAAGGTAGAGGCACCTATTTCCGATCACTTAAGCCAGTTCGAGACTCAAATGACATTGTATGTCAAAAACATTTATTTAGAAAGATGCGGAATTAGGAATGAAACTCAACAAATATTATTTCAAATTTAATCACAAAGGTTTGGAATTGATATAGAATTTAAAAGCCCAAAAACCACCGGAGCCCATAATCAAACTCTAGAGTAGGTGAGATTTGGTGCCCTCCTTCACCCAATGCCAATAAGTGAGAGTGAGTAAAGAGAGAAGACCAGCCATGGATCACCAACTCATGGAGGGTATCCAATACTGATCAAATGCAAACCAACAACCCATCCCCTCAAAAGCCCTCACCCACTACTTGGGAGAATAAAACCCTAATTTCTCCCCAAACAAATTAACTGAAGTCAAGCATATCAATAGACTTGTCGGAGAAACCCATTAGCTGATTATGATTTTTTTGAAGGGTCAGAGCTATCGTTGTACTCAAGCCTTTACATGATTGCAATGTGCCCTTTCACATAAACCTGCCTCGATCAGTGGCTTGCCTAGCCAAATGAAACCTTCTGCGTTTGGAATCATCAATCACAGCGACTTGATCTCGTCAAAATACCCTGTCAATGATCACGTCAGGGAAGGGAGGAGCCTAGCGGCAGCTGCAGCTTCGCTCAGTCTCAGGAAGCAAAATCCAAAGCCTCCCACCATCCATCACCGCCTCACAAAAATCTGCACCTGACGCTCTCATGCACTCCTCAAACCGGGGAGCACCGAGATTGCGGCGATTTTAAAATCGAGTCCCTGAGATCAGCGGAAATCCAGAGCGACGAAGGCAACAATAACGCACAACATGCAGAGGAGAGACAAGAAAAGAAGCGAGACGAATCTCGGACAGCAAGAGCTGAAATTGGTGCGTCGGGCAGGTACCGGATTTTGTGCGTGTTACGGCGACAGCAACAAATTTGTGGGTGGTGTCTGTCGCGTTTGCTGCTCGTGGGTTTTTGCTTCTGGCGCACCAGGCTCACTTGCTGCAGGCCTCTGCTTTCCCCTCCCTCCCTCGTTTTAGGGTTTCGGACGACATTTATCCTCCCAATTTCATCCATCGCAGAATAGTTGGATGGAAAATGTCCGGTTCAGAACCGGCGGATGTTCTGGATATTAGGTCAGCGCCTAAAACCGACAAGTTAAGGAATGTGCATACCGTACCTAGAGGTCTAGTTCGGCACACATGTGCCGAAGTAATTTATTTTTTTGTGGACAAGTACACTAAACATTGAATATAGTGTAGAGGGATTATTGATGTAGATCACTCACACTAATTTCCATCAAAACATGTGCATGCCAAGTTCTGATTGGGTATCCGTTCTCAAGCAAGTGAGTGTCAGTCAACAATTGCATGTAAATTTTCAATTAGTGCAGGAAATTTCAAATAGTCTGGTTTACACTATATTCACGGAACGGTGTAGTTAAGCACTGTTAGAAACTTTCTCTCGCTTTCGGCACTTACACCTTCGGAATTGGTGCAAATTTGGCACTTTTGATTGGATGAAGGTGAAAAGATTTCCGCATAGAGGAGCGCCACGTGTTGGTGCCTACCAATACATTCTATTTGACTATCAAGATTCCTCAATCCACAAACCATTGGTGGTCTTATGTTGAACATGAAGAGTCTTTAGATGACATTGATGAGTAGGAGGAATTGTTTGAAGGTGAAGACATCGTGCATTTAATGGCACGGTGCGTAGTTAGTGATGAGGTTTAAAGTGGCTAGCCTATAAGCCTTGAATGTGTCTTTAGTTAGTGATTAGAAAACTTAGTGAGACTATGGTATGTATTTTCATTTTTATATTTTTTATATTCATTTGAATTATATTAATTTTATTGTATTATGAGACCATTAGTTCTTTTAATCCTTGGAATGTTCGTTTTTTTCAATTTATTCCGATTTTTAAAAATAATTTCAACAACGGCAACTATAATTTTTACAAAATTCGGACAATTGCAATTTGAATTTATTTATTTATTTTAGACAAGTCTCTTGAAATTTCCAAAATATTTAGACACCCTCCATTTTGAATTAATTAAACACGAACTAGATACGCATCTAGGTATATGGAGAGAGGAGAATTATAATATTATTTTTCAATGATAGCCAATAGAATTGCAATTCCAACCTAAGTGATTTCATATTTTTCCGATGAAATTTGAATTAGTTATGAGTTTCAAACTATGCAGCTATGTTCAGTGGGTGGCCAACAATAGGTACCCCTATAACCAACAACCAATAGTAAAGATCTTGACTAATAGCGAACCTCCATTTGGAACTAAGTTGGTGGTAATGGGATGGAAGAGGGTTGGATATACCCCAATTTCATAGGCGTTGGCTATGGGTTTTTGTTGGTTATGGGGGGTCTTACCTTAGTAGTAGATATTCCATCTTCGTGAGAAATATTTTAGAGAAAGAAAATCAATTGAAATCCACAATTCGAAGATCGGTACACCGTTCCTTGAATATAGTATAGACTAAACTATTTGAAATTTCCTACACTAATTGAAAATTTACATGCAATTGTTGACTGACACACACTTGCTTGAGAACAAATACCCAATTAGAACTTGGCATGCACATGCTCTGATGGAAACTGGTGTGGGTGATCTACATCAATAATCCCACTACACTATATTCAGTGTTTAGTGTAGCTTGGGGAAAGTTCAAGTGGCGGATGATGAATGGCGGGTACCACAAGGATCTCAACCACGATCCGAATTTCCAGGCACTCTGGCAAGTTGAATTTTCCACTTGGGCTCATCCATCCCTCAGAGTCTCAATTACGCTCACGGGCACCGGAGCCCGACCCGTCGCCGTCGCCACGAAGCCAAGGTGATCGAAGCGTAAACCAAGCTAGGCTTCAATTGCGACGCAGGCACAGCGTCCAGGTTTCACAGTAGCGGAGGCGAGCAGCGAGGGCGGAGCGAGAGCGAGCCGATCCAAATCCTCGCGACAGTAATGGCGACAATGCGGCGCACGGCGCTCCTCGCGCTGCTCGCGGCGCTTCTGCTGGTCGGAGTGTTCGGATTCGCTTCCGCCGCGGCGGGCGATGTGGATCTGAGCGATGATCTGACGGACGAGGAGCGGGAGATTATGAGCCAGGCGGAGGAGGGCGGCGACGAGGAGGACGTCGGATCCAAGGAGCCGGTGGATGAGAAAGACGTGGTGGTGCTCGGCGGGAAGGACTTCGCCGACTTCGTGGCCTCGAATCAGTACGTGCTCGCGGAGTTTTATGCTCCCTGGTGCGGCCATTGCCAATCGCTCACGCCCGAGTACGCTAGAGCCGCCACCGCGCTCAAGGACAGCGGCATCGTGTTGGCGAAGATCGACTCGACGCAGCACGGAGAGCTCGCGCAGGAGCATGGCGTTGAGGGATATCCGACTCTGTTATTCTTCGTCAATGGCGAGAAGCGGCAATACAGCGGCGGACGCACTAGGTTTGAATTCTCGCCAATCGCTCATTCCTTCTGTGAAATGTTGAGTTTCTTTGATCGACATGTTTTTTGAGGTCATATTTATCGATCTACAACGTGTTTTGGTTGATTGAGTATTGTCTGCTCTTGGCCTGTGTGGTTGATCCGTGGATTCGAGACCTATGTTCAGCGTGGATCGTGATGACATATCTCAGTGAATCGTCTAACCTTTTTTTCCAAGGTTTCGATCAATGTTATCTTTTTATGTAGTTTGAGATGCTCTGCCTCGTACTCTTAGCTTTCAATGTTGAGTCGCTTGAAGCTACGAGGACGCAAGGGTTTAAGGAAGCGCGGTGATATTTTTGGATCAATGTTGTGTCGGGGTTTTACGAATGTTGATCACAGGTCGTATTATATGATCCGAGCTTCTGATTTTCGTATTTGGTGGTAGCTCTTCCTTTAATGTTCTAAAAAATTTAGGCTTAGGTGTCGTATCATAGTGGCAGTTAAGAGAGGGCTACGTACTATATTTTACCTTCCTTTAATATTTTTGAGTCTTAAATTGGTTTCTAGAATCGACGGAATCCTCTCGATTTGGAAGATCAAATCCCGTATTTCACTTGATACTTTGATAGTTTTAGGTTTTCAATGTGCCAAGTGCCCCTATTATCTTGTATCAGATTAAGTATGACATCTTGTATCCAGTCTAAAGTAACCAGAAACACAGTTATGGGACTTATGTGAGATTAGCTGTTCACTTTTATCCGTGTTTTCCGTAAAGGTGTGCTTTCAATATGACGATGCAGATTGACGTTTGGCACATTCAGGAAGTGTCAACATGGTTTTTTTTTGTCTTCGATGATTGTATTAAATGAATTATCTTCACACGAATATTGCAGCGACGAGATTATTGCCTGGGTGAAGAAGAGGACTGGACCTGCGGTTCGTTTTCTGAAGTCAGCTGCTGATGCTGAGGAAGCGTTGGAGCACGAGGACCCCATTGCTGTTGCCTACGTTGAAAGTGTAGAGGGCGGTGATGCTGAGGAGTTCACTGCGGCAGCCAGGTTGGAGGATGGAGTTGAGTTTTACATGACTGCAGATGAAAAGGTTGCCAAGAAGTTTGGTCTGACGAAGAAGGCCCCTGCTCTTGTCTTGTTGAAGAAGCAGAATGAGAAGGTTTCTCACTTTGGTATGGGACATGCAATTTATTGAATTGTACCAGCACCTCTTATGTTTTCCGGCAATGTTGCTCTTCCTTCTTCTGGAATTTGGATGTCTTCCGTCATCGATTGGTGAAATCTAAATTGGTTTTAACTCGTGTATGCCCAGACGGATCATTCGAGAAGGGAGCTATTTCCGTTTTCGTAACAGAGAATAAGCTCCCTCTCGTAATCCCATTCAACCGTGAGACTGCTTCCGCTATTTTCGAGTCTGAGGTCAACAAACAGGTATAGTTATTTATTCTTCCATTGGCCGTTACTTAGTAGATTTTCAGAAATCAATCACCTGTACACAATGCATCTATAACATGCTTATGACCGGCCTTTATTTTCCGAAGTAAATTTCTGATAATTTAGGATGCCTATATGTGGAGTAACTAACATCCCAGGTTCAATTGTGACAGCTGCTGTTGTTCGCAAAGCCTGAGGAGTACGAGAAAATCCGTCCTAGTTACGAAGAAGCTTCCAAGTCTTTCAAGAACAAGGTATGGTATTATTTTTCCCCCGAGTGGTGACCTGTATATGAGATTTTTGTGAATACCTTCTAAACTCCATCATATGAATCACTGGCCGCAGATTACCTTTGTCTTGATCGATCTTGCGAATGAGGAAGTGGCTACTCCTGTTCTTGATTTCTTCTCGATTGATAATGACAAGACGACGGTATCTACACTACTCCTGTCCTTTCCAAATCTCATAGTTTTTTTCTGTTTTCATTCAGCTCTCGGCGATTGGGACGTTATGGGTGTCGACCCCTGGAGAACTTAAGCTTTCTTTGGATATGTTTGTCGTTCTTACGTAACTTCTGATTGCTGCGTTCTATGTGTACATTCTTTGAAGTGCGATCCTCATGTTTTATTTCACAGCTCTTGGGATTCATTTCCGAGGAGGGTGCCGGCAAGTTCTTGTTCGAAGGAGACTTCAGTGATGATTCTATCAAGGTATAAGCACTACTAGATTTCATCTTCGGATACCGTACTCGCCATTTATCTTAATGATCCTTTTCATGTGAGTATTTAATCAGATATACACAAGATCAATTTTTCACTGTACTCCAGATAGTATGTATTCTTCTAATATCGTTTGTGCTTTGTTGTACAATCGACATTTGACAACCTTTGGATTTGTTCTTGCAGCAATTTGCAGAGAAATTTTTGGCTGGAGAACTCACTCCTTTCCGCAAGTCGGAGAAGGCACCTGAGGAGGTAGGACAATTGTATTTTCGAAGTGGAGTTTTTGTTTTGGTATTTCAGCTGTTTATATATACTTGTCTTAATGTTCAATATTACGTCTTTGTGTTTCAGCTGTTTATATGTACTCGTCTCAATGTTCAATAGTACGTCTTTGATTTCTATCTTAATTTGGATGATATAAAGCGAATGGCATCGTAATGCATGCAGAATGACGGACCTGTGAAAATTGTAGTTTCATCAACTTTTGATGAAATCGTTCTCGATGAAACTAAGGACGTCATTTGTGAGGTAAGTGATGGGTTTGAAACTCTTCTATCCATCATCCCCGCAGTTCATTGCTTTTATGCTGGGGAGCACATTTATTTTTTCATTGTGTTACAATAGGTGGGCTATCCTCTCATACATAAAGGCTCCATGTATCTAGGTGTATGCTCCATGGTGCGGTCACTGCCAATCGCTTGAGCCGGAGTACAACAAGTTGGGAGAAGCCTTGAAGAACATCAGCTCGATTGTGATTGCGAAGATGGATGGCACCAAGAATGAACACGAACGCCTCAAGGTATTCTTGCTTTACTCTGTCTTTCTGGTTTGGAGCTTTTGTGTCTTGAAATATCATGATCGCGCCTTTCTGGAACTTAATTGTTCGTCATCTATCTATCTGACACATGTTTGGTACAATTGCAGATTGAAGGATATCCTACCATTCTTTTCTTCCCTGCCGGAGATAAAAGTGCTGAGCCGGTAAGTGTTTGAACTCGTCAGATATTGGCGCCGGAAATACACGAGCAATTTCAGTTGCTTGATGAGCCATCATTTTTTCTGGTTCCACCACATATGCATGTCCGATACTTTCCGCGGTTCTTATAAATATCCTGGATGTTTCAGGTTTCTCTGGACACCGAGAGGACTGCAGCTGGCTTCATCAGGTTTCTGTCGACGAACGCCAAGATCCCGTTTGTGGCGCCCGACGTCCCCGAGCCACCTCCCGAGAGCGAGTCTGAGGAAGGTGAAGGTGACGGTGAGCTGGACGGGGAAGGCGATGATCTGGGTGAAGAGGAAGAACCAGAGGCAATTGACGCAGAGGCAGAGGAAGTCGAAGAGGAGAAGGACGTCAAGGATGAGCTGTAAAGTTTCATCTCCTGAGTGATCCTCATTGGGAAACAGGTCAATTCTTGGTAGTTGTTTGAGTACAGAAACTAGAAAGCAAGCAAGCCATGTTTTCTGTGGCTTCGAGCTCCCGAATATTTATTCACCGCTTGAGAATGCGGCTATAGCCGCACCTCAAGGAAGAAGCAAAGGCGGTCTTTGCACTCATTCTTGGGGTAGGGTATTATGCTTCAAGTTAAAGCATGTCACTCTCAAAAGCGTTGTCCTTTGCATGTGGTGAAAATTTACACTCTGGATTATGGGCTGTTCATAGCTGTTAGAACTCGTGCCACTTTCATTAATAGCTGCTGAATGTTTGCGGTACTTGTATACGGCTTTACTTTCACACGAATTTTTTGCTTGCATTTCGGCCGTACTTCATGCAGAAAGAGAGGAATTCTACTGCGGCATTTGGCAAGTATAACCCACAAATCAGGATAATTACAGTGCAGAAAAATATGGAAGCACTGGCCGTCTATTTCCCATCCAAAACACTAGCAGAACCAAAGTCTTTTTTTTGGGAAAAAGAACTGACAGAACCCTTCTCCGGATGAATTACTTCGGTATATGACTTGTGAGCTAAATATGAAAAAGAAGAGTTCATTGATTTCCATAACATAGACTAGATTCAAGGCTGTAAAGAAGGGGATTCCATGACGCCAAAGAAACATCCTAGAAGCTACTGGAAGGAGTAAGATTTTCCATCTATCATTGATATTTCTACGCACAAAGGTATGGACATTAACCTTCACCCTAAAGCGCCAAACCCAAAATCTGATCAGATAATAGCAAAAGCATCCTGCATGCAAGAGAAACCAACTTCCTTCTCATAATTTCCCGTCAGCATTTTCTGGATACTTTTGTCCATATCCCTGAAAAACAAAATTAAGGACAACCTTTGGCCATATGAAAGGTAAGTTGCGGTTCACAGAATATCTCCTGCGCCAAGTGAATCCAGTCTGTCATATACAGTATTCACTCCTCGCCACTGACATGACAATAGCCCATAACTGTCGATATTAATAAACACCTACGGCTGGCCACGATGCGACCGGATCGCCATGTTCGTCGCCCCACCATCGATCTTCCTGCCCGAACCAGACTCCTCCAGCTCCTCAGGTTCCGATATCACCGCTTCACCACCGTTCAAACGCCCATCCCGCGTCCCACCATCTCTACATATACACAACTGCATACAGTTCCGTCCACAACCTGCTCCACTCCTGTGCAGTCTGCCGGGAAACGGGTCTCCTAGAACCTTCGTAGTCGTCTAGATCTCCACACAGTTCTTATTCTTGTTTTGTTCGATACTGTTACAGTCGTGTTTTATTCTTTTGTTCCAGGAGATCTAGAAGGTTGTCTAACACCTTCTGTAGCGATGGCGCGTTCCAACATGATGGTTCTGGCTATCTGCCTTGTGGCGGTGTTCGCTCAGGCGGCTGCGTTTACGCCCACGGAGGCGCCCACGTACAGCCCGGAGCTGGCGCCGGAGGGCGCTCCGACGTACACTCCGGAGCCGCCCACGTACGCCCCCGAGTACACTCCTCATGATGAGCCTACGTCGGCCCCCGAGATTGCACCCGGTTAGATCCGCCCTCCGAAACGTTTCTGTGGTGATTTTCCAATGATGTTTGCATTTAGGCATGTTGTAGTGTTTGCATGTATGTGATAGTAATGCGGGAGCTCCAGTTCGTAAATGATGTTTACAAAGAAATGTTCTTTTGGATCTTGATTCGTTATGAAGCTCCTGATCTTTTCTTTGTGGTTGGTATTGCAGCCTCTACTCCGTTGGCGCCTGGACCCGATGTGGTGGCGCCTGGACCCGAGGTGGTGACGCCGGGACCTTCTCCGATCGAGTCTGGTGCCGCGAGGAATGTGGTGTCTGCTGCTGCGGTGGCGTTCGCTGGAGTTGCCGCGCTCTTGCTGTAGTGAGGAGACTTTTGTTTTGTGTAGTATAGGAAGGAATGTAGGGTTGGAGCAGCTTTAGCGAGGTGGAGAATCCACACCATTCTTTGTGTACGTCCCACAGTTTATACCTCCGGTGGTCGAATTGATCACGCACTCCTTGGAACGTGTTGATAAAATAAAACTGTATCTGTTTTGTTACTTATCTAGTGTCTTTCCTGCTATAGTACAGCGTATGGATCCATGTGGTGGTACTTAGTGTGTACACTGTCTAATTCATATGCGGTGTTCGCTTCAAGCGGAATGAAGTTGTGTATCTATGCATAATTCTGGATTGTCAACCTGGTCTTCAACTTATGTGATTGTATCTTTCGAAAGTAGTAACTTTCGACTTCCGAGACATTTGCCAATCGGTTAAGGAAGAGGCTACCAGTACGTGAAGTGATGAGATGATGATATTAGAAAGAGATGAATATTATTTTTGGTGTAAACTGTGAGGTACGCAAAGTCTGCTTTCCATGGCATTGAAGCAGGGAATTTCAAGGAAGGTTTGCATTTTGTTTGCGAAGACTAATCATAGTCTACATCTTGGCGTTACTTTTGGTTGCGGACACCGTACTCTTAAAAGTAGGTAGAGTACAGTGACTGTCGCAATGACATTCAGCAATGACTGGATATGCAGGTCTTGAATGATATGAGTACCGGAACATGGTACACAGCTCAGACTGGCAATGGTGGTTCAGGAACAAATGCGGTCACTGGTTGCATGACATGACGATTGTGATGGCAGAACAAGTTTCTAAGCAGGAGAAAGACGATAAGATCCAAGTTTTCCTTCTTTCATGAATTGATCTGTTCAACGCTAAATTAGTTCGGAAATTATATTGCATGGTTCACCACCAAAGACCAGTCACCACAGGTTGATAAGTCACATACCTTGGTTTTGATAGAGGTGTTTGCAAAGTCACTCTAAGTATGAACAAGATACCACTCTATCTCTATTTTTAATTAAGACAACTCTCTACAATCTAATCATGATAGTATACACTCACTTCTCCTCTTCTCTTCTTTTCCCTTCACATTATATAAGATTAGGCCCCAATACCCGGTGAAGCCAAAAACCGGGTTAATACCCACGGCCCCTGTTGATATTCCCAAGGTGGATGATGATATTCTCAAGGAGATGGAGGTGGGGGACGGGGACGGAAATAATAGATTTTTTACATTGCCCCCTTGGGTACAACCGGCGGATCTACTAGTTTCTTTATATATTGAAAGCACAACAATTGCCAAATTAAGCCATATGAACAATTTGGCGACCCCAGTATAACCACGTGGCAGATACTAAATGGTGTTTTCAAGGAAGAGGAGGGAGACTTAAGTGGGAGATCCTGGGCGGCATTTTCAAAGAGGACGGGGACTTAACTGACAACTTAGTTGAGGACTTGACTAAGGATTGCCCATGCACCGTTGGAAACAACGGGGTCCGTTGGTCTCTTATAATAAAAGCAGTGGTGAAGCTACCTAAAGCCACCTGCACAATTTTGGCAACCCCGGTGAAGTCACGTGGAGGAACAATAGCGTCTTAACTATGGATTTAATTAGGAGATATTGGGTGGCGTTTCTAAGGAGGAGGATGAAGACTCGTCACTCAACCAGGACGAGGACTTAACTAGGGACTTAATTGGGGGCTATTCATGCCCCATTAGGGACAACAAGGGTCCATTAGTGCTCTGTTATAATAACTAGTGTACTGATCTCTTGTCCCCAACGGAAGAAGTGTATCCATGCCTACATACAGTAAAGCCTATGCATGCTAAATGAATAACGTACACGTTTATACAATGAAAACAAACTTTCTAAATCGCTCTCATAACCTCCACTATCTCCCTTCATTTGCTCCAAAGATTTCAATTTGAGTTTGGTGCATAATAGATTGGTTTGGTATATGATGGATAGACAACATCCATATAAAAATTCAAGAGGTAGTACAAAAACCAAAACACTACACCACTATAGAAACCACATAACTGAAATCCAAACCAAAGGAGGGTCAGAATTGTCACACTCTGCAAAATGGAGAGTCATTGGTGAATCAAATTAGATAAAAATGCAATTACAAAAGCACTTTGTTGTAAACAACATTGCGTATTATTTTGTCCTCTCAATGTTCTACTCCTTCCAAGAGCATTGAAACAATTATTGGAGCCGTCACACGCAAAAATGCAATAGACAATTGTCTCTGCAAAAAAACGTCTATGGTTAGGCAGATGCCAACCTTTGAAAGCCTTTTCCTTGTGACTTGTTGATAATCATGGCATATGTGATGCAAATTGCAAATTGTTTGCGGTGTAACGGAAAAAGGAATCGGGAGCTCTCAGTGATAAAAAGAATCCCTGGTATAAATGCAACGTACCCTCACAATCTCTTGTGAGGGCTTCTGCCTCAATCACTTGGGCCAAGTAGCGGCGGACAATGAATCTAGTGCCATTGCATAGCTCAATTTATGGATCTAAGTTGTCGAGCAGCATCACCGGTGTACCAACTTTAAGCGTAAGCCATGCCGTGGCCACCCGTTGACTTCTAGCATATTCGAAAACTCGGATGGGATTACATTGGCGCCCTCTTCATTGTCCACCTTGTCAATGCTTTGGAAAATTTGACTTCTCCTTGGTACCATGTCAAGCACAACGTTGATTCTTGCCACCTTTTTGTTGCATGCAGCAAGAATAGCGCAATTGTTGTAAAAGTCTCTTTTGCCGTTGCCAGTTGCAATTCTAGAATATAGCGTCAATCAGGCCTTTCATTGTGTGTTGATGCAATAGCATAATGAGTAGGCAACATATATAATCTCACTGAACAATGTCTAGCCTGACTTCTTCAAGCATCAATAACCAATCTACGAATGTTTGGTTCTCAAAGTCTACATGCATCATACACATTGTAGCAGCATGCATATTTTGACGTAAGGCACATATTTCAATATGACCCCACAAGTGAGTCTCCTTGGTTAACGCTGCGACAATGTCTGGTCATAAGCCTTTTGGAACAACAAGAGGAACATGTCTGAAATGACAATTCATTACAAAGTGATTCCTCCAAAGGGCACATCCATCCAATTCTTCTGCATAGCATACACTCAAGAACTTCAAAAGCAAGTTTGTTGACCATAGGCATCTTATTCCACATAATGAACTTTGTACAACATATCATTACCCTCAAGTGACTATGTTTGCTAATGTTGCACTCAAAAGTTGTATCTAACCAAATTGGAGTTTTAAATATTGAATGAGTGGTCTTGCATTTGTATAGCAATGCAAGAGTCAACCAATGCAATTTGATTTTGCGCACGCACGGACCTAAAGATAAGATTTTATAAGTTTGTCTTCCATATTACTCTTGGTCCATTGACAAACTAAATCTTATTAGAGATGTCAAGCATGCTAGATTGCATGACTCTTTTGTTAATGTTTTGCTGCACGTTCAAGGTTTCAAGTTGATCAACCTTTTCCCTTAATTGTGCAACATTGCTGTTGAACTACTTGAAAATAAGTTGATTTGCATGCAATTCTTCCATGGAAAATGTAGGTTGTAGCAAACTGTAATCGTCCAATGACTTATCAGATTCTGCAAGCCATTGAGCAATCTTGTTCGATGCAAGACTATTAATTTGCTCCTCTGCTCCACTCCATTGTGCAATAACCGATTTCCGAAGTCGTCTGATAAACTTTCACAGAGCCTCTTCCACAATTGTCATGGGCCTACCGGGAGTCCTTGTATTAAGACGATTACAAATGGCAAAAAGAGTTGAGTGTCTGGCTGAATTACTAAACGTATCACGGAGGAGTGCTTTCATTTTCCATTGTTATCGTAATGTTCACGCGCAGCGCAAATATCCTTGAAAGTATCATGTACAACGCCTTCAAAAGTACGCAGGTCTTTAAAGGATGTTGTGCCTTTCACCAGCTTCAAAAGTGTCTATAGAAAGTATATCTCGCATGCTAATAGATTGACAAAGTAGATGAGCCCTATTGCAAATCCTCTTTTTTGGATTGCCTATTATTTCTGTAGTTGCCATGTGAAACGGGAAGGCAAGTTCAAATAGGACGTCTCTATGACAAGCAAAATTGTCTGTTCTGCCTTAAACCATTTTGTCAGAGTTGTTTTCTTTGCTCAATCTGTGTCAACCCCTAAATTTCTTTGACAATTTCACACCAAAAACACTTTAAAATTACTTGTTTTGGTGCAATGAGTAAGGACGAATCAAAAAACTTTTACTTCCATTTTTAACCATAAAATCTCAATTAAGAGTTATTAAGTAAGTTACATAATTTTTTTATAAAGTTTGACCGCAAGGATTGTAATATTCTAGTGTTTGAAGTAGGAAAAAGGGTTCATTTTCTTCCTTGCATTAAGTGGATGAGCAGACTTTGACTTCACTTGGTCTCAAATTTTTGCACTACACAAGGTCTAAATTCATTTCCATCATGTTAAGCATGATATTAGTTCCTTGTACTCCAATTTTTAGAGGTAGAAAAAAGATGTAGCATATTCAAAAAAATTGTGCAAGGAATGGAGGTTCAAAACTTGTCAATTTGCTTTATATTTTTTGTGAACTTAGTATGTTTTAGATTGAGAATCCAAATGGTCAATAAGAAGGTTTATACCACATAATGCTGTGGAAAAAATAAAAAGTAAAAATATGATAATCTCAAAGTTTTATGTGAAAAAGAAGTTTTTTTGGTACCTTACCCGACAATGTGCGATAATGTGTGAAAATGTTTGACTTGGATTTATATGCTTTTTAAAACTAAATACAAGAGATTTTTTTTAAAAATATGAAAGGAAAAATATTATTAGCTAATATTGAAAATCTCACATTCAATAGTGTCCTAGCAAAAGTTTTTGTAGTTGCTTGACATGCCCTCTCCCCATTTGAACTTCAAAATCCTATAACTTTTTCATTAAATGTCGGATTTAGGAAAAATCAGACTCACACAAAGCTCTTAGTAATGTCCATCTACATTTAAAATTTCAAAGAAATATTTTATAAAATGATACCATAGGAACCTGCCCAAATCTTCTAGAGTTCTCCGAGGGGACTCTTGGAAATTTAGGGATTAAGAATGTCCGTCAGATCTCTGTTTGCATCAAATGTTAGACGTTGCTGATTAGATAGATAAACTTATAAACTCTGGATTGTTGGAGATCTTTTGTGCATTAAAACCCAAATAGCCTCCACATTGCCTCAATTGCACAGACGTAGCAAGCATCCATGTATTGTAGAATCAATGAACTATTAAGTTGACATTCAAAGAATAATCCAAGGGCGGTTGAGAAAGCTTACTTCAACGTGAATATGCGCATTGTACTTGACACTAAATATAGGTTGTGCAATACGATCCAAAGGTTGTCAACCTCATAATGTTTGTTGTCAAGAAAGAAACGACGTCATCTTTCCTTCTGTATGCGGGATAACCATTTCTATCAACGCGAGTTTTGTTGGCAAAGTTGTGAGGGTATTACTTGGTACATTTACCATATTCTATGCAAGAGACGCTTGGATTTTGTGTAGTACAAGGCTTGTGCACCAAGCAATGTTTCATTGTTGCGTAAGCATAGGGGTCAATTACCGGATTTGAAAGTTTGGCACTAACCTTGGAGTTTATCTCGTCTTTAATCTTCAATTTTGAATGTTCATCGAGAATCAATAGGATGTGTGCGTGCAGTAGGCCCCTCTTCAAAAATTCAATCATCCAAGTATATTCCATCATTTTGCCAAACACTTTGCGGTCCTTGAAACCTGCCATCACTAAAAACTTTTAAGCTGAAAACATGCGCAACCAAATCGGGCTAGTCTTAACCGTCGTGCTTGTTTTGATTATCAATGTTGACCAATACTGGATTATTTGTCGTGCACCAACACATCGTGCAAAGATAACATCGTGCCAAGAAGTGAGAGCATACAATTAACAACAAACCCGGAGCAACGGTGATTGAACTATCAATCTTGCCTTTGTAAACAATGAAAACAATAGTTTACGAATGAAACTATCAACTACTGAGTAACCTAGGCTAGGGAAAAAGAAATAAAACCCAGACCACAACATTGAGTAATTGGGCTACAAGAACCCCTTTATTTGCTTCCTTTGCCCGTGCTGAAGCCCCTTTCATACCGGCGAACCACACAAAGTAACGTAAACTGTTGGAACGATCGATCATGAAATCCTTTCAAGTCCAAAGAAGTCAAGCCGAGTGACAAAAACAACACTGACAGACCATATAGACAAAGGATAGGTCGGGTACAATGGGAGCCCGATTGTTAATTGCCACTAATGCTTTCTGTGAGCGCCTAAAAGCGCCACAACTTTAGTTAATGATCAGTTAGTGGGGACCAGCCTTGTTAGCTGCAATTAGTAATCAGATTTGTCATTAATAGTGCCACCTTGTGTTATTTAGTATTTGTTAGTTAACTAGACTCCTCATGACCATGAATTAGTGTGGAGGATCAAATTAGAGTGGTTAGTAGGAAAGTAGATTTGCGAGAAGTAAAAGAGATATGGAACTAGCTAGTGAGTTAGAATTAGATGTTAGTGGTAGTGTCATTTGTGAATGGGAAGCAAATAATTGAAATTGTTATTTATTTTAAGTAATTTAAATTAGTACTTTGGTATCTAATTTTGCTAGTAGAACAATTAAATTAGATACCAAACTATTAACTTAGACCAAAGTCAAACTAATTAAGATCAAGGGTCCAAACTATTAATAAAAGGTTTGGACCCTTGATCTAGTTTCGGGTTTTTAAAACTTGGATGGTGGAAATGTGGCCGCCGCCCTAAGGCCTTTTTGCAAGAAGATAAGGGGTTTTTGGACGCCCTTCTCTTTCTCCCTCTTCTATTTTGTGTGGGCGAAGCCATGCTCCATTTTCCCCTTACCCTTCACTTGAGCTACAGTTACCCTTGTGTTGTGAATTTGATACTTAGGTGTAGAACGTGAGTTTTTAGGTGTAGTTAGATCTTGTTATTAGCTTCCTAGGAACACTAGACACGCTTGATTTGGATCAAGGACAAGGTATTTATGCGTAATTAATAGGGGGGGAGGGTTTGCAATAGGCAAGCTTTCAAGGACTAACTTTGATAGGCAATTTCAGGTGGACCACAACGTGATTGAAGTTGAATATTTTTTAGGTGAAGAGATGTGTTAGTTAGCTTTCAAGGACTACTTGCACCCTTGCATTGAGCCAAAACCAAGAAAGTATTGGTTGTTTGAGGAAAGAGGAGTCGCTGCGGTGGTGGTGTAGCACTTCCGCCAACTCATTCAACTTTGGGAAGCCATATCTTTGAGCTTGCTTCAGCTTTTTGACCAAAATTCTTGGAGGTGATGCGGCTTGAAGTCTTGTTTGTGGAAAGCTAATGCACGTGTAAAAAAAAACTATACAAAACCAAGGGCAAAGGTTTCTGTGGCCAAGGGTGCGCTGACTAGTCCAATAAAGTCATTCAACTTTGAGGCAAGGTTTCTTTTAGCTTATACGTTGTTTTGCATCGAAATTTGTGGAAAAGGAGAAATTGTAAGTCTTGTTTTTGAGAAGCTAAGACTTGGTGCGAGGAAGTTCTTGACAAGAAAGTAGTGGTGGAATTAGCGTAAGGGGGTCGCTCCCATACATGGAAGGCGGCGACTTCTAATTCTATTTACTTTTTAGGATGAACCTTTGATGAATTAAGTCAATTGTATGAATGTTTGGTTTGGATGATGAATTGACGTATGATTGGATGAATGAATTTGTTGGATGATAATTGGATGAACAATGGATGGATGAAGGTTTTGGATGAATACAATTTGAATGAATGAATATTATAGAATGAATGAGGTTTGACTCTGACTTAGGGTTGGGATTTGACTTGACTTAGCGTTATTGTTGATTGAATTGGGATTTAAGAGCACATTGAGGTTAAAATTGACTCCACATATGTGGAACATGATAGGAGGTTTCATTGGTGAAAATATCACCTACTGCCCTTCTAGTGGCGTGTCAAGTGTGGTTTAGGTCGTGGGTGATTTCTTTTAAAAGCGAGGTCAAAATTAACTTCTCAATTTTTTAATGGCTAGATCTTGTCTACGTAAACTCTTAATGTGCTTAACACTATGGACACAACGATTGATCCACTAATATCCCTAAAAGAGGTGAAAATAGACAATCTAGATGGCACCCCGGGGCCCGTAGAACACAAGTCACAAATGACCATTGTGGCAGCTCATTTGGCACAACCACACAACTGACATCGCAGTCCACCAAAGATGTGAGAAATACCAGAGTGTACCGTGCAATCAATGTGTGGCAAATGACAAGGCGCACAATTGCGCGTGTGATCCTTCCATACCTTACTATCACAACTTTCCAACAATAATACTCATGAGTTCTTCACCTCACAAACTCGGAAGATCACCTGTCCTACCGTGTCATCCGAGGTGGTGGGCGCTGCTTGCTACAAATACACATAGCCTCTAGGAGTAAAACGCCGCACTTGCAATCAGTAGCCTCCTCCCCATATCGTAACATAGGTTTTTATTATTATTAAAGGACAATTATAAAGCCAAGTGAAGCCACGTGGCATATACTAGACGGAGACTTGACCAATAGATACTCGGTGGCATTTCCAAGGAGGAGGACATGGACTTAACTAGGAATTGCCCATGTCCCATTGTTGTTGACGGTTCACTAGTCTCTTATAATAAAAACAGTAGTCCTTCCGGGTGAAGCCTCGTGTATCTTTATGGCAGCCCTGGTGAAGCGATGTTGTAGATGGTGGGTGGCGTTTCTGAGGAGAAGGATGGGGACTTAACCGAGAATTCAATTGGGAGATATTAGGTGGTGATTCCAAGGAGGAGGACGAGGGCTTAAATGGGAACTTTACTAGAGACTACCTATGCCCCATTCGGGACAACTCGAATTTGATAGTATTATATTTAGAGGATTTATGTAAAATGTGATAATATCAAGGTCCATAGAAAGATGAAAGTGGAATAAAGGTGGAAACAAACGCTTAGTGTAGTTTTACTTTTCACTTTTCCAAGGCTCAACACAAATATTGTGCATCTTTTTACCTTACATGTTTGATAGTACAAATTGTGAATAGAACTTCTATGTATGGTCAAGGTTCAAAATATTTAATTTAAGACAATGTTAAACGTTGATGGATATATAGAGTAAATGAATAATGATATTCTTGGTAAAACGAGTGGTTGAAACAAGGCATTTAAGGACTTCAATACTAATTGAACAATTACTGAAGCCCATGTTCCAAATATGTCAACATGTTGTTGCAACACTCTACTTCTCTTGAATACATACCCACAACCTCTGATTGTGCTAGAAAACCATGTCATTAATTGTTGCACCACATCATAATCTAGTAGGCTAAATATACAATAACACCTCAAATCTAAAAGACTTCCAGATGATTACACCAAAGCCAGGCAATAAGTAAAGAGATTCTCATAGTTATCCACAAGTACAAATAAGGAATTAGTAGATTCTAGGAAAAAGTTGCATGTTTCCATCCTCGCAAAGCTTTTTCATCCATCTACCTCCTATTTTTGTCACACTTACACTACAATCTTTGAGGAAAAAAAGTGATATTATCGAGATAGACATTAACAAGTGAGTTTTGAACTAGGAAAACCAGTTTCAAGGGTTTGGGTGATAATATCAAGGTGTGGTATTAACAAGGGTGATATTATCAAGGATTGATTGTGGCTCTAAATGGTACTCATTATCTAAATGAATTCAATAGAACTGAGTTAAAATCAGCTTAGTATCTGAAAGCAACTCAAAGGAGAGACGCCTAATATTCTTAGATGAACTTTCGGCAAGCAATTCCATGCTTGAGAACAATTACGGTCTTTTCAAGCTCTTCTATTGATCTAGAGGGTATTTAAAGTGAACAAATAGCAATACAATAAATAAAAAGAGCATTTTGAGTTACTCGAGATCAGGTAGTATCATGCAGACACATCAATCAAATTGCTTACTAAAAGCCCGAGGCGGAGGAGATCTGGGGAATAAATACCAGTGAAATTTGGGCAGACTAGATTTGTACAAAGGTATACAAATTGGGAGGTTTGTATCCAAGTGCACTATGTACTGCTTCACAACGTGGGTGGAAAAAACTACTTTCAACAAATACAGGCGTATCTAACAACACGTACTGCTCTGGTCATTTTGACCACAAAAATGATGAAACTTTAATCTTGCCATCGACCTACCTCACATTGACTGACAGGGCTCCGCTCTACTCCTCGTCCATGCTGTCCGCAGCTGAACTATTCTCTGCAGGTTCAGCCTCGCTCTCAGTTTCGAGTTTCACAACCGCAGTCAAAATCTTCGCTTGCGCTTCCCCGACTGGTCGCCGAACATTCCTGGTTCGCTGTCGCTTGGGTACACTCTCTGATAAGATTGTATCTGATGGCCGAGCAGCGCTGGACTCTGCCATGCTGGGAAGAGCCAAGTTGGCATTGCTGCCTCTCATCCTCAACGACCCCTTTCCCTTTCCTTTCAACCTCCCAGCGCTCGTCTTCTGAGGGACCGCAGGACGTTGCTGAACTTCCTCGACCTCCAATGCAGCGTGTCGTTTTTGGTAATGCTCGTCTGACGACTCCTGGAAACATTTGCATCCAGTTCAGTAACGCCACTACAACATCCAGCATAGAAGACACTCTTATTCGAAAAAGGAATGGTTTGGCTGTGGACTGCCCGTCGCAGCAATTGAACTGTTGTTACAATATTCGAGACGCGGTAAACGATAATTCATTTCTTCACTCATGACAAATAAGACCATAGCATGATGCTTTCACGTACCTCATCACTAGGTGTATCTGGGTCCAGCGGCTTTGCATCTCCTATGAGCCTCCATCCCGGTGTTTCAATATCCACATGGTGGACTTGATCAACAGGAGTAGTACCCGCACCCGGAGCCATGACCAAGCTGTTGATATCATAGTCCGAGGTCCTGCGTCGTGCAAGCCCTGAGCCTGTTCTTGCACCGGCGGGTGATGGGGCTCCTCCACGAGAGACGACTTTTGGAGCGGTGGACGATTGAGCATTTACCTCCTGCGCACTTGGGGAGACGTTGGGCATCATCCCAGTCTTGGAAACTAGACTACTCCTGCTACCAGTTGCGTCTTTTCTGAGGACGTGATTAGTCCGTTTCACACGCGCCTGCAATGCTTCAAGCTGAAACAAAATGGACTCCATGGAATTCTGCCGTACCAGAGCCTTGCCTGCAACCGATCGCCGCTCCACATCCACCTTCTCAAAAATGCTCTCTGGTTCATCAGCTACACAAGAAAACATATATTTATATAGCATCCGTACAAAACTGGACCACCACATCCAGAAAATAAACATGGACTACTTGCTACACGCCATTAAATTGTACATCGAACAGCAGATCTGCGAGACTAAATTTCAAAACAATGCTGGATACGTGCAGTGCTAGCATCCCTGCAGTTCATAATTAGCAGCCATAACAACTAACGAGAAGAGAAAGACCATGAGTGAAATTGCAGAGGTGCTGAGGGTACACACATACATTCATATCCTGTCTGCTGAACGTGCTGGCTGTCGACCTTCCCTTGAGCTGTGCCATCGTCTGATTTCCGGAAGATCTTCTTTTTCTCTGCGACACGGGATGAAGAAAATTAGTCTATGGGATCAGTTAAACAAATCAATTTCATGGTGTTATCGACGGTCAATTGGTTCATCCTCGTTTCACATAACTTCACAGACAAACCGCTTCCAAAATCTTAGCTACGAAGGCGCTACACGAGAGTTTTGCTCTCCGATCATCCATAACAAACATCACATGTTCGGTAACGAATGGCATAGCTAACTGGTCGAACATCACACCCCACATAAACTGAAATAAAGTTTACATCGATCAGAACTCGTCACACATTTCATTACTGTTCGAGGTGATTGTACAGAACTAGCATGTTGCACATAAAAAATGCCCAGACTCGTGAGAACTACTGAACCCATATGTTCGCTTGCGAACCGACACACTCGCACCGAAAATGAACTTTCAGTACCATAACGTGAGAACACAGGGTGTCTTCCCAGATCCAGGTCCTCCGCATCCTCAGCTCGCCTTCGATGCTTGCGATGAACTACTGGGTGGTTGCGCAAAATCTTTACTGGCAGAGTTCGGGCTGATGTGCCTTCCCCAACCTCTCCTTCGCAATTCCAGATTTTCGAACTCTGTAAACTCCTGAGAGATTTGTCATATTGGCTGAGTTTAGCTTCGATTAGATTCGTCCTTAGCTCCAGCCAACGACACCTCCACTCAATTCCCCGTCTCGATTGTTTCCAATCTGGATCCAATGCCTTCGTTCCTCTGTTCAAAATGCAAACATTCTTTCCGTCTTCAGCATGTCATAATGTCGAAGTACCTGGTCATCAAGATTGCTACCAAGAAAAACATTACAAAATAGTGAGCCTCAAAACAGCCAAAAGAAAGATGCGCACCTTTCATTAACAAGCAGTCCATCCTCATCCTCCATAAGTCCACCAGCTCCATTGCCGTCACGCAAGACTGACTCAGCTTCAAACATTAATCCAATTCTATCGGAGTCAATGTCACTCTCCAATGCACTTCCAGCCGATTCATACGAGCTTGAAGATTCAGTCGCATCACCGTCCAAATCGCCGCGATAATCACCTGATTTTACATCGCCCTCTACTTCTCCATCTCCCTCTATGTCAACAATTTCTTCTGATTGTCGGACCGCCGATGGACGGACACCAACTTCCGCTTCAAAGACTCTCTGGCTGCTTGCTACATCCCGCGCTGCCCTGCTTACATTCGGAGTCTCTTCTGACACAATGTCGAGCACTGGTGCTAGAGAAGGCGTAGTCATTTGATCTTCCAGTTTCTCTTCCCTTGGACGCTGTATTGAACAAGTATCCTTTCCGACTATGGCATCCCTGCACAGCGACGCAGCTCCAGGAGATGGAGGTTTACTTTCAGGTGATTCCGTAGTAGCACTGGGTATAGCCATCTTCAGTCCTTCGGTAACCGGATACTTATTGTGCTGATTAACCCTAACCTCTACATTCTCAAACTTCAATTTTGTTGGAAGACACAGCTTGGAATCGAAATTGCCGGGTGATCCACCAGTCTTGTTCATTGCAACCATGCTCCCCCCCCATCTCTCGTACTGCTCCAAGCGTTTCTTACCTCGTCGTAGAAGATCATTAGCAGCAGTCCAGATGATACTACGCTTCTGATTCCACTTCAAGACATTGCAACATATCCGCTCAAAATCTTCCTGCGTAAACAACTGAACCACATGAATATCTGACCTACGAATTTTCTGATGAGCTCCACAAGAAGGTACTAAAAGGAAACACCTCTATTCAATCACGCATGTGAGGAGAATATTTTTCAGTAAAAGAGAAACCCAATATTTCCAAGTAAACTGTCCCAAACTCACCAAAATTGTAGATCAGCAACTAGCATTAGTCACTATGAGTTACTCAAAGACGACGTGTGTTTTTATGAAAATACATTCAAATGTGGATTGCAACCAAAATTTCCAGATCTACCGTAAGACAGCTACTTGCAGACAAAGTAATATGACGAAAAATGAACTTGAAACCGTCCTTCAAAGTGTCGGGGCCATGTTTGAAAAGATAGTCTAAACTGAACCTACCACAAACATACGCCATGTAGAATACTGTTGAGTTCGAATGTTTTCTTGCATCATTGCAAAGCACGCTGGAGCTTCAATAACCTTTGAGTGGTTGGTTGCGGAGGATCCATCCAAATTACCCATAAAAACCCCTTTGGGATCCAAACTGCTCTACATAAAAGCACATCCCAAAGCATCAGTATCATAATTCCAGATTCTCACCAACCAGGTACTCGTTATCATTGCAAGGAGCCAGGAAAAACAGGAAAACGTAACTCTACACTCGACCTGGGCGAAAAATAACACTAATGAGAAAGAATCAGAATCAACTAGGTCTGCAGGAACTCCCACCACCCACTCTGGTGCTCCCATACCAAAATATGGGCCTCCGTCTTCCATCAATACATCAAGTGAGTAACAAAACTCTAGGCGAACAGCCACCAGGGGTACTAAGAACTCTTCAGTAGACACGAAACGCCCCAACCGAATCAATAACACATCGACAACATTCTTTATATCTAAATCGAGAAAACACATCCATCCAGTTTATGAAATATATTTCGATGGACTCAAAAGCAGGAGGTATGGAAAGGATCCACCCCAAACGTGAATGATAGTACGATTGAGCTTTTTACACGTTCGCCTACAGTTTCTTCTGGCAGGTACGAAGTACGAAGCTACGGAAGGGACGAGAAGCTCAGACGAATCCAGCAGAATTTGGTGCCAAATGAAGCCACAAAAAAAAAGATGACGGAGTACCTCAGTAAGGAAAGTAGGACGCCAGAAAGATTAGAGTCTTTTGGTGCGACAACGTTTTCCTCCTTCGGATGCATACCATGCCCATTTGCAGCGCTGGAGCTACCACCATTCTCTCCCGCCTGATCTTCACTGTCGCACTTGCCGCTCGTATCCGAAGTCTCCCAAAACTCTGTGTCTTATTTCCTGCAACACTGACCTCTGCCTATTGTTGCTACGAGCTAATGATCCAGTCCTCTCAATAAGGTGTCGCCTGTTCAAAAGATTCAATCATAAACTGTAATCAATACTCAAACCTTAGTCCTTTGAAAGCAATCTTTGAACACATTGCCATCTTTGAAGCATCCAGTACATCCACAGAAACCTCACATCTTGCAGAAAACCATAGCAAAACGTTACGAATCCGGCTACCATAGTCACATTCGCGACTTGTTCACCAAACTTACACCAAAACCCCAACACCTCCACTCTTTACCGGCCAGTAGGATGCAATCACTAAACCGACAAAAAGACAAAACTTACGAAATGCAAAACACTCCATACAACTCCACATTCCACACAAATGCTTGAGCCCTCAAAAAGACTGAGCCTCCTCCAGACTTCCAAACGCACATTGAATTCGTACCACTCCGGCAAGATATTGCTTCATCTAGAAACTAGAAGCTCACTACCTACTTAACGACTGCTCGCCACCACAGGGCCGCACACGACTAACCTCCGCACCTTGACCTAAAAAATTACCATCGAAACTCGACACAATCATTTCGTTCCACTAAATTCAGTAAACTCATGTAGCTAATATCCTACTCCTTCAACGTTTGAAAAACCATTAAAAAAACACGTACGAATATTTAAATTAGTAACCGTACAAAACCCCGGCCATCCACTGTTATCACCAAAGCAGGTTCTCCCTACCGCTTCAACTGCTCCACAAATGAAGCAAACGTTAACGGCTACAAATTAATGGTAATGTATAAATTGTCAGTTCCCAGGCAAGGTACATAACCATATAAAACTGAAGCCAATGCTCGCCATGGAAGTCTGATGATTGGCTGGAAGTACAGATTATCACTCCACTCCTAATCACACTCCATCTGCCCCTACGTTGCTTTTTTCTTCCCCAAGACGAACCAAAGCTAACATACAACATAGCTCATCTGAAGACCAGGCACGAGCGGCGCGGCCCCTCGATTGTCTCAACAGTACAGTAGCAGGACGTGTCGCTTGTCATTCCCGGAGCGCAGAACATGCTCGCCATGGAAGATTTGTTAAAAAGCTGGAAGATCAAGGTCTCCTTTCAATCCACTACACTTAACTCCGGAAAAAACTCACTCTCCCTACTTCCGCCCTCTTTAAGATGAGATAAGTTCCTGCTAACATGCACCGTCACTACCATCTCGCCTCCGACACACGAGTAGCGCTTCCTCTAAGGACGTCCTAAGATACTGCTCATCGTCACTATCGCGCATCCTTTCCTCCTACCCGACATTCGTTTCAATCCTTCACTTAACTCGCTCCGCCTCGCGATTCCGAGCCACGGCAACAAAACAAGGAAACGAATACGATGCCACAACTTACCAGATCAATCACCCGTTCCGAGCTCACCCCCGGCGCTGCAAACAGTTCATTCACTTGCATTCCACCGCGCCGTAAGCTCGTGCTGCGTGTCTTCCTCCACAGCTTCGAAGTCCTCTTCCTGACGCTCTCTGCAAAGCCAACAAAAAGCTTGTCTGAAAAGCGGCGCCTCCTCGAATCATACCACACCGCCAATCCTAATCGTTCGTGCGCACTCCTGCGCTCCGCAACCTCGCGCGTCGTGGCACTCACAACAACAGCATCAGCACGCCAGGAGCTTCACGAGCGGCGCTTCCTCGAACTCACCGCTCCTTCGCATTCCTCCGCTCAGTAAGCTCACGCGCCGTCGTTCGAGTCGTCATGATGCTCCCATCAACAACAAAAACAAGCTCCTCACGCGGCGGGTCCTCTAATCACTTCCTCTCATCCTCACACACGCGCTTCCTGTTCCTTCCATAGCCGACCCTGGCTCCAATCCTCAGCTTCTCTTTCAGTGACAAACAAGGAAAAAATAGTACGCCAGCATAACTTACCGAATGAATCACACGTCGTCGACCTCCTTCCACTGCGACCTTGTACTACGAGTCGATGAGCGTCCACAGTAGAAGTCAGTCATTCGTTTGCATTCTTCCGCGTCGCTCTCCTCTCGCATGCGGCGTCAGTTCCTACACACCTTCGGCGCTCATCCTCGCTCTCAACAGTACTCTCGTCGCCGTCGTCGCCTCCGTTCAACCATCCTCGCCATCGCCATCGCTGCTCAAACTCGACAAAGCTCACACATGCTTACCACCAAGTAATCTCGTCCGTTTGGAAACAACATCACGCCGGGCACCATATCAGTACCACCCGTGTATCAGGCTGGTATCACAAAGGTATCATCCAGGACCCTGTCTGGTTTCTCACCTTCAGCGCTAACCCGAGATTAGAAAGCGCCTCTAAATCTCTCCGGATTACAGTGATGCTGTTCCTTAATCCTCGTTGTTGTATGAGACGTTCGTGGATTTCATCCCCTAGAAAGTACGAACGTGGTAGATGAGAACCAGAATGGCGGCAATCGGTACTGGTGTTAATTGAATTTCAGCTTCCGTTACCGCCGTCGCGTTTCATCCGTTTCGTGAAACTCTGTTCGTCGGTGTCATACTACGTAACGTGGCTTCTACTGCATTCATCCATCTGTATTGTCAGCTGAACACCGGCTCTTTCCTTTTTAATCAATTGCGCCAACTTTCGGTACATAATAACAGTAGGACCGTATGTACGGTAATGTGTTTAAGTTTTTCAACTGCGGTGAATAAACTTCAGGGGGTAAAAAAACTGAGAAATGTGCGGGGAGAGTTCGGTTTCAGATTTGGAAACCAAACGGGTAAGTAGTTGGGTGGTAGATTAGATATTTTAGGTAACTATTTCACTAATAACAACTACAACCTGGACTTCATTTAATTAATGACACAATCACAAGCTGGTTTGATGGGACTCATCATTATTGCAGTGTCCTTTTGAGCAAATTTTGCACCAACTTATGGAGACTTGTATTTGTCAGAGTGATTCACTGATTAAATTGTTTATGAATAGGTCGGGACACTGAAGTAAAAGAAGTGATAAGTTGGCACTTGGAACCATTCTATGACGTGAGTCGTGACCACGTGGCCAGCCAGCTTGGCAGGCTGAGGTAAGCTTACTTTGTGGTTTCTTTTCCTTTTCCGTACATATTATGTTTGATCCTTAAACGACAGTCAGGATCCGTATATACAGTACATGTACATATTTTACTCTGTAGGACACAAAAAATGCATCAAGTTTAGCAAGACCTACACCTTTGGATTGTCCAACAAACATCTCTCATTTCAATATCTAAGGCTTTTCATGTTCAAATACAACACCATACTTGTAGAATATTGTTGCCACCAATGGCACATTCTGACGTTTAACCCTTTAAGGACAACACCTGAGATCAAGCCTGGAGATGTCACAATTGGGTACACATTTCATTGTGACTAATCACTACATCATTTACATGTTGGGTACATTTCATCGCGATTGGTCACTACAAACATCATTGTAGTTTGCCCGTTAGACTTCAGCGCACATCCTCATTGCATTCATTGGAAGCGCAAGGATCCAAGGAACTTAAATTAGGCCATGGATCAAACAAGGATGAGGTATCAGTCCACCAATTTGCAAACTACTCCAAAAGTGACCACCTATGGACCTCTTGTTCTTAAAGTGTTAAAGATGAAACTCTATGTATCCAAGATTATTTGATACTCATGCAACAACCCCTTATAATCACGCGAGACATACCCTCTTATAGTTTTAAAAGAAAATCAAGCTTAATAAATAAAGAAGGTCCCAAAGCCTAAAGTCAAGAAGCTTACATGCACTTCTTAAATGGCCAGGATCGGTTACGATCCCGACCGTTTCCAGTTCCCGTCACATGAAAACTCCGTTCATCCATTTTGTCCGGTCCGTTAACTTATTCGATTTTTCGTTCGCTCAAGACCTGCAGAATGACAGCCAGGCGCAGTCTTTAGTTACATCAGCCTCCGTTTCCTTTTCCTTGCACTTTTAGAGCGTTCAGGCTACTTTTGTTTCATGTGGATCTATTGTTGATATTTTAACCCCCAAAGGACCAAGGCATTTCAGAGGGCAGAACCTGTCCAAAACTGCCTCTGCCATAAAGAGGCATGAAAATCATATTTTTTAGCAAAATTTTGCAATTTTAGGCATAAGATCTTTAAATAGACTTCTATGTGATCATATCATAGTTTTTTCATTGCAATCCACCGCACGGATTTGAAGATTGTAGCGTTGAAGTGCAAGAAATTGTATTTTTTTTCCCTTTGCCTGACAATGTGTGTAAATGTTTGACTTGGGTTAGTATGCTATTTTTCACTAAAGACAAGAATTTTCTTTTGACAATATGAAAGGAAATGATATTACTTGCCAATTCTGAAAATCTCACATTCAATAGAGTGTCCTAACAAAAAAATTGGAGGTGCCCGACGTGGCCGCTCTCCTCGTTTGAAATTGAAAACCCTATAGCTTTTTCATTAAATGTTGGATTTAGAAAAAAAAATTGTTCTCCCACTGAGATTTTGGTAATGCCATTCTACGCTAAAAAAATTCAAAGAGAAATGTGAGAAATTGACATCATAGGAACCTGCCCGAACCTTCGAATTGCCTTGGTCCTCTAGGAATTAAACAACTGAGTTTTAAGAACATCCCCACTCATGGCATGGAACTTATTTATTTCATGTAGACAGATGTCACGGGAGGATGGGCTAGGGTAGGCCTTTTTTCTGATTTTTTTAAAATTTTGGGGTCCATGAGTTTTTTTGGATATTTTTTGCCAAATTTATAGCATGTGGCTCCAAAGTATTGTTGGAGGGTCCACCATGGTCTGAATAGCCCCCGCTCATGGGTTTTGTATACACCCCCCTTCCCGTACCATCCATCAACATGGTATAGGGGGATTCCATGGCATACCTCCAATACGGTGGGAGATCGAGGTGGGCTATATTTAACATGTTAGAGACAGGGTTCGGTGTGCACTCTACCGCTCGCCCGCCAATAACCCCCTTCATCAACCTTGTTTGTGGCTTCACAACTCACCAAATAAGCGCCAATTGCTCGTTCATTTGCCTCACTTCAAAAACAATAGCGAATTTTTGAATATTTGCTTAACGTTTGTGTCTATACGTGGCATAAATTGTTTGGAAGTTTGATCATCGGGCATGAAATTAAGCGGACTTGTCTTTGAGAGTGGAATGGGCAAGAGTCCAATCGGAGGGCTGCCCAACGTCGCCAACCATAGGGCTCCACTTCCCGCAAAAGTGTCGGTAATGTTGAAGGAACAATATTCACCAAGTGACAAGACCCAAGTGCTAAACCTGGTGGGCCAGATTGCAACACTCAAGATGGCAGAAGGCAGATGGGTGGACGAGTACGTCAAGAAAGCCAAAGAATTACGAAACCGTTTGATCAACATGGGCCAGAAAATGGACGACGTGCATTTGAATCAAATCATACTCAATGGATTGCCGCGCTCGTATGACAGCACAGTACAGAACTTGTCAAACACAGAGACGACATTGACCTTCAGAAGCTCTGCACCAAACTAAGGGCGGAGCAGACAAGACGGAGCAACCAAGGTCAACTCCATGGAGACGACAAAGCACTCACTGCCTCCTACGGGCAAGGACATCGGGATGAGACCACGGCAGATGGATTTGAGGGAGGGCATCGTTTGGTCCCCGACCACCATTCTGGACTAAAGGGTATCACCCAACAGCACCCAAAGCATACAGATATCAACCAGGAGGACGCGGATATCAGCAAGGACCAACGTTCCAGTCGACACAGACAGGCGCACCATTGCCCATCTCTTGTAGCTGTGACAAACTAGGACACATCATGTGCAACTGCAGACAGCCACCACACAACCAGCAAGGTACTGAACATGACAATTCTGCAGAAATGCTTGATGAGTATGATCCTAGCTACTATGATCCAAGCTACTACTACTATGATCCCTATTATCAGATGGATCACAACCCGTGGTATGTTGATAGTAGCACAACTGTGCATGTAGCGTCAGACATTGACAAACTTGATCATCCACCCAGCTCTTCTAGCTACAATCGTGTTGTGAAAACAGGAGGAGATGAATCTCATTTTGTTGAGAAAACCGGCACCTCCACCATTCTCACAAACACAAGTGAAATAAGATTGGATAATGTTTGTTACCTCCCGAGTATGAAGAAAAATCTTCTATCTGTTGGTTCAATTGCAAATTCCGGAAACATTGTCATCTTTGATAGTGCCCATTGTTGGATCTTCAAGAACCAACAAGTCATTGCAAAAGGCAATAGAGATAAAAGCAACGACTTATATATTTTCCAAGACACCACTTCTATGGCGTTGACAGTAGAAGACATTGACGTTATTGACTTATGGCACCGACGCCTCGGACATCTAAGCTATTCAGGTTTGAGCTTTTACTCAACATCACAACATGTTGAAGGTATCTCCTTGATAAATGTCAATTATCGAGTATGTGCTTGTTGTCTTGCCGGAAAACAACATAGAGAGAAGTTCCCCAAGAAGTCCAAAACGAGCGCATCGAAGCCCGGCGAACGCATCCATACAGACATTATTGGACCTCTTCAACAACCATCACTAAGTGAATCATATTTTATCTTAGTTTTCACTAACAACTACTTGCGCAAGAGCTAGACCTTCTTCTTAAAGCGCAAGAGCGAGACGTTTGATAGGTTTCAAACCTTCAGACAGCAGCTCGCATCTGAAACGGGCAACCAGTTAAAAGTACTACACTCGGACCGCGGTGGTTAGTACATGTCTTACCTGTTCCGGCAATACTGTCTACGACATGGATGATGGCATCCATTGAGAGCTAACCCAAGCTTGAACTCCTCAACAAAATGGTGGTGCGGAAAGCTGTAATCGTACACTCATGGAGAGGACAAGAAGCATCGCAACAGAAAGAAATCTTCGAACATATCTATGGTCAGGAGCTGTATCGATGGCCAACTTACTCATCAACAGAAGTCCAACTAGAAGCAACTTTGGCATTCCTCCCGAGACGACCTTCATAGATAAACCACTTGATCTTAGCAAACTCAAAATATTTGGGTGTATAGCATATATCCATGTTCTAGATAAGGATCGGAAGAAAATGGACTCTTAAACTATTTAAGGCATATTCGTGGGTTATGATATTGAATCTAAAGCATACCAAATTTATGACCCTTTGCGGCCAAGAGCGATTATCTCCCATGATGTTATGTCTGATGAGAGTAAAGTTGGCTTTCACCATGTGACAAAGCGTCAACCAAACAATCCGCCAAGCTTCACAACGATTATTTCTTTGAACAACTACAACTCCGCACCAAGCTCGATAGCTTCACCAAACCTCGACATTCTTGCCTCATCAACCCGATCCAGGACTCTTTCAAGTAGCAACGGCATCACTGGTGATCACACCAACGATGACGCTCAATAGACACTCACAAGCAGTGCAACTTTTGTCACGACATCCCCTTCTCACACCCGCAATCACACATAGGGAGCACATGCAAACTCCTCCTTGACCATGTCCACAACGTCAATCAGCAATCAAAGGAGGGCTCCTCGTATCTCGCCAATCATACTCTCACTCACGCCAAAGTTCGACAAGGCCGCAACAGTTGAAAATCGGCATTGGCCGTAGGCAATACCCTTCTACCCGGGTGTAGCCCCTCCGGATATCCTTCACTGACCGCAGATACCCTACGACCTGGGTGTCAACTACAACACACCTCAGCCGACGTCTACACCAACGCCTTTAATAGACGCCACTGCTCCAACAGACACTCTCAAATAGCCATCCTCATCACTTAAACGCTATCCAACTCGCACTAGAGCACCATCTAGCATGCTCAAGGACTTTTGGACCTTAGCAACTTTAGAGGAAAGTAGACCAAGCTCATATCAAGAAGCCATAGCCAATCCTGGATGGCAAGCAGCGATACAAAGTGAAGTAAACTCTATTATGAAGAACGAAACTTGGGAGGTGATTGACAGACCGACAAATAGATCTCCCATCACCGTCAAATGGCTTTTCAAAATCAAGCAATGTGGGGACAACATCAAAGAGAAGGCGTGCATTGTTGCAAGGGGATTCCAACAGCACAAGGGAATGGGTTGCTAGGACATATTTGCTCATGTAGTACGCTAGTCCACTATTAGGACCATTGTCGCACTAGCAGTAAAAAATAATTGGCCCATACATCAACTAGAAGTATGCACTGCATTCCTAAATGGTACACTCATTGAGAAAGTTTTCATAGAGATACCAGAGGGATTCCCTTATGCAAGAAACCCACTTAAAGCATGCAGAGTCAAACGCTCATTATATAGCTTGAAACATACACCAAAAGCTTGTTACTCACGAATCAACACTTGGTTTATTTCAGAGGGCTTAACCCGCAATGAATATGACCGAAATCTTTATTTTTCCACAAAAAATGGCAAACATCTAACATTGATTTTACTTTATGTCGACGACCTCTTGATTATAGGGAATGACTTTGAGAGGATTGCAAATCTAATAGGTGCGCTTAAACGCAAGTTCGAGATGACCGACCTCGTTGCAGCTAGTGTCTATCTAGAAGCTTTGGTCTTAGTAGTGGAACGAACAGACATTTTATTCACGCCGGCCTCCTTCAGGGACCGGCGTTCTTCTTCTTTATCTAGAAGCTGAGATACAAAGATGTGCACAAGGTATTCTCCTAACTCAAACCAGCTATATACAGAAGCTATTGGCTAAATATATTCTCACAAATTGCAATCCCAGTCAGCTTCCTATGGATCCAAACCTCACATTGCAACGACAAATGAATGCGGAAGATGTAGACACCAAATTATACAGATCACTGGTCAGCAGCCTTATATATGTGACCAATACGCGACCCGACAAATGCTACGCAGTGAGCATTGTCGCTGGCTACATGGGCTCTCCACAAATGCCGCATCTCCAAGCCGCAAAACGCATTCTTTGTTACACCTTATTTTCAATTTGATATATAAACCATGGTGAGTTTTACAATTCCGTATAGAATCTTAGAATACTTGACATTGAGAAATCATGAATACTTTTGTTCTAAATGAATATCATTTGTAAAGTTTAGTGTATTTGAGTTCAAATACTTATTTGTACATACCTATTTTAATGTATTATTGTACCAATATACTTTTCAAATATTTTTGGTATCTTATCATTGTCATTGAATAACAAGATAATAAGGGGTTGTTTACATCTGAAGGTTTGGGTTGGAACACATTTGGGAACACGGTTGGGAAGCCCCATATGGTCGTCATGTGCTTCTACTTAGGGGCTGTTTACATATGAAGGTTTGGGTTGGAGCCCATAGACACAAGTGGTACCCCACTTGAAGGATGAAACCATTGTAAGCGGGGTACCTTCCACCAAACAAGGGAGTTCTAAGTGGGTTGTGGCCCAAAGTTTAGGTGTAAACCCGAATAGAAGGGTTGTGGCCCATTGTGTACTTGGGCTGAATTTTTAAGTAGTTATATGAAAATGGGCTCTTTTGAGAACTACCCTGCAGTGAAAGAATTTGTATTATTTAAATTACAAAAATATAAATGTAACTTCAACAGTAAATTTCAGCAGTAAATTTTAGTAGTAAATGTCAGGAGTAAATTTCAGCAGTAAATGCCAGCGATAAAGGTTAACTTCAGCAGTAAATTTCAGCAGTGAATGTCAACAGTAAATGTCAGTAGTAAAATATTATAAATGATTGGCTGAAATTCGTTTTGAAAAATACTCTCCCGGACTTCGGGAAATACAACCTCCTAGAGGTTGTAGGAAATAAGTCTCCTTAAGTTCCGTAAAACACTATTCAAATCTGCCATGTAGGATTCCAACTAGGTTTCTCATCCACAGAAAACACTTTGGGCCATAGCCCATATTTTGATTGATGTAAACCCATTTCCGGGGTATCAATTCTTTACTCCAATCACAACTCCGGATTTCTTTGGGCTCCAGCCCAAACCATCTAGATGTAAACAGCCCCTAAGATACCAAGCAATAACATGACATAGATATTACTTATGACAGATTATAGGTTATAATAAAAGTAAGCCATATGACATAGATAATTTAAAAGGTTGCTTAGTCTATTAACAATATAATATAACAATCATGAGTCCAATGTATAAAAAGCCCTTGTACACTATGAATTATTCAAAAATAAACTCAATGTCAATGTTTTAAAAATAAATTTACTATGAATGTCTTAAAAAATTATGTGCTTTGAAACCTTTTGTCTCTCAAGCTACCATTATCAAGACCCAAATCTACTAGTTTTGTTATGTAGGAAAACTAATATGTCATGGGACGTGGCGTCAAGGGCCTCTTCGCATCGTAGTGTTTCAGCGTAGATTAATTTGTTACTAATTTACTAGTTTAGGGCGTACGGTGGCACATCGCATTCATCCATGGATGATTACCATCCGCTTAAGGTTGTGTATGTGTGCGTATAGCGCCGCACACATCCTTGACTTGACATCTTTGTGAAGTCAAGCGTTGTAAGTGAGTTAAAGAGTGTTTAGTGATTACCTTTGCTTATAAGTGATTGTTAATGATTAGTAAAGGCTTCGCATTCTCTTATACTACTTGCACTCGTTGATTATTTGTTTGTGGAGTGCAAGACGCTTGACTACTCAGTGATTCACTAGTTATTCACTTGACAAAGACCCTCTTACGTTCATTTTTTAAGTTCCAGAATTTGAGCTTGGATGAGTTTAAAAAAAATTCAGGTGCTTAGATTGATGTTGCAGAGCGCGTCAGGATGGAGCCAACGTAATAAACGTCGTCCGGATCGGACAATTTTTTAGCAAGATGTGAGCGACACAAGAATTGAAAGAAGAAAAACAGCTGCTGGACCTGAATATGAGATTTTTCATCCACTTTGCAGTTATCATCCGCGACAAAATTTCATCTGCAATTAATTTTCATCCTTCTTTGCAAATTCATCCAGTGCGAGTAATTTTCATTCATAGTAGATGAAACTGTAATTTGGGCAGAATTCACTTAAATGTGAGTTAATATCTCCCAAAATATTTTATTTTTTTGAATTCCAACTTTAAACTTGAGTTCTTCATAGAGGTATCTACCTAGAGGAAGGAAAAAAATTAGTGGAATTTTTTTTTCCTAAACCACATTTTTGTGGGATATTAAAAAAAAATATTAGTGTCTAAACTTTGGAGGTATGTAACTAGGGCATTATAACTCGGGTATGAGTTAAATTTGCTCTTATATTTAAGGCATTTAACCTTAATCTAATTTTGATATTGGATTGGTGTTGAGCGCATTTGTCTCCCAATGTGTGATTTTCATTGGAAAGACTTGTGTTTGTAAACACCGCGACCGCATTAGCTCGCTACCTCCTTGTTTTAGACTTCGGGAAGGATCCCTTCGGGTGTTTCCCTTGTGTTGTTGCACATTTTGCAACTAGTGACCATCCATTGATCAAAGAAGAAACTTTTTGAAGAAGAAAGATGCTACAAACAGCGACTTCATTCCATCACCGCTGCCTCTACTCGTACACAAAATTAGTGCTTCTCTCCCACACTCCTAAACCTAATTCCTCCACGTCAATGGCAAGCAACCCCCAAAAAAAAACATACAAAAAAACGAGTGACTCCAGGACCTCCTTGCCCAAGTAACCACTAAGCCTCAACCAACACCGTGTCGTCCGCTGCTCTTGCAGACTCCACTCCCGCATCCTCTCTTGCAGGGGCGTTTCTTCTGTAAATTTTCGGCCAACGCCCTGTCTAGCCTACCCTTGCTGGACCTCGTCATTTAAATTTTTATTTATTTTTGGCGTCTCGCCTTGGTTTCTCGCACGTTCCCTCTTCCCATGGTATGACGCGCTCCCATGCCAGTCTAATCCTGAGTTCTTAAGAAATTAATTCAATTTTAATTGCTAAAAATCATTTAATTTCTCCCTAGGCCACATGCCTCCAACTCATGGCCTGGAGGTTTTTAGCTTAGCTAAAGTAGTGATCATTTCATGGCCACAACTCCAAGGTTTTTAATGTTTTATTTTGATTTTGATTTTTAGTCCCCTTTTGGGTACTCTTACTTCCCTTCTTTTAATCTTATTTCTTTTGCTCTTTAGGCAATTTCCTTCTACTCTCACTTATTCAATATCTTTTCTCGACAAGGTCCTATCTAATTGTGTTAAAAACACATAGATTTCAGGATGTTTTGGTTTTATTGTTATTTTTCGGTGAGGGTCCCTTTTAATTGTGAGGTTTGATTTTGATTTAATAATTTTTAGTCCCAATTGGGGATGATGAGTCACTTCCAACTAGGAAATAACCTTAAAAAGGCATCTTCGGCCCATTTAGTCATAAAAGGTGGTTTTGTTTGGACCACTCGTCCTAATTATTGTTTCCTAATGCTAATTAGTGAATGTTAAAGCCCAAGTGATATCGTGAGCCGCTTTTTAGGCTTACAGCTATAAAGGTAAGCCCATTTACATTCAATTCGAAGGCGACCACCCAATCTTCTGACGACCATACAAGCTCAATCTTTTAGAGAAAGTTGGGATTTAGAGTCGTTGTCAGGAGTTGTTGGCCACAACTTGATTGAGTTCTTCAACGGCGAGTATGCTTGTACCACGATTATGCCATCAAAGAAGGATATTTTTGGCAATTGGACGGAGAAGTGGATGTGTGGGAATTATAGGCTCGTCAAATGCAAGACCAAGTCAGACCGGTATTCCATGCTCATGCTAGGGGAGTTGTTTGATGTGGTGGGCCACGCTACAAAATTTAGTACTCTAGATTTGCGGTTTGGTTATCACCAGTTACCATTGATGGTGGATGACTTGGTAAAGACTGCATTCTGGAGAGTTGATTAGAATGGGAGGGATCAACTCTATCATACGAAGTTTCTCCCATTTGGCCTCAAGAACGCACCCGCTTGGTTTTAGAGGGTATTGGACTAGATTTTGACCGTGACCATTTGTCCGATGCTACATTGATGATGTTATCATTTTTAGTTGCAGCCCACATGAGCATGTGAGGCATCTTCAGATAGTGTTTGAGTGGTCACGGCACTGGGAATTGTGCTTGCACCATGGCAAGTTCAAATTCTTCCACGACCGATTGCTATATTTGGGGCATGTGATTGTTCTAGGGGTCTTGGCGTGCATCAAGCTAAGGTGGATGTGTTATAGAAGAGTCCTGCCCCAATAGACGTGTCATGGCTTTGAACTTTACTTGGCTTGGCAAAATACTATTGCCGATTTATCAAGAAATTTAGCTTGATTGCTAAGCCGTTGACTATTGTCATGGGAAAGGATTAGCCATGGACTTAGGGACAGGAGTAGCAACAGACTTTTATTATTTTGAAGTTGAAGCTCGGTTCAGCGTCTATGTTGCGGCGTTTGGATGCTACAAAACCCTTGCAGTTGCATACAGACTAAGAATGTTGTAGACCTAGGGGCAGTATTGACTCAGAAGGATGATGAGGGACGGGGGTACGTTGTGGCGTTTGCTTCTAGGAGCAACAACAACGCGGAATCCAACTATATGTCTTTTGAGGGGGAGGCCTTGGCTGCGGTTTGGGCCATAGCCCATTTTAGGTCCTATTTGTATAGGCAACGTTTTACGTTGATGACCGACCATCAGCCTTTGAAGTGACTCATGGAGTCTGACAAGGTTAGTAGCAAGCTCTTCAGGTGGGCTTTGTTGCTTCAGGGGTATGACTTTGAGGTTGTACATCGGGCGGGCATCACGGACCTAATTGCGAATGGTCTATCTTGCAATCCAAGACCTTTGGAGGAAGATCTGACTAGTGCCAGGTGGCATCGAGACTGTGATAGGGAGTCAATCTCGGGGTAGCATACAGCGGCTTACGTAACGTTGATGTCTGGCTCCACAACGGCGTTGCGTGATTTGATAACAGATGAAGAACTGGATAGGCCCAAGTTGTTAGCAATGTGTAAGAAGATGGTCTAGTCTAACACAAACTACAATATGGGACACTTCCCCTAGTTCTTTCCGCTATGGAGAGTGATTGAATTAGACACCGAATAGCAAGGTTCCGTTGGGAGAACGGGCTTCTATTTTGGATGTGGCTACATGGAACTAGGCACATAGTTCCCAAGCCAAATCAGAGGGCTTTGTTGGTACGACAAGCACACGAAGACCTAGAACATTTTGGTGTGCGATGGACTCATTCAATATTGTGCAGCTAGTATTGGTGGACCAACATATATCAGCAGGTCGCCACGTATGTTTCTCGGTATGAAGTATGTGACTAGGTTTGATCCAACTTCAACACCTTGTCATCGCAGTTGCAACCTTTGGCCATTATGGAGCTAGGATAGCGGTGGTCTTTAGACTTTGATGGTCCACTTGTTGTAACTCCACGCAGAGCCAAGTATGTCTTGGTGATGGTGGAGCATTTCAGCAAGTCGATTGAACTCGTGGCTCTTCCGCAAGATTCTTTAGAGTTGGCGGCCATGGCATTCTTCAACCGGGTGTTGGCTCGATTTGGAGCTCCAACTGAGGTTTAGACTGACCATGGGCGTGAGTTTCTTGGAGCTTTTGAAGCTTTGTGTACCAAGGCTTTGATTGACCATCGTACCACTTCTCAAGGTGATACGCAAGCGGGCGGTTTGGCAGAGCGTGTGGTTCAGACCGTTAAGCGGGACTTATGAAAGTATGGATTACTTCAAGGTCGCCACCGTGATTGGGATCTGATGATACCATGGATTGCCATGGGGTACTAGTTTAGCCGACATGCTTCACTAGCTGCTTTCAGTAAGTATCAGCTATTGTATGGACAAGATCAAATTTTGCCGAGTTTTGTTCGGGAAAATTTGGCTCCGGTTGTGGATTTGAACGATCATGAGGTGTGGGCCCAGCGTCTACGGGATCGAGCAGGGTTCTTCAAGTGGGCCATGCCCATGGCCATGGAAAACTTGTCCATCGCTCAACACTGTGACTCCTTACGGTACATTCGTAGTCGTAGCTGCGCCTAGTAACATCAGCTGCGACGTTTCTCCACGGGGGGTTACGTTTATCTGTAGCATGAGGCGCCCACGACGTTGGACATCCAGGCATGGCGTGCTGTTCTTTGCGTGAAGGATGTGTTGCCCAGTGGCATCATGTTGTTGGAAGGCAAAGATGGCCGGGAGTGTCGAGAGCACTCTAAGAGCTCTGCCCCCTACTATTTACCTATTGATGGTCCGTTCATCCAAAGTTGGCGGTTGTGCCTGACGGCCTTTCATGTTTCGTGTGTAGTGAAAAGAAGCGCGCGGCTACGATGTTGCTTTGTCACCATTGCCAGCGTGGTTGGCATATGGCTTGTTTGATGCTGCCTCTTTCTACTCTACCGTCCTGGAATTGGACTTGCCCTTGTTGTTGGAGGTCTTCGAGCCACGTATCACCTAATAGAATGGCTTGAATTCCTCGTGGACTTGTCACTGTGTGGTGTGTTGCTATCCAGTTGGAGTTCCTGGTTTCGATTAAGGGATATTCAACGTAAAGATTGACCAAGGGATTGGCAACAAAGTTGCTTAAGGCGATTAAAGATGGGACTTACATTGAACCCGACCTACCCTCTCATTGTTACTTTTCCATATGCTTATTCATTCACCAATGGGCGGCAGCTTCAACTAGATGCGTACAGTTGTTGCTACGACATCACCGTGGCATTTAGTCTTGTTAATGGTCCTAGCTCAATAAGGTGTCTCTTTATCCACAAGGAGGGGCACTTGAGGGTGTACTACGTATGCTTGTTCTAGTGTATGTTTTTTGTTTATTTGATGTTGGTAAGTACTCTCAATCTACTATGGTTGTCGATCTTTCTTTACATGATAGAGATGTAGTGTGGAAATGTATAATGTACCAAACAAGCCGACTATTACGAAGAGAATGGCGGTTGTAAAAGATGGCATTGTCAATGGAGCTGATTGTATGTCATTTTCTTTGGATGAGCCGAAACCAAATTGATTTGGCTAAAATAGGTGGCAATATAATTGGGGAGGTCCTAAAGGGCGTCTTTTGGTTGATGTGCAACCTATAATCAAATTTGAGAGAGGAGGTATCATGATTTGAGAATGCATAAGGTGGGACAAAGTTGGCAACTTTCACGTCATAGAAGTGTGCTACATGATCAACCAAAGAATAAACCAAAAGTGAAACATGTGATACCGGTGTACAATTCTTTATGCAAAATATTCATTTATCTGTTTGGGAAATAAAAGCATACGTTACAAAATCAATTTCATAGTTTGAACTTTTGGAGGCACAATCACCAAGCACTCATAATGACTACTACCATACACAGCCACTTTTTGTTTGATAAACATCAATAACTCTTTGAGGCATATACATGATCAACTTGTTCATTATGTGAACATTGATGACGATGTACCATATTTCTTATAGATTCTCCCACAAATCCAAGTTTTTATTAGTGGGTGTCTTCTTAGACATGTTTAAAACCTCAGAACATGTAGCAACCTAGGCGGTTAAGTCGTCTGGGATGCCTTGCTGATTGGAGCCCTTGATCTTCCCTCCCACGTCAGGAAAGGTCTGAAACCCTGGCAAGTACGTCAAAGTGCCGTCACCTTCCACCTTGAGAGGGTAGCGGATGAGATGACCCTCCATATCAGTTACCTCCGGAGCTGCATACAGCTCCCAGTTCCTGTCCGCCATGGCATTCACCCTCTGCACGCACTCCAAGCTCTGAGGCTGCTCAAACACAGATTCCAAACATGCCAGATGCTCCCCCACAGAGACATGCGGTAGCCAAAAACCTGCAAGCAAAAATGCCCAGTAAGGACCATCACGGTCTATTCAATCTCAAGACGTTCTTTCTGACATGTTCTGATGATTCAAACTGAGAAGCATTTGCCATTGGTAGGACGATGAAACAACAACCAGGCATGGGACCTGGACACGCACCTGGCCCCTTTTTTGCAAGCCCAAGTGTGTTGTGGTTGATATCCACCCATGGCAATCTCGGTGTCTCGGGAGCCATCCATTGAGCGCTGATTGATGTTGGCCGATCCCATGATCACCAGCTCATCGTCCACAATCATGCCCTTGGCATGCACATATATCATCATTCGTCTGCTCGCTTGTGAACGTCCCTGCATTTCATGCAATTTTGATCAGCTACAGCTCAATGAAATATTTAAGCCAATGTTAGCTGAGAGCACCCCTCGCGTACATGCGGGGTGATCTTGTCCGGGGATTGAGAGGTGCAGGTTCGCCATGTTTTATCGTCTCTCTGTTCCCAAGGCAGTAGAAGTTCAAGTAGTCTGTGGGCCTCGAATGCGCAATCTGACCCGTTTCTCGCAGCGTTTCTGCAATTCTTGAATACATCATCTGCATTGTTTGTGACTGAAGCAACGCCGCATGAAGAAGTGTTACAAATCAACAGGGAAGTGCATACCATCAATATGATTAAGAGACAACGGTGAACAAAAAAGGATTGACATGATATCATGTGATAGAAGAAGGGGAAGGTAATTGTGCGTTGAGATTGAGCGTTACCTGAAAATACAGGATTTCTTGCACTGGAGCACTGTCTGCGATACCCTCTGGCCACATCGGAATTACCACATACACCGCAAACCTCTTGCCCTCTCGAATCTTGCTGCAGATCTTCAGAGTCAGCTCCATTGGAATGATGTGATTAGCACCTGTTGCAAACCGCGTCCATTCATTGACAGATTACAGTGTTCGTATGTCCAAATAAAACGTGACAGTTATGTATATGACAGATGTTAGCCAGATGGAATTAGGCATATGTGTGCGGGAAAGGAGAGGGTCATTACCAGCTTTATTGTACTTTGGCCAATTATACGAAGATCCCAAAAAATACTGGTTCTCAATATATACAAAATGCTGAGCAGAACGGATCGCCTTCACGTACGCCATCTGAATGCTGATGTCTATAGCTACACTTTTCCCCCACACGAGGTTCTACAACATCACAATTAAAACCACACCGGTTTAATAAAAGTCCATCATTGCGATGCAGATCATCCCATCCGAAGTTGGAGATTGATTTAATTGAGGACAATCCGGAACTCATGTCCAAACACCTACCTGGACGAGAAGCAGCTAAAAGGACGAACTAGACGCAAACTTAAAGCTAGAATAGCAACGACAGTTGGCCGGGTAAGGATCGGTATCTGACCTCTTTTTGAACCTCTTCAACGGCGGTTGGAAAGCCCTTCACAGATCCTGAGTCAATGGATCTAAAAACCTGCATACAAAACAGGGGCCCTCATAACATAAGTATTAAAGGTGGCCAAAATTCAAAAGTCGACATTCTCTCTGTGTTAATAAGGTCATTCAAACGTTCAAATATGCACGATTAGAAAACATACAAATAAAGCTGCAGAAAACGAAAATAAGAATACTTCAAGGAAGGATGGTGGACACGTCCACAAAGCCGCACGCCGTCAAGCTCATGGTGGGGACGCCGCACGCGAGCACCCTGATCTTTGACTCCAAACCAGGGCGTGGGAGACCCACCCGTCCCACATGATCCAAACCGTTCACTTACACTTGTAAAGTTATGCATCTCTTGGGACGACAAGGTGTACATCTAGGTAGACATGGACGAGATCCAGGTCTACTCGGTGATGAAGGATTGGTGGAGCACGCTAGACCTGCCTCTCCGCCACCCGCACCAGGTCAACACTTGGGGCCTCGGCTACTCAAAGAACGAGGTCTATGCCGTCACCGGCACGAACAATCTCTTCCCAACAGTGTGAAAGCTCGCTCGATCTCATGTGCCGTGGGAGGAGTTTGAGCCCTTGCCACCCATGAGACCGTCCAAGCCTCCACACTTTTGGGGAGATATCGTTGGTGCAGGTCACAACTTAGACATCTTCTGACAGTGGCCCAAGCCGCAGCACGTGTCAAGATAGTGCGGGTGGCAAAGAGATGGGTCGAGCGTGTTTCACCGATCCTCACCACTTAATAGACCTGTATCTCGTCCATGCCTGCCTTGAGGACATGAAGGGCGGCGGATTGAGCATATCCCATTCTCAGAGCACCTCACAAGGATCTGGGGAAAGTGTTGAACTTGAAATATAACTTGTGTGCAATTTTCTATACAATGTCATCTAGAGACTGGTTCTCATATATATCTGCATCACCATTACAACCACTTCTTTAGCTGAACGTGGTTAAAGAAACTAAACAGAGTTTTTAAGCTGCACGTTTTATGTGCACCTAAATTATACTCTAGAAGAAATTTCGAAATGTTAGACATGGTCACTCACAATGTCAATCTATAGAAACTACTGCTTCACCGGCATATATACTATAAAATAATGGAAACAATAAAATAAATTGGATTCCGACTGCACTCACCATTTACATCGTCCTGCCGGATTTCTAGAAGGTAGGTAGAAGACAGCAGCATACCGTTGCTCTGGGTAGAGCGCTGTAACCACAAGGAACCATGTCAGTTAAAGAATAGTGTTATCTTAGATCACAGAAACTGAGACAAACTAGCATGCAGGCTCTCGAAGATCATGAACTTAGCTACTAGCTTCTGAATAGTACATGCGAACTTAGAGCTCGTTAATATCATGAAGGGTATGTCAAAAGCCAGCTTTATTGATGCAATCTAAGATCGACGTCTTACGCATGATTTCTCTCTTGATTTGATCTGAAGGATACCTATTCCGCATCACAAGCATATTTTCTACACGATCTGTAACATGAAAGCGTCGATCTTGAGAAGGACATAACAAAGTTAAGATCTATCTAAAATCAAACAGATCTAGCATCCACAAATCGATCAGATAAGAGAACTCACCACCATATCACTATTAAATCAACCACAACATCAATCCACACAGGAAAAGGATGTTACTCACCACCATTACACAAGAGAAACAACCTCCTTGACACTATTATCATCCTAATCGGAGCCCAAACTCAGGTGAGGGCTCTACACAGTTTATGAACCATCCTCTCCCAGACAGAATAAGAAAATCCAGCCTTTCTCCTCATCATAGCATCAAAACATGCTAAAAACAAGAAATAGTTCTGTATCTTACCTCCTTTCTCTAACATCATAGCATCTGAACATGCTAGAAACAAGTAATAGTTCTGTATCTTACCTCGAAGGGAGCCTCGGCACTTCAACTACGGCCACAAGTTGTCTCCCACCACTCGAACAGCACCACTCGAATAGCACCACTCGAACAGCAGGTGTGCACATACTAACAAGTTGGGAGATTGGGAATCAACATGCAGGCAGACGACCTCATGTGGAGAGAGTAAGCGAGAGAGAGGGAGGAAGAAGGTCCCCTTGAGCGAGAGGAAAGAGCTGCTCTTGCTCCACAAGCCCCCTCTTTTGACCCCAACAAAGGCCATCATCAATGCCCTCCACCCGCTTTCACTAACCTTGGTTACGAGTTATTAACTTCTCACTAATGAGTCCTAATCAAGTTTAATGCATCGATTCCCCACTCAAGACGCAACTGTGACAAGGCTTTCACTCCACTCCACAAGTTTTAGAATACGACCGAGATTCATTGTCCTTCACCACCAACCATGGTTACTACTTACTAACCTCTCTGTAGTTGATCCCACATGATCTGTATAATCCCGCCTGATTATAATCCATGTAATCTTTGATACCACCCTTGATCATCTTTCACTGATCCTGATACCGTTTTTCACTGACTTTGGTCGAGTGCTGGTTCTATTGATAACTTTTCCTCAATCTGGGGTGAGTTTCCACAACCCTAGGTTTGAATTGAGCGGGAGTTTAGCTAATGGTCATGACTGTTAACAGGTAGTACTTGGGTACACTTTGTAATGGTGTTTGAACTTTGAATGGTGTACTTGTGTGTGCAGCTTCATTATTAGTGGTGTTTACAGTGGTCACATCCATGGGTTAACTTTGTGGACCACTTCTTCAATAATTCACCAACTTCTGAGCTACCCTCAACGTGGAGGCTTGGAGCTAGTCCTGTTGTTGCTGTCCAGAGAGACCTGTTTTCCACAAAAATCGCAAATGTCATGAATCTAGTCATCTTGAATATCTTGATAACTTTGGTGGCATTCGTAAACTTTGGTAAGTGTAAATCATGGCTATTACACATCACTGTTCGCCATAGCGTTATTTGTCAAGTGAGGCAATGGAATCATAGGTTTTGACCGCTTTCCTCATTATACATTAATGAGCTGAAAATAACTCTAAATATCTATGGTCACCATGTATGGGCAAAAGGTGGCCAGGATTCATGACCCCTCTTTCATTTACGTAGTGAGTCAAAATACTTCACACTTGATTCTAGAAACCACGAAGCTCTTCTTTCCTTGGATATGAAAAATAAAAAATGAGTACTAGCCTTCCAAATAAACTTCTAGTATAAGTACTGGAATATTATCTTCATCACCATTTATTTAGTGTTTTCTAGATTTCTAGATCTACCATTCCACAACCTCCAAGCTCATGCAATTCTTACATTCCACTAGACTGAAATCACACACCGGACCAATGTAAGAGGTAATTTTCCACTTGACTGCAGCAATGAAGCGCCGAAGCGACTCCCCACACTCTACCAGCCTTTTCTCTTCGCGATTTCCACACACGGAAGAAGAAGAAAAACTCAGAACATGTGCAAACCCAGACACCTAGACATTCCGCAGATCATCTAGGAACGTTGGACATTCCACCGATGAATGTGGTGAAAAGCCAAGTAATAATTAACGTTTACACCAAGGCTTGAAGGCGATAAGATCAAAGAACTTGGCATGTGGTGGCACATTTATAGGCAGGACAACGCTGCATTCACCAGAGCCCAGGGGTAGGCCGGGCGTCTCAATCAGAAAATGAAGGCCCCTGACCTGGTCCGGGTACCATGGGTTGTGCCAAAGGGCAAGTTACACCAGCTGTGAGCGATGGGACATGAGCCTTACCTCTTCCTGCTGGAATTTTTCACCATGCCGTGGGCATCACTACTCGTTCAGAGCTCAGACCAGAGATTTTCAGGCTTCTCGAGTTTTCTGAGCTCATGCGTCCTCACGTACTACTTTGGTGGTGGCATGTTCGTAAGTATGTGAGTATTTACTAACTGCGTACAAAGTCAGACACAGACAAAGGTTAAACTCTTTTGATCTCCCAGTAACATAATCATTCATCTGCATGAAAACGGTGGAAAGTGCATTCACAAGATTTCCAGTTTCACACGATTCTATTGTGTTCATAAAACCAGATAAATTCTGAAGAGAAATGCTTCATATTAGCTAGACTGTAACTAAATGCGATTTTCAAACTCTTGGCAGAAGGATATGACCAGCCATGAGTAATCTAATTAATCGAAGACCAAATATTCTTATTTTGTACTAGTGAAGGTCGTTGGTATCGCAGTATTAGTGAGGAGGCTAAGATACCCTGAAGACACTAGTATGAAGATCCATGCAAGTGTGTATACTTATCTCATCTCTTTCGCACTTTGCCCTTCAGATCGACCGCTTGCCCGGTAGGAAATATGGGAGTGCTATGCCAATTTCGCTTACGTTGGTTGATAAACCAGTTGTTCACTTGCGTCATCTCCAACCCTGTCCGCTGAACCGAGATCTCCTTCTCCTCCTCATTGCCATATTGTACGTGTTCCAATACATGGTATAAGCTGTTATTCATCAAGGAAGCGCACCTCTCATCAGATAACAGTCTAACAGGATAATCATATATAGTGGCCCATGCAGCTCTAAAACGTTATTCAAATTGCGAATTCTATCCTTAATCGCGCGAACTATGTAGTAATTTGAACCGGTATATCTACTTGTTCAAGTAACTGGCCATCCAAACTAGTATCATGCTTGCTGACCTGGTACATGCATTTTTGTGAACCACCAAGATTTATCGAATTCAGAAAGACCGAGTGCTTGGATGTATGCACAAGAAGTATCAGGTGCACGTACAGTTGGGTAAGGCCACTTGTCGTGGGTTCCTGTGAAGTTTCAGGTGCACGTACAGTTTCAGGATTGCTGTGGTGCCCTCCGGCAGCTTCCCAGCTCTCCGGTGGGCAAAATCTCTTGACGAACTTCCGCGACCTTGGATTTGAAACCCTGCACTCAAGAATTCAAGTTTTCGGTCGCAACATCTGGTGTACTTCAATGACATGAAGCTGTCATTCATGCCGAGAAGGTACATTGAACATCATGATCGACTAAGCCTCTGCTTAAATGTTCCAGACCGCCTTCGGTTCTGTGCTCAAGCACATCGCGCCTTGTACGTCGTGTTGGAACAAGTCCACTTCAAGAGAGGAAGTTGCTGCCTCTTCTCCAGAGCCAGCGCCTCCACTCTCGAGCTCTCATACGTTTCATGTTCTTTTCTTCTAACTTGCTTTACACTTTGCAGATATCTCAACTGCGCTACGATGCATGCTCTGTCTTTTTGTGAGCGTTACTCTGTTTATAGAGAGTGCGGAGAACTATTCTCAATGTGATAACGCTTCTTGTTGGATGCTGGTGTTTGCTGATTTGTGCAGGTTTGGTAGTATATTTCCGCTTCAGTGTTGGACAAAGATACAGTCGATACTCCTTTGAGTGAGTGCTCTAAGGGGTAATACTGATTGGTGATGTGTATTAGAGAGAGAGAAAATAAAGGGTTAGACCTTATCTAGATCACAGTGTTCTCCGTTAGCATTTGAGGAGTTTCTTCGAAGAGTCCTTCTCTAGCCGAGTATGTCCCTCTGGGTGACAACGCTTCGGTTTACGTTGAGTTTGCTAAACTATTGAACTATAAAAGTGCCAGACTCTCACATACTCATGTGTACCATCAATTTATAGATGCCACGCCACGGAAGCTCTAGTCACGTCTCTTTTTAATTCACTACAACACACATACAAACAAAGTGACAGGCAAATGCACAACAACACTTATGTCCTCGTCCTCACAGGAGAGACACGACAGAAGTGACTGTACCCATATGCTACATCCTCATCTGAACTCAAATGTACACCTACACTTAATCTATCAAAGCTGGGTCTACGAGAGCCCAGCAATGTGTTGTGACTACGAGAGAGAGCTGTCAATCTGCAACTATGCTATATCTACCAACATCTACCGATACTCCTAATATCCACTAATACTCCCACTCATAGTGTGGATTGTACTACTCGTACTCGTATCCATAAGACTTAGTCTCCCACTTACAATACATTGAGTTGTACAACGTAAAGTGCATTGCGAAAGGTTATAAATTTTCAGCCCGTAATGGTTTCGTGAATAGATTAGCTACTTGCTGAACAGTCAGGACATAAGACACATCAATGACAACTTTGTCTCGATGCTCTCAGATACAATGGTAACAAATGTCTGTGTTTTTAGTACATTTATGGTACTCAGGGTTGCAAACAAGATGCATTGCGGCCTGATTATCACAAAACATGGGTCCAGGAGATAACATAAGATAACATACCGAGATCAGCTGTCGATCTATTCTGCCTCTGTGGTGGATGTCGCAACGCACCTCTGTTTTCGGCTTAACCAGATGACCGGAGCACCACTCGAATGACAACACCGCTACGGCTCTAGCAATCATCCACATCTCCAGCGTAGTGAGCGGACTCTACGTATACAGTGGGTTGATGTGGAATCTTCGACCTGCCATAACACATCGCATACGTTGTCGTCCCCACGAAGATACTTGAGAATGCGAACAACTGCTGTACAATGTATGGCCGTGTAGAAACTTGTGTACTGTGATACAATTGAAACAGCCAACGAGATGTCGGGGCAAGACCACGTGTGGTGATAAAGAAGACTCCCAACACAGCTCTAATATGGAAATGTCGAGGCTGCAGGTTCATCATGCGGAAGTGGTCTCTGAAGCCGTACATTTGGATCAGCAGGCTTAGAAATTGGATTTACATCAGAGTAGCCATACTTAGCCAATAAGGTCTCAATGAAGCGCATCTGGTCCACATAGTTAGTATGAGAGAGCCTGTTACGAGTTATGTATAATCCAATGTATACATCGGCAACTCCAACCGTGATCGCAAAGTGGTCTTTCAGATACTTGATCATGTGCTGAAGTCGGGAAGCATTAACACAGATGCCGAGCCCATCCTCTTCAAAGATCGATGTAGCCATGAGAGGCTGAGTAGCCGAATAGAAGACACACGGATCAGCTGAGGATTGTACCAAGTCATATTGTTTCAGAAACATTGTGAACTTGGTATTCCACTAGCAATTGGCCTGTTTGAGACCATATAAGCTTTTCTGAAGATGGCATACCTTGCCAGTGCTATCAGGAAGATCAACACCTTCTGATAAGTCCATAAAAATATTCTCATTGAGGTCACCATGAAGGAACGCCGTTTTTATGCCGAACTGTATCATGTCACAAATTTTCTCAGTTGCAGCAATGGCAAGAACAGAACGGATGCTATCAGCCTTGGCTGTGGGAGCATAAGTCCCTTTATAATCAAGACCATAGGATTGTGAGTGACCCTTGGAAACCAAACGTGCCTTGTAAATGTCCACAGTACCATCTGCCTATATATCTGCCTAGCTACAATCTAGGCTTGAAAACCCATTTATTGGCCACAGTTTTTGGTCCAGGAGGGAGGTCAGCTAAGATCCAGCTGGTACTGCTCGGATGAAGGGAACTGATCTCCTTTTCCATTGCAAGCCGCTAGCTATCTACAGCATCTGATTTAAATGCAGCAACATAGGTCCTAGGCTCAGAAGGTGAAATATCAATCTTTGGATTTGCACGTCGTGAGCGAGCAATGAAAGCTGATGTTGAAGCATAAAAGATCAGAGAGAGATCTTGATAAACAGGTTCTTCGTCCGAATCACAAGAATCAGCTGAGTCCAAGGAACTTAAAATAGAAACTGAATCAACAGCTGAGGAAGAATTCAGGTTGGCAAGCCGAACACTGCGTCGAAGAGGTGTCATAGTGGCAGTTGCTGATGAATTGCTCCCACTGCCTCGTCCATCACTCGCACTCCCACTGAGTCGTGTGGCACTGAGATTCCCATTGATGCCATCAGAACTGGCATTGCATTGTCACTGGCTTAGGAATGAAACCAGTAGAGTTTGTGTCCTCCACAGTACGATGGGGCAGAGGAATTCTAGCCAAGGGATCTGATGAACTAGAAGGGTGAACATCAACTATTGGATGTGTAGAACAAACATCTGTGTTAGAAATAGAAGATGTAGAAGCTAAGGCTGGTGCAGTCAAGATAGGCATAGAAGGAAAAAGGTTGTCTAATGAGATAAAATACGGAGGATCAGAGTGTAGAGAAAAATCATCCTCTTCAAACTTGATAACATCACGACAAGTGATCAGTTCCTTTCGTCATGATTCCTGTGGCGATACATTGTCGCTGCATAGTCACATGCCCGAGCCTCTCATGCCAAAAAGATACTTAACCCTTAAAGGCCGGAGGAGCCAGAAATTGGCTTCTCGGATGACATTGTCGGATGATAATCAATGTAAACAACCGTTTTCCATCTGGTTTTTTTTGGGGGAGAGTTCATTGAATGTGTAAGTATTCGATGATGATGAAACTGGCCTCACTAATGTGATCATGTTTTATCTGAAGAAGAAAATGTTTGTGACATGGATCTCAATACAATGAATTTGAGAAACTTCTAGCTTTAGCTCTAGATCTGAATTTGATCCATCAAAAGGATATTTTTTGAATTTGAGTCCAACTAATGAAATGAAGCTAATGATGTCTAGTTTCCATACCATTTTGAAAATTAAAAATACTTTGAACTGAATAAGTTATTGCAATTTGAACATGGACCTGTAACTGTGGCTCTAATTTTACCTGAACACGGAATTTTCATTTACACCACAAGTTTTGACACTATAATGTCCACCTTGGTGAAAGTTTCCAAATTTTTTAGCATAATTTGTATGTAATATGAATTTTCTTCACTTTTTCTTCAGAAAATCACAATAATTTCAAATTTTCACCAAAAAATCTGTGATTTATGTATCATAATTGAGACATGTGATCTTAGATCTAAAAACTAAAATTAGAAAAATTCACTTATATTTGATGAGAAACTAGAGCATACAGTAGATTGGAAATTTAGATTGATGCCACGGTCATAGGCTCCATCGTTTAAGGGTTAAACGCCCCTAGACTGAATGTATGTATTGGACAACGAGCACGATATAAGTTAAGGTAGAGGCACCCAATTCCGATCAGTAGAGTATGCATGGCATGGTGCATAAAAATGGCAAATGCATGAAATGGTACATGAAGTGACCCAAAACCGATAACTCAAAATTTGAAAACACCAGTCATTATCGACATTGGGTCATGATGTGTGCAGTTTTGGGTTGTTCCACCTCAATTGAGCTCTCATTGGTGGCCTTGCCTCGAAAGTCCTTTTTCCTAAGCATCTGTGAAGGTCAGATCAGGATGAGCGAATCCGAAACTCGAAAACTTCGTGACGTACTTTTGGAAGAGTGCGCGTCGACGTCAAGCTGCGAGATGATTCAACAGGCTTAGGGTTTCTCAGGAGAGGGTGCGTGTCATCACAATGCATTTCATGTGTCCAGGATTGAGCATTTGAGTTCAAGGTTTTGTTCTACGGTTGGCGCTCTTGTTGTTTCAAGTTGGTAGAGGTTGTTGGATTATGAGCCATGTTCTGAGTTCAAGATTTTGTTCAATTTTGATTGTTTAGGGTTTGATGGAGGTGCGAGATGGCGCCTTCAGGCGATTTATCTGGAGACGTGTTTCAAGTTTGTTTTGAGGTCTTTAGGCATCTTTTATGAGTTTGCTCGAAGGTTTGTAGGTTAGATTTATTCTCGCGGCTTTTCTTCTCACATGTCAGTACTTGGGTATTCCGGCATGGTTAGATATTCTTTACTGATAAATACTTTCTGGCTTACTCAAGTGATCCATGCTGTAGTGCAGTATCTTTTGCCCACGGATGGCGTAATGCAAAACTGCTACTGCTATAATCTTTCCGATGTACTTTCGAGTTCCATAATTCTGCTACTTTTGCGTATCTGACTTCACATATTTCATCTGAAAGCTGCCTTTGGAGGTAATCCAAAGTTTTCTTTCTTTGGGTCTCGGGTTGCAATGGATGAAGTAGCTTCTACAGGACTTCTTCAATCAAATGAATAGGTATTTACTTTGAAGAAAATTGTAGCAGTATGAAGATGGCTTAACATACGATCTGTAACATAATGCTACCACTTCTGTTTTCTTTGAGTGCAGCAAGAGACGAGCGAGTAGCAGGCGGAGTGCTACTAGGCGGGCACGAGCATTGTACAAAGACTTGGTACTCATCCGCTCTATCATGTAAAAGGACGAGCTGTCTATTGAGCTCGAATGTGATAAACTAAGCACTGATTGTAACTTAAGTCACCCAAAAGTCGCAAACAATTTCATTGCAATTGTGAAATACAAGATGAACAATACGATTATATCTCTGTCACTGTAAACGAATGAAAGAATTTTTAGTTTACATGTGTTTACTTCATAAAGGATTGGCCATACCCCGTTGGAACAATGGGTATTCACTAGAAGTTTTCTCCTATTCAAATATTTTCGCAATTCAAGCTCGATCTGCAGTGTTTTCTTTATCTCAAGGGTCATTTACACTTGGAGCGGCCTTGATACATCCTTGGAGTGGACGGAATTTGATGGGGTAAGATTGTGCAAGAGGCAATAACAACTACCTAAGGGGTTAGAACAAGGGAGCTGAGGGTGTGAGCGTTGAAGAGGGATTTTTATACTGCAAAGGATGGTTGGTTGGATAATGGTTGATGAAACTACCGGGATGGGTTGATTAAACTAGGGGAAGGGGTTATCCCCATATTCATTAAATTGGGAGATTTCCTGAACTTTGAAAGGTGTAAATAGTTTTTCTAATAGTAATTGTTTGCCCACTTTGAGGTTGACTCAAGTTGAATATGTATCCCAATATGTACCCCAATTGTAGATACTTGGCAAATTGCAATTAACAAATTCACTAAACATTTGCATGTTTAGGTCAACTCAAGTTAAATATGTACCCCAATTGTAGATACTTGGCAAATTGCATTGAACAAATTCACTAAACATTTGTATGTTTAGGTCAACTTAAGCTTCAAATATTATTTTAGCAAGCTTCCAATCTCCCAATTGAATGAATATGGTGTTGATTGATGAAATTGAAGAAGGGGTTAACGAAACTTGGAGAATAGGTTGATGAAATTGGGGGAATGCATTGAATTTGATTCCCACGAATTCAGCAATTGTGATGTTATTTTAAAAACAATAATCCTAAAATGGGTTTCGAATCCGAAATCCATTTTTGGAAGTCATTGTTTCTAAAAAAATAGCAAAGCCACTCCTTGTAGTTTAAGATTTGTGTCATGCCCGAGAATTTCTTTGTCATGCCGTGGTGGTTGTTTGAAGTGCATGTGGTTGCATTTGGGATAACGTCTAAGTGGAAAGTGTGAGTTGTGATTGCTTTCCTTATGAGAGGTGCTTGGAGGAGGTAGTGGGGGATAAATGCCATGGGATGCTCTATTTATGGTTGTTGGAGGTTTAATCGCGCTTCTAATAATTTATTTTCTTGTGCAGATGACGAGCGTAGAACAAGAGTCCATTTTGACGGTGGAGGACTTGGATAGTGACAACAAAGAGGATGGACCAAAAAGTCATTGATCATGTCGTTGAGCTATGACATCAACAGAGTATGTGAGTTTGACTCACATGAAACAAAATCACTTCAACTGAAGAGAACTTTATATGTTTAAGATCAGGTTATAGCTGACAGTGAGTATATGTGTGAACATGAAATTTGTTCAAAGGGCAATACTCTGTGTAATTGCAATTTCAACAATGGTTGTATGAGCTTAGTTTAGAGACGATCGATGAATAAATAAGCAACAAGAGATGGTTCATAAAACAAGCTGATAACTACTACACTAGCAAGTATTGCCTATGAAAGTATAGATTTTGTTGGGGTTAACTGAAGGAAAAAAGGTTATAACAAACACACTTTCTAAAAGTCTGAAAATGAACACCCTCCTCACTTCAATGTCATTTAAATCTGAAAATGCCACATAGAAGAACAACAATAAGCAATAGCCATTCATACATTGTATTTGGCAAGTTGTGGAGAAAAGAAAAGAGTAATGAAAGTACGTAACAATAAAAGTAATTTACCTCATTTCATTTGCGTCTTGGAAATTGTGAAGGTGGAAGATTATGCTAAGGCATAGCATGAATGCCGGGAGGTGATGATATAGAACCTAAATGGCCCTCTAATTCATTTTGGAGGAAGTGTAACTGTATTTGAAAAAAAGCTTTAAATCTTGGAAGATTTGAGGGGGGTAACCATTAGATCTTGTGTCATTGAAAGTAGGTTTCCTTGCATGCCGACAAACAAGTAAAAAACGGGCGTGTCCAATAGGGCCCGTACCTTAGGTTGCAAATTCTCACCCTTAGATGTCTGTTGACATATGGCTAAATAGAAGATATGAGCAACCACATTCATGTCTTGCTTGAAAACATATTATATATGAGACCATTTCTTTCCAAATATTGAAGGTGTGCGTGGTTTCATCAACCAAATCCAAAACATAACCCTTGGACTTTAGGTCTTCAATGTACCCTATTTTTGAGTTGTACAAACAAAACTCAACCCAATCCTTCTCCTGAGCATCCACCATCTAACTGTTATTCTTCTCCTTTAAAAAATGATGCCAAATTAACATGGAATATGACACTGAGCCAACATCATGCTCAAATGGGGGCCACTTCACGGTCACTTGGTTATACTCCTTGTGCAAAAAATAAGTTAGTCGCAACTGTATGCTTTCCAAAACGTCGCTGGTAGTAAGAAACTTAGGACGGGATTGCTGATAAATTGTCCAATCCATGTAAGAATTCCTTCAAAAAGCCTTCACTTGTAAATTTAACGATGATGATAGCCCGTCACCATTCTTGGCCAACATAATCTCCAATTACACACCAAACTTGTCAATGTACACATACTACTTTCTAACCAAGTTATAAATTAGACGTGCATGTAGATTAGCATATGATTTTACCAGAAAAGACCTTATCAAGAAAGACCTTATAAAAAAAGCTCTTGATATTTTTGCTCAATCTTTAATGCCTTTTGTCCCATGCCCAGGTTTCTTCATACAAACAATTGTATTCTCATTGTCCTTGGCGATAGCGAGGTCTCCTAACTCCAACAAAGATTTCCATAACATGAACATGACATTGTCCAAGCCAATTCCCTCCGCAAAAACCTCATAATTCAAATTTTCAGGACAATCGTCAAACTCTAAATATTGTCCATCATCCGAGAGGATAGATCCTTGACACCCAACCGATTCCAAGACAACACCTGCTCTCCAACAACCCTAAATCTAGGTCTCTACAACAAGAAATAAAATTGTGAGGACCTTTATAAGATAAAAGTGCATAAAGGAAAAGTCCTTTACAAGAAAGTGTGTAAAAAAAGTGTATAATGGAAAAGTGCATAACGAAAAGGAAAAGAATAGCAGAGGAATTTTCCAAACACATCACCCTCATGCAAAGTCTAAATCAGAAGCCTGAACTAAAATATCAATAACTAAATAGGCAGGATTCAAACTCAATTTAAACATGCAAATGCCAAGTTATTGTAGCAACATTAACAGAAATTAAAAACAAGTTAATGAAAAATAACTCACACATTCTAAACAACACAGAATTGAGACCACAATTTTACAAAAACATTCAAGCATACACATGCTCAAACAGTCTAGAAGCAAGAACAATAAATGAAATGAAGTTGAACAAGATGACCCTCAACTACAGCACTAGAATTGAGACAAAAAAGAAAACACCCTAAATCAAACTAGAAAGAAAAGACAATAAGGTAGAGGCACCCAATTCCAATCGGCCACCCAATTCCAATTAGTAGAGTATGCATGAAATGGTACGTGAAGCGACCCAAAACCGATAAGTCAAAATGTGAAAACCCTAGCCATTATCACCATTGGATCATGAAGTGTGCAATTTTGGGTTGCTATACCTCAATGGAGCTTTCATCAATGCCTTGCCTCAAAAGTCCAACAAGGCCAATCGGCATTGAGTACCTCCATGAGTTGGTTATCCATGGCATGTCTTCTCTCTTTTACTAACTATCACTTCTTGGCATTGGGCAAAGGAGGGCATCAAATCTCACTTACCGTATGGTTTGATTATGGACTCCGGTGGTTTTTGGGCTTTTAAATTCTATATCAATTCCAAATCTTTGAGGTTAAATTTGAAATTTTTTTGTTGAGTTTCATTCCTAATTCCGCATCTTTCTACATAAATGTTTTTGACATACAATGTCATTCGAGTCCCCAACTGACTAAACCCTTTACCGCCCAGGGATGTTTCTAAAACCATATTCATTATATTGGGAGATTTCCAAGACTTTGAAAGGTATGAATGGTTTTCCCAATTGAAATTGTTTGTGCACATTTAGCTCGACTCGAGTTGAATATGTACCCATATTATACATATAGGAAAAATTTCATTGTGTAAATTCACTAAACATTTGCATGTTTAGGTCGACTTAAGCTTCATATAATATTTTGAGAGGCTCCCAATCTCCCAATATAATGAATATGGTGTTTTCTGGAAAAACCATGATTTCTGCTGATTTTTTTCTTTGAACTGGATTTGATGGAAATACAATGTCTAATGTTAATATCTAACCTTACAAAAATGAACTTAATCCATAACTTGAACTTTGGGGTAATTTTGCACAACATCCAATGGTTGATGGAATAGATTATAGTGTTTTAAGTTACCATATATTGGTATTAAAAACTCTAGAATTTGGAAAGTGTACTACTTTACCCATCAATAGATTCTTGCAAGAATTTTTTAAATTTGAATTAGAGTGGTTTACATGTGCACTAGGTTGATAGCTTTGCACTGACATCTCATATGTGAAGAAAATATTTATACTTAATTATTGGTGATTTTTTTGCTTCTTTCTACTTGATTGTATACAAGAATGTTCCAACCTTATACAAATCAAAACGGAAGTTTTGTGTGTGAGGAGAGAGATCAACAATCACAGATCAGTGAAGAATGTCTTAAAGATGAAGTTCAATCAAAATTAAGATCAAAATCAATGTGTATGTGTGAGAAATACATTATAGTATGTGGCATGATATTCACTATATTCACTGTATTTGTTTTTGATGTATTTTGTGTTGTATTCCTTGCTTTTCCAAGAGTTCAATAAATCCAAATCATGATCTGATTGTTGGAGAGTGTTCATGTATGTGTGCGCAAATATGAACCTCGTATCTTGAAGCCTAATTCCTAATGGATTTCATGCAAACTGAGCTTTAGTACCACCGGAGTCCCATTTCGAGCTTCCTGGGCGCTAAAGGGTTAAGTGATCGGAATTGGGTGCCTCTACCTTAGAAGAAGTGAAACTGCCTCAACTGAATCCGAGAGAGCAATACCAATCACTTCCAAGAACAGAGTTACTTGATCGCACCAGCACAATGCAAATCGTTGCAAACGCGTACGAGAACCAGGTCAATGAAGTCTGCAAACTAAGATGGAGAGAACAACCTTCACCGCAACCACCAACTCTAGAATCGTAAACCTCGGAGTCCACAGCTACGCAAGCACGAACCAAAGCTCTCGCTCGCCATCAACCTCCGCACGGCACAAAACAAAGAGGCATATCCCGGACCAACTGCACACCCAATCAAAGAAAGAAACGTCGAATCCAGATCGCATGAAACCCTAAGTATCGCAAGAACTCAAACTCCATCACTTTCCCTCATTCCGCACGGCACAACAAAGTGAAGACATCTTGAACTAATGCGCATTAAATCGACGAATCCTGACGATCCCCAGAGCGCATGGAACCATAATTATTGCAATAATTCAAACTCCGTCACTTTCCCTCACTCCAGACCATAAATCTCCGCACCGCACTACAATGTGAAGCATTTTAGAGCACACGCAATCGACGAATCCAGACCATCTCTAGAGCGCATGAAACCCTAATCATCGCAAAAAAATATTACACCGGCGGCTCCTGGTTTCGATCGAGTTTACAGAAAATGAAGCGCTCCGGTTCCAGCCTGCGTGGCTGTTTTTCACGTTAACTTACCTCCTTGGATATACGCCATAGCTGCGGCTGGTCGATCGATCGGACTCCTCCGCAATGGATCACAATGCTCGAAGATCAGACGAGGATCACGTCAATCACTGTATTGCAACGTACGTAAACCACAAGAAGAAGCAGCGCCGCAAGAAAAACCAAGACGCCGCATCAAAAGCACTCCGCAAACTCATCCGGATGGTGCGAACGAACGAATGTAAAAACATCCACGGAGAGAGCGGATCAAACCTCGATTTCAACTTCAGAACCTCCCGTACACGTAATTAGCAATTAACCTCTGTTGTTTCAAAGAGCGAAACAAATCCGAGCAGAGTGCAGAACAGATCTCTCGAATCTGCCTCTGTTGATTCCTGAAACCCTAAGACCTTGTAACTTAGTCCTCACACGCTGCGAATTGTATATTTTCCAGAGATCTGAGCGACAATCAAGCTCTCCCTACCAAAATTGAGAATCTCTGAGAGGTATTTCAACGGCAGCGTAGCTATTGAGAATTTCGACAACGTGACGGAGCTGATACTCATGTAGATTATAGTCGAGATGACTTGGGGCTGAGTGCATTTGACAAAGGTTTGATGAAGGGACCTCTCGTGTAACTATTTCACTGAACTGCTACCGCACGAACGATATGTGATGCGTCCATCAAAACCGTCATCAAACGAATATTGTCCATCTCTCCAACGAAATGCGTTGCGGACACCGACACCGTCGTTGGACGAATACCGTCCATACATGAAACGAACTTCGTTGGTTTTGCGCCTTCTTACCCAAGAGAACTCCGACGACAGAGAGACAACAGAGGTTTTTGCGAGGTAGGATATTGCGTGCCTGGAAATCGTTGTTTTCTCGAGTTTTCAAGGAGATTCTGAACTTTCAGCTGCAGTCGATCGTAACAATGCTGAGCTCGACTTCGAAGGTCCAAATTCTGGGCTGCGATGGCGACGTTGTTGCAGTGTTCGTGGCCATGGATCGCCGCTCCCAAAGACGGCGACACAACGACTCCTGCGTCGCGTCCGCGCCGGCAGCGGCCTCCTCGCGTCGACCTTCGCAGGCTTCTGGACCGGGCTGCAGTGGCCAATTCCGACTCTTCCTCTTCTGCAGGTAGTGTGCTTGTTGTCAGGGTTTGAGGGTAGAAGCTGTTGTGGAAATGTACTCGATAAACGAGGCAAGGACTCCATGAGTTTTGACATCTTTTCGCACTTCTAATTATTATAATCAGCCCCCTCAATAATTCACAAATCATCTACAATTGAAGGTCCTGCTTGTTGCTAGGGTTTAAGAGATGGAGATGTTTGGAGCTGGTTCTGAAAATGTAATTGAGTTGGAGTTATTTGTAAAGTGTAGTTGTGATTGCTTCATGCACCACCTGGAGATCAGGCAGGGGCCTCCCCCGAGGGAGGGAGCCTGAATAGCATCAGAAATATACCATACCACCAAATGGAGCGATTATGCCCGCGCCACGAGTGCAATCAAGCTCATGCGAGACAACGTCAGTCCCCGAACCACTGCGTCCCCGAATCACGAGACAATACATGAGCACGTGAGAGGAGCAACGGGAATCATGCACCACTATCGGTGACATGGATAATATCTAAGGACTCAGCCGACAACTGAGTGCGTGACCACCTCATTGGTCTACAGATTCTTTCATCTACTTTGGCACGTGAACTAGCGGCCTGAACCTACATGGCATAACCACTAGTAAGTTCTGATCTTCAATAACCACCTACATTTACATCAGGGGCCTCAAGACAAATTTCATCAAACAACATGGTACTCAGGAGGCTGTTGTGAAGCAAAACTGTGAACAAGTTACGTCGTGTTCAAAGAATAATATACAGTATATTGCAGAATGAGCTTGCCCTATGCGGGAAGAATCCGTCATCTCGCAACCAGAAGTTGATCTCCGAGATGTGCCATGCTAAGATGAGATCAGCTGAGATGGATTATTTACAGGACTGCCTGCCTCAAAGAATAGTTTCTACTTGTACTGGAATCAAAATTGGGGAAGTGAAATTCTCACTGTTGTTGAGCTGGGAAAGGTCCGGGGGCGCCGTTCCATCCCTGCACGCATCGGAGAAGAGGGCGGATGAGCTTGCCCTCGGACATGGCCTCGAACACCTTCTGGATCTCGGTTCCGGGCGACACGGTCCGCAGCCCAGACAGGAGCTGCGTCCCGAGCTCGCCCCGCACGAATTCATACAATGGATACGTTCTGCAGCTGTGGATCCTGTTGGCGACGGAAGACAATCCCTTGTTGTCATACGCTTCTCGGACGATCGGCACCACGATGGGCAGCCGCTCCTGCACCTCAGCTTCGAAGACGGGGATCTGGGCGAACACAGAGCTGGAGGCGTCCTTGTTGACTAGCTTGAGCGCGTGGGAGATGAGCGCCGCGCGCAGCTTCTCCATCAAGGGGTAGGATTCGCTGGCGGCGTCGTCGATGTAGGAGAAGACGGGCTGGCGCTCGACGACGAGCAGGAGGTCCTTCTCGCAGAAGCGCGAGGGGAGGAGCGTGCCGTCCTTGCTCATGAACAGCGTCTTCTTGGCTGCTTGCGAGACGACCTGCTTCACGGCCGCCTGCATGGTTTCCTCCACATGGCGGAGGTCGATGGCCTGGCAGAGCGCCACCAGGAACGACGAGCTCATGAGCTTGAGAATCTCCACGGCCTCCTCGGTTTTGCGCGCGGACACGAGCCCCAGGGAGTTCACGTCCTGGTTGTGCTGCTCGGCGCTCTGGACGTGCGTGGTGACCGGGTTGGCGAGGTAGTTGAGCTCGGAGAGATACGACGCCATCGCGATCTCGGCGCCCTTCATGCCGTAGTCGAGGCTGGGGTTGGGGCCCCCGGAGAGGTTGGAGGGCAAGCCGTTGTTGTAGTAGTCGTTCACGAGCTCGCTGAACTGCGCGAACATGAGCTTGCCGATGGCCGCCACCGCGAGCCGCAGGTTGTCCATGGAGACCCCGATGGGTGTCCCTTGGAAGTTGCCGCCGTGGAGCGCAATGCCTCGCGCGGCGTCGATGATGGGGTTGTCGTTCACGGAGTTGATCTCGCGCTCGATGGCGTGGGTGGCAGCACGCACCACTTCGACCTGCGGCCCGAGCCACTGCGGGGACGTGCGCAGCGCGTACCGGTCCTGCTTCGGCTTCTTCAAAGGATCGGTCTCGTTCACCTTGGCGGCGGCCTTCATGAAATCGCTCCCATCCAAGAGCCACTCCATCACGGCCGCGGCCTCCATCTGCCCGGGGTGATGCTTCAGCTTGTGCGTCAACGGATCAGCGAACTCCGGCTTCCCCTGCATCACCTCGCAGAAGAGCGCGGACAGAACCTCGGCGAGGAGCGCGAGCAGATTCGCGTCGAAGCAGACGGTGGACGCCAGCGCAGACCCCACCGCGGTGCCGTTCACGAGCGCCAGCCCTTCCTTGGGCTGCAGCTCGAACGGCTTCTCGACGCCGGCGATGCGCAAGCCCTCCAGGGCGGACACCTCACGTCCGTCCTCCGTGATGGCGACGGAGTTCGGGCGCGCGGTGAGCAGCCCGGCGATGTACGACAAGGGCACCAAGTCGCCGGACGCCGTCACGGTCCCGCGCAGCGGCAGCTTGGGCGTGACGTGCGCGTTCAGGAGCTTCTCCATGGCCGCGAGAATCTCCCACCGGATGCCCGAGTAGCCCTGCATCAGCGTGTTGGTGCGCACCAGCATTGCGGCGCGGGCGGTCTCGGCCGGCAGCGAGTGGCCCTTCACGAGCACGCCCGCGTTCAGGAAGCGGATGAGCTCGCGCTGGAGCTCCACGCCCTGCTGCGTGCGGCGGTGCGACGTGGCGCCGAACCCCGTGGTGACGCCGTAGATGTCCCCGCCGCTCATGATCTTGCTGAGCACCCAGTTGGACGACTCGTCCACCCTCGCCTTCGCATTGGCCGCGTCCAGCACGACCTGGACCTCCGGCCTGCGCGCTATGGCGGTCACTTGGCCCACGGTCAGGTTCACGCCCTCGATCGCGACCTCGTCGGAGTCGAAGTATGTCGCCACCATGCGCTTGATCTCGTCCAAATGGTTGCCTTCCATGGCCGCCGCTGTCTTGGCCCAGTTGAGGGGATCCGCACCGACTGATCCATTGCAGAAAGCCGCCTCATCGAGCTTCGTCGGTGGAGCCATTGAACTTATCAGGCTGCACTTTGTCTAGACAATTAGAAACCTCTCCTATGATGTGCCTTCTCCTGTGATGTCCCTGGATTATAATTTTTCCGGCCAAATATTGAGCAAAATCTCTTCGAAAACGAATGATAGAAGCTCCTCGACTGAGATGAGGAGCTGGAATGTGAGACCAAGGACATATACGAAAATGAATGATTGAAGCGCCTCGACTGAGATGAAGAGTTGGAGTGTGAAGCCAAGTATGTACATGAGAATGGACACGGAGAGAAACGACGTGACTTTGAATTCCAAGGCGACTGTGGGGTCGAATGGGGCTTGCATGACGACGTCCGCGTTTCCTTTCGTAATCTCGGGGCACACTTTTTGACCTCTCAATGAGAAAGTTCAGAAAAAGGGGGGCCGTCAACGTGGTGACGTCCGTAAAATTGTAGTAAACAGTTGAGGGCTTGAACCGCCAGTGCGTTGTTGGATGAGTTATTGACCTGGAGTCGTCTTCATTATGGGAGCCCAGTTGAAAATACAGGGTGACCTTTTCCGAGCTCGGCTTTCAGATTCTCTGACTGTTCATGCTATTGGGGTGAAGAATGATTTGTGGTTTCCTTTCCTCGGCGCTGTTCATGGACGCGCTCTGCCGCGACGACAAATCACGGAGCTCGCTGAGAGAATATTCGCCTGACCAGGCTACCAATACAGCTCTCACCATCTCTGGAAAAGGATGAGACTCCACAGTTTCGCACCCTTTTCGTGGATCATATTGGACAAGACACCGATGGTGCGTGAAGTTTTCTGGGGTGATGCACTGATGTACAAGTGTGAAGTATTCCTGGCGTTCGGCATCGCTTTGGTATCCCTCATGCTAGGTGGACGTACTGCGAGGCTGGGATGGGTGAGGGTATGCTGGTGAGGATGTGGGAGTCTGGTTGTGAGTTTGATTTGGAGCCTGATGGAAAGAGTGTACAAATCTAGTGAACATCGGAAGTAGTTTCGGTGGTCCTTCAATAGTAAACTCCATTTAGTATATTTTGCAACTCATTACCAAACTCCCGGTTCTTACCGCCTGACTCCTACCCTTGAGTGATACCTCTAGTGTTTGTCCTTCGTGGTCAACCATGGCAAGTCAAGTTTCGTCTGCTGGTGTCGTCTGGCCACGTCACCAAAACCGCTCCTCCATCCTAGAGTTTCAGTGACTTATCAGCACGTTGAGTGCACTGGAAGCCCTAGGCACTAAAACGTGATTTTCGTGAACTCTGTTAATTTCATGAATTTCGTAAAACTACCGCCGTCACGCTGGTGGCCATTGTCATCCAATGCATCTTCTACCTCGTCTGCAAGTCGTATCACCTGGAAATCATCGACTGGGCCGCGTTGGCGGAAGTATTGGATGGCTACCTGAGAGAATACTTGCCCCTCACTGGACCTGCAAACTCACTCGGCGCTCTAGATGCCGAGCTAGAAGAGATTTGATGCAAATATGGAGTGAAGAATTTAATCGTGGTAAGGTCTGATCAGTTCTACAACTTTTCCAGTATCCCATTCACGGAGTTTCTGACTGATGACGACACTGACTGTGTCGTCGTTTACTGAGGACGCCGCACAAGTCTACCCACCTCGACGTTTCCTTCCTCATCTTCATAGACCCTCCAAGAATGAAACGAGGGCTTGGCACTCCTACAGCATGATTGGCAATGTTTAGCAAGAAGACGGTCGCTGTGTTATTTTGTTCATGCATCGATAACTGGGTGTGTTCCATGGTGGCAGGGGTGTGACGAGATTTGCGATCCAGTATGATCTGTTTGGGTTGATTGATCGCGGGATAGCTGGCATGGAGATTTGACCCAGGCCCATGGTGTGTGGGCACTGGTTGTTGTTGCATCATGATGATCTCCCGCGCGTGTTGAAAGGTTGCTGTGCCTGCTCTGAATAGAAACCTATTCCACGTGCCTTCTCCACCATTGTCGCGAACCTGGACAGTTCCTCCAAGAGGCACTGAACTACTGCAACTTTTGGCAGAGGTTCAGCATACAGAGTTCGTATGCACGTCGACAGTGGTAAAGGCATTTTTCAACACGTCTTGGAAGCCATCCACTAAAGATCAATGACAAATCAATGAAGATGCGTGTAACTTCAGCTCAAGCGATGTTTCGAAGGACAGCAACTTCCAGCGCAACGAACCTGCATAAAATGCAACAAATCCAGATGCCACAACTGGTAAAGAGAAGGCACACTTCTCCAGTTTCCTCTTCAACAAACAGTCTTGCTAACATATCCAAGAACACGGTCACTTGAAATTGCATGCAATCACGAACCATGGCACTGTGATTGCAACTTTCAAGTAATGTCTCAAGGACTTCTTCAAAAGAAAGGCCGCTTATCAACCTGCAGAAATTTGCAACAGATCCAGATCCACATTCCTGTAAAATCCTTCTATTGTATTCGACATTGTCAGGCACGGAATCAAACCCCGTTGCCAACCAGCACGCTGCGTACACAAGGAGCTCCAACGCCATGATTCTCTAAACCCTAAATTGCGCAACCCTAAATAATTGGTGCAAACCCCTTCTCTCTCAAGCAGAGATTTGTGGAGAGAAATGGCCTTGAGAGCAGGGCCAGAGACCCAGACAGACGTGGAATGGAAATCAATGATCCTTCGGGCAGTGAGAGAGAATGCAGCAATCCCGACAGGGATGAAGCTCGTCAAGCGGGAGAAGTATGCGGTTCTCATTCCATCAAGGCGGTGGCGCCGATGGATTTGAGCTTCTCGATGATCTGCTGGGCCTCCTCCTTCGCCACGCCCGCCTTGAGCACCACCGGCGCCTTCTCCACGAGCTCCTTGGCCTCTTTGAGCCCCAGGTCCGTGAACGTGCGCACCTCCTTAATGATCTTGATCTTCGCCCCAGCGTCGAACTTCTCCAGCTTCACGTCGAAGCTCGTCTTCTCCACCTTCGCCTCCTCCTGCGCGGCCGGCACGGCGGCACCACCACCACCCATCTGCATTCCCGGCATCATTCCCATGGGCATCATGCCCATGCCCTCCGGCAGGCCCAGCTTGCGCCGCAGCAGCGTGGTGAGATCGCAAACCTCAAGGAGCGACAGCGTCGAGATGTCCTCCGCTAGCCTCTGCACACGCTCCGACGGTGGGCTCCTCGCCTCCGTCTCGTCATCGGACTCGCGCGCTGCCGCGCTGCTGCTCAACCTCTTCCCCCCGTTCACGCTCCTCGCCAAGCCCGCAATCCGTCGGATGGATCGACACAGCGACATGGCTCACTGCTCCCACTGTTCTCTCATGTAACAAACCAGATCTCACGTCGAGATCATCTCAAATCCTTAAACCCTAAACCCTAACAACAAACAAGCCTCAGATGATGGATTACTGCGAAGAGGGTGTAAAAACAAGCAGAGATTCTGGGCAATCGAGAGAGAGAGATAGAGCGAGTGTAAATGTGCAAATGATGGTGAAGCGACCCAGTGAATTGTTGCATTGGATGACGCTCTCTGCTGGAGCTTCACCGTGAGTCGCCGCCAGGTGCAACCTTGCACATGACTCGCTTTGGTAGATGTAAGTGGCCGAAAATGATGCGAATCCACAGCCTTGGAAAGATCCGTGAATCTTTTTGACGAATAGAACGGTTTCGCTTTTGTTCATCCATCACAGGGAGATTCGCTCATTATTTCTGTGCGAATTCAGTGCGGAAAAGCTACAGGTTTCTGTGAGTTCATGAGTCCAGTGCTGTGTCCGTTCCGGCATGCCCTCAAACCCTAACCCCTTGTCAATTCTGGAGTGTGGACTACAGACTGAGTTCACAACGTGAGGTTTAGGGTTTAGAGTTGCTAAGTTCAATCAACTTTTAGGGTGGTCCAGTAGATTTGGAGTATTGTGTGAAGGTTGAGGAGATTTCTCTTTGTTGTGAGAGTTGAGTTGAAGCTATGCTCGAGGTTTTATCTCTGAGTTGACGTCTTTTTTCCTTCTCTCCTCGATTTTGCGTACTTAGGCTACGACGTCGCTAACACCACGATGGGTGAGGGAAGAAGATTAACCTTTTCTCTGTGACCCCAGTTGAAGTTTCGTTTGTAATCTCAACAGTGCAAATGTCGGTCCGGGCTTGCATCAACCAGCAGGCTCTATGTCCCCACCGTGTTGAGAATCTTTCTCCTAGAACGCCAAAAGCTCTCGGGAAAGCTCAGTTTCTTCGCAAATTTGTGGTGAATGAGTCGACTCGGTTAAGGTTGCGAGGAGGAGCCTCAAGATGGTCAGCTGCTTTCACCGACGAACTGCGAAGGGATCATCATGACTTTGATGGCGATGCAGTGGGAGAGGATCGCGACGTGCGCACTCCGAGCTCCAATTACGAAGAACATAGGTTTAGCAACGAAGGGGATGTTGCAACGCGGAATGGGTTTTCGCAGATGCAGGGAGATGATATGGAGGATGCGAGCACTGATGATGAATACTATGTGCCCGTTGTGGGGCACCGCGTGCTTGGGGTGGTGGTGTCCGGCAACTACGCCAAGCTGGAAGTGAATATCGGCGCTGCGAAGCTAGGGCACCTGCACGTGCAGGATCTTTTTTCTGAGGACCGGTTCGACATCGACGAGAGGAAGTGGGTGCTGGCCGACGACGATGAGGCTGCAGCACCGCCCGGCTGTGGATGCCCTCGTGTCGTGTACGACGAGGAGGTGCACAACTACGCGGCTCCGGCTCCGCTGGTGGTGGACGTGGGAACCGTGCTGGAGATGGAGGTGGTGGGGCAGACCATTCGGGGTAATCCGCTCCTGTCCGTGCGCAAAGCCGCGCAGCACCTCGAGTGGAACCGCGTCATGCAGGTATGTCGGTATGTGTGTGCCGAGTTCACTGTTGCACATTTGGTATCTTCTTTTCCTCTTGAAAACTGATGTGTGGATGAGCAGATCAAAGCTGCGAATGAGCCTCTGCAAGTGAAGATTGTCGATTTTAACGGAGCTGGTGTCATCACCAAAGTGGAGGTGCGTCTACGATCTGGAAATTGAGAGCCTGTTGTTCATCAGCTCTGGTTTTTGTGTAATGAAGTGTTTGTTGATATGTAGAATCCTTTTTTTCCTCTGTCATGATGTGATCTAGTTCTCTCTATACATGGTTGACGTGGAAATGATGCAATCTGAGCTTGCCTGACTCTTCACATTGTTGGATGCAGGGGCTGCGAGCGTTTCTACCTCTGGGGGAATTCATCAAACACCCTGGTGTTGCAAAGGCCGGAAGCCTTGAAGCCTATGTAAGTGGTCACGTTTCCTAATCGATCATGAAGACGTTGTGAATGTTCGTCGCTCGATGGACCACAAGTTTTTGGCTTGGAGCTTTCCATTTCTGGTTGGCTGTAAGGTTTCAAATTCTATGGGATTGTGGCAGGTGGGGAGGACGTTGTGGGTGGCCATCGCCCACGCAAGAGAAGCCCGTGGCAACATCACTCTTAGTGAGAAGGATGCCTGGGTAAGCACACGTAGCACCGAACTCAGAAACGATGGGTGCCTACTTATTGAGCAGTTAATCCTGGACCAGCTTCGTTTGTAAGACTTATCGAATTGCTGAATATGGTGACATGATTTACAGATCAAACGGAACCTGCAGCTCGGATCTCTTCTTGATGGTGCTGTAACCAAAATCTTCAGCTACGGTGCCCTTGTGCAAGTCACCGACACCGACATATGGTATGAGATCTTTTCGTGCCTAATTCGTTGCATTTGAAGGAGCTCTGGATGAATGCTCATGCTACTTCTGAGGAGTTGCAATTCATCATGTCTTGATATGAAAATTTGATGAACTCTCATGGACCTCGTCATGTGCAGCGGAATGATCCATGTGAGCAACATCGCAGCTGGGCGGGTCAGTGCAGTATCCGACGTCTTTGAAATTGGGGAGCAAGTGAAGGTGATTCTGGTCCCTTCTCCCGTTCCAGACAGGCTTTCCTTCAGGTATTTCTCGTTTTGCTCATCAGAATGGCCACGTTTGCATGCTGCAGTGTTTGAAATCAACTTCTTCTGTGGAATGGTATTGATTTGCGGGAATACGTAATCTTGCAGCACTGCTCTTCTGGAGACTGAGCCGGGGCTCGTGCTTTGGGACAAAGAGGTATGATGATAATCATCATTTCTCATGAACATTTGTCTTCAAATGCATGAAGTAAATCCTCTGATTTGTGTTGTCGCATTGTTCTCTTGGATAAAGCATGGCATTTAGAACAGTATTCATGATCCTCGAGATCCTGACGCTTTTGATCATGGCGCTGTTGGTTGGGTTTTCAGAGAGTGTTCAGAGAAGCTGAGCAGACAGCCACAGCACTCTCGAATAACCATCCGGAATGGAGTCAGCCAAGTGAGAGTGACGACGAAGAGAAGCCAGCTACTTCGTTACATACAAAGCCCATCTCAAATCTGGAGTGGCTCGAATTTCAGCACAGATAAAACGTCTGGTTCTTCGTTCTGTAAGTGTAGTCTCTTAGTTCTCATCGTACATCATAATTTATTCCACATAATGGATTCTCTGTGCATCAGACTCCATCATAATTATTAATCTTCTTTTGAGCTGATTATTCTAAGATTGCTGAGTATCACTTTTCCATTGTTGTCGGAAAGTGTTGAAATTAGGTGAAGAGCGCCATTCAGCAATCTTGGATTGTAGTAACCTAGTTATTGCACATGCTTGCAACTCCTTTGTGGGATCGATGCGGCTCTGGTAGGAACAGTGGAGCCACTGGCAGCATTTAGTGAACTCTCTGTTGCTCATCCACAACCCCTGATTGGTAGACTCGGTAATTTGTTGAAAGTTTCTGGTCGGGAGTTACAAACTATCGGTTCAGAAATATATGTAAACTCATAGACCCGGATTGTTTTGTTTTCTGTAAACAAGAATATCAAATCGTTTCAGCAGAAATAATACTGGCGTTTTGTTGTGTTCGGATCAAGTGTGACAAAAACTAATGTGTAGATGGATGGAGAAGGTGAAGAGGTGAAACTGGTGGAGGCCCTGAAGTGGCAAAGCTTGAAGATGAGCTTCTTTTCAGACCTGAACCTCGTTTTCAAAACCCTCACGCAACCCATCTTCCTCTTCCGCACCTGTGCTGGAGTTGTCCATACTGATGGCCTTATAAAGGCACAAAGCAGATCAATTTTCTCACTGTCCAAGTCATGAAATTGAACATATCCTTGTGAAAATCGATGATAATACCAAATTTAGAAAACAACAATATTTCCATGTGGATGAGTTCCAGTGAAATCCTATGCGAAATGTCCACGGTTGAATAGAGAGTTCCTTAGATGGTACACCTGCCACAGTGAAGTCACAAGTCATGCCAAATACTGAGAATGTTCTCACCTTTTTTGATGCACGGTGAAACTTTCTGTTGTTTTCACAGCAGCTTTTCTGATACCGACATGATTGATGATGGAGTGATCATGAATTCCCAGGCTCGTTAATATATTACTCTCTGTCGATCCAGAGCCCGTTGCGGTCGTCAGAGCCCGGAAAGGTGCGGCATGTGCTCATGATCGCGTCCAGGCAGAGCTGTAAGTGGCGTTGCTGCAGTGGCCAGAGCTGCTCTTACAGCTACTGTGGATATGATTGATGGGAGCGGAGCTCCAAGGCAGCACCCGCTGCTCGATTGCAACAACTTCAGAGCGCAACACATGGACAGCACATGATGATCAAGTGCAATGTTTGTCCAGTGAGCGTAGTCTGTACTCTGGCCTGTTGTAAATTGTCGACAGAGCTTGTCGACAGAGAAATCCCCAGGTCTTACACACTGCGTGAGGACGACTTAATGCTGCTGCATTGGCAGAGGTATGAGCTGGCCAGGACAACGATCGATGATGCCTTGAAGTTCCTTATGTATACCGTTGCTGTGGAGCTTGGTCCGAACAAACCTTAGTTGCAGCTCAAGTGAGAGACTCAGTCGCAGCACGTACGAAGATTGTTCTGCAGTGTGCAGAAGAGGCCGCGAAGCTCCGGCCATGGCGTTTGCGATCGGCAAGGCGTTGACGGCGCCTCTCCTGCTTGTCAACTTCTGCTTGTATTTCATCGCAGCTTGCCTTGCTGGTTCCATCCTGAACCGAAACCTCGATGCGAATATCGGCCGGAGCGACGACGTGCAGATCGGTAAGCTCTGCTTTCTCTGTATGTATGATGTCTGCACTTTCTACTCTGGTTTCCACGGGCATGGAGTTTAGGCATCATGGAGCTGTGCCATTTTATTGACTTGTAGTCATTACAGGAAACGTCGTCACGGTTGTGTTCATCCCGATTGCGTTGATCGCGTCCATGGTGGGCCTCGCATCGGTCCTGGCAGGTGCTCGCCATATGCGCATCTGGCACAGCGACAGCCTCGCAGCCGCGTCCACTACGTCTCTGATCGCGTGGCTTCTAACTCTCTTGGCCATGGGCGTTGCTTGCAAAGAGATTCACACCGGCTATGGCCGCAGCAAGAGGCTGGTGAGTTGTTCTCCCACTCTAAATTTCTAATCTCCACTCAAACCAGCAGGTTATTCATCTAAGGACGTGTTCTTGTGCCCTTTCGCGCAGAAAACGCTGGAAGCATTCATGATCATCCTCTCGCTTTTCGAGCTGCTCTACTTGATGACGATGCAAGCGGGATCTGCCTTCACCGAAAGTCACACACCCGCTCCTGCGGCCGCTCCCAAAGTTGTGAAGGACCCGAACTTCGGAACTCCCGCAGCAACCGCTGTGTAGGCACCGCAATCCTTTCCTGTAGTAATCAAAACGCTGCCACTAGCGTGGACATGGCCACAGCGCATGTACATTTCCCTCATTCAAATCTTAAAGCTCTCTGCCTTACCTCACAGCAGACGAGCACCTTCATTGCATGTGCAACTACTCTTTGTGAGATTGTCTCTGGCAACTACGTCAGCCTTCTATTATCTATCGGTCACTGTTGAAGCACAGTCACTCCAAATAACCAACTAAGACACTGTTCGAATTCTGTGTTTCTAGGCTCAGTCTCCAACTAATTTCCCCGAAGCTGTGGTGGAAGCTCGTAAAAGAAGACCAGGCCAAAACGGCTCACCTTCCGCCCCAAGTCACATAACTCCGACGGCGCGTTAAAAAACAAAAACAAAACCTCCACAAACGTCTCCCTCGTCATAAGAACCAACGGAGAATGTCATGTGGGGCCCAATCGCACAACCTTCCTACGAAAGCGAGCCCGGAATGTTCTGGAAAGCCACCAGAATCTTAACCGTTGTGTACATTCCACATCAATTCTAGTCCAATCTCGAAGATTTCACAAGACTCCACACCACTGTTCTAGAACCTCACGTGTTATGGGGTGGAATTCAACGGAAAGACGAGACGGACTTCGTCGCTGACTCGTCAATCATCAGCCGAGCGCCGGACAACTTCGTCTCCTGTTTCCGCTTCATGAGACCCGGACGGAGTCCATATCCCGTTACTGCACCCCCAAAACCGTCAATGTCTACGCCATATTTACATCTGTTGCTCACAAATCTAGATAATGATGCTTACACTTTGTGCGAGCTTCTGATACAGTGTCTGCTCTTGCCGTTATATATTATCTCTGTTAGCATTTCCAGGTAGTGTCTCACTTCATTCAAGTTCTCTGATCAGTGCAGTTTCATCAGTGACGAAGTGCTCTTTTAGTGGGTGAGGTTTTCGGAATTTTTTATTGAAGTTCTCCGAGTGTTTTGCTTGAGTTTTGGAGTGAGGATTGTCTGCCGGAGTGATGGCGAATTTGTATGATGCCTATGACAAGAAGTCGGACAAGCAAGGGCTAGGGTGGGCGGACCAGTGGGACTACAAGCACAACGACAAGTACGGGCACGAGGGGCGCGACAAGGAGGGGAAGACGAGCAACAAAGAGAAGCTGGCGAAGGCGAAGCAGGCGGCGAGTGCGGGAGTGGACAAGACGAAGCAGGTGGTGACGTCTGGGGCGCAGAAAGTGAAGAGCGGCACCTCGAGCGGCATCAAGTGGATCAAGGAGAAGGTCCAGCGCAAGCCGACCGGGCCGCATTTTGATGGCGCTTGATTAGTTTGACTCATCCTCCCTGTGGGGAAGACCTTAAGCACGAAAGATTTTTGAAGTTTCTGGTTCCGGGCGCTGGAAATTCGACCTAGAAGACGGCGAGTCCTGTTTTGTGAAGTTGCAGTGCAAATTTGAGACGAGTGAAGTCACATTGACGGGCTCTAATTCGGGATGTTGCATAGTTATTTTGAGCAGGGATGCCGAATTTTATAAGCTTGTTTGGAAGACTTAGTTGATTCTTCCTTGGAATCTTGAGTCTGGGCGTAATGATGACTTGGATGTAGCAGAGATTCATTGACGTTTGTACAATATGTTTGATTCATTTGAGAATGCGCAGATTTTGTACTTTGTGAGCCAATTGTTGAAGATACATCCGTTATAATATTGATCATGATTCAATTTGCTACGTAATTTATCTGCCTCATGGTAATGCGTTTTCAGGACCTTATGAAACTGCTCTAGAGGCCAAACCAGAGGGCACACGTCTCCAGAAGCCTTGCAGAATCAGCTACGCAACGTAGCAGAGAACGAACTTGCACCATTTCTGCTGGGTAAGGGCTAGCCAATCAACTGCCATCCTTTGCGATTATGATACTCGTATCACTGATGGGTCCACTATTCCTTGTGGCAGAAGATAAGTCTACTATACTGTAGTACCAACTCTATGTTTGCAACTCCCTGTTGCTGCTTCTCACATTATGTAAATTTGCCCAATTCAAAATAGAGAATGCCACCGTGATCCGCCGGTCCTGTATGTCAGCAGTCATTCCAAAGTATCATCCTTGCCAAAGCCACACGTTAACCTCAGCTCCGTACTCAAGCAGGACACTGGTCATGCCGAGATGCCTAAATAATACTGTACAGTACAGTGGGGTCCAAAAATAGTTCGAATTTTTTGCTTATGTACGTATCAACGTTGGCGCCCTCCTGCTACCAACGTTGGCGCCCTCCTGAGGGCTGAAAAATTGTCAATTTACCATGATATTTTTGGCACAAGATCAATTCTATGTTGAAAACATGTGCGCCAAATTTCAAGGCCAAGAGATTTATACAAAAAAAGATATCCAAGATTTCCCAACATGGGATAGTTGTAAGAAAAGTTTCACAGCTGCCAACTTTGACACCCTCCGAAGGATTGAAAGAATTGATTTTGCCCATAAATTTTTTAGCATGAGACCACTTCTATGTTGATTACATATTAGAAAAATTTCAAGCCCAAAAGATCCACACAAATAAAACTAATTCAAAATCTAGCAACATGTGTAGTTGTGAGAAACATTTCACTTCTAGCCAATTTTGACACACTCCCAAGGATTGAATTTTTTGTGTTTTCCCATGAAATGTTTTACATGAGACTGCCTCCATGTTGATCACATGCATGCCAAATATGAAGGCCAAAATATCTACATATCAAAAGATTTTTGACATCTACCAACATGCATAGTTGTGAGAAACATTTCATTGCTGCCAACTTTGACACCCTCCCAAGGATTCAATTTTTTATTTTTTCCCATGATATTTTGGACATAAGACCATCTCTATGTTGATTATACGTGTGTTTAATTTCAAGTCCAAAAGATCCACAAAAGAAAAGAAACAAATCTAAATCTACCAACATGTGTAGTTGTGAGAAACAATTAGGGAAACGATTTCACTATTGCCAACTTTGGCACCCTGCTTAGGTCGGAATTTTTTTTAATTGACCATGAAACTATTGGCACAAGATCATCTCCATGTTGACGACATGTGTGCAAAAATTCAAGGCCAGAAGATGAATACAAATAACCATCTTCAAAATCTACCAAAATATGTAGTTATGAGAAACAATTTTGAATATCCTTTTTTGTATTCTACATGTGGCCTTGGAATTTGGCACACTTATTATAAACATAGAGATGATCTTGTGCCAAAAATTTCAAGGTAAATTAAAAAATAATCAGCCCTAGGGAGGATGTCAAAGTTGGCAGCTGTGAATGGCTCACAACTACACATCTTGGTAGATTTTGAATATCTTTTTTTGTATTTATCATCTGGACTTGAAATTTGGCACACATTTTTTTAACATAGAAATTATCTGGTGCCAAAATTTCATGGTAAATTGACAAATTTTCAGCCCTGAGGAGGGCGTCAAAGTTGGCAGCAGTGTAGTGTGGAAACGTACATAAGCAAAAAAATTCGAATTATTTTTGGACCCCACTGTACAATACAGTTAGATGATTCTCACGCGGTCAGCAATTCTTGGGTGGATAACTAACTGACCTTCTCATCTTATTATAAATTCTTGGAGGTTCCCTAGGGCATCAGTCTCTTCCAACTGCTGCTTCAGCTCATTAACAATCTCTTCCAAAATGTTGCAAATAACAGAGAAATCAGGCCGGTCTATGGGTTCAGCACTCCAGCACATCGATATCAAAGTTGCCAACGCTTCGGGACATCCGGAAGGGATCGATATTTGCTCATTCGGGCACAAATTTGCATTCCGCGTTTTACCGCCAAGAACATAGACGCATATCAAAGCGAAGCTGTAACTGTCTGTCTTTTCCAGCAAGATTTTCGGGTGATTCTCGTCACATGAAACACTTGAAGCATCGTCTTCAATCCCGTCGTCGGTGTAATCTTCCACGAGTTCTGGAGCGCTCCATTCGACAATCTGAGAACCACGAGTGTGCTGCGAAACCAAAGTGGTCCTCTTTTTGGTTTCGACTAGACCGAAGTCGACCAACTTCACCAACATCTTCGCCTCGTTGATTAGAATATTGTTTGGCTTCAGGTCGCCATGGGCGATGTCGTTGCTATGCAAGTGCTGAATACCATTGGCAATCTGCAACACAATGTCCATGGCTTCAAGCAATTTGAATGGGGCGGAACTTGTACCAATCAAGTTCGAGGCGGCGCCCTTCCTCTTTCGTACAACACTAGAGAGGTTGTCTCTGACATATTCCATAACGAGCGAACAACTTCTGTTGTCAACAGTCCAACAGTAGGTCTTAAGAATATTTGGATGATCATTGAGCGCAACTAGGGGAGCCACTTCACTTGCGAAGACATCACTCGGAACTCCTGGGAAGAGTTTCCGTGCAAGCCTGCCAGTGCTCTCATGTAAACCTGACCATAAAGTTTCGTAAAAGATTCCAGAGCACCCTTGTCCAAGAAAACGCCCCAATATCAAATCCTTAGACTTCACCCTACCCTTGTGACAAAATTGGTTGGAAGTTCCGGCACGAATTTGTAACCATATCGCCAATAGGCCGAGAGTAAATTTCCCTTGGTTGACCAAGAATGCCACTGTGTTTGAAAGGGGTTCCTGTAACAATTCGACAGTCACATACTTAGTTGCTGACCAGTCCATTCCAGATATCCTTTCCGAGTGATAAACCAACAATTGAGGGATAGCTTTCAACGCAATGGCCTTAACACCCTGAGTTCACAGTGACCTTCATTTGCACAAATTCATCGCAGAGAATGTCGTCGGTCTATCAGGAGGTTTCACTTACGAGGAGGATATTGAAGATAACGAGGAAGTTGTAGAAGTGCTCGGATCCAGGCCACGGCCTTCGACCTTCCTCCTCTTCCACACATCCTCTGCGATTCATGACAAGGCCTGACAGAACATATGCTGAGAGTTTCACAAGATAGGAGCCTACAGGTTTCTTTTGCCTCTCACAGCCATTCCCATAATATTCTTCACTGGTTAATCATAACGATAAATAAGACACGCATTCCATGCTTTTACACAAAATCTCTTCCAACAGATGGACTTCATATTCAAATGTAGTACCTTTCCCCAGCTGCTCTAGCTGCATGTCCTGCTCGGGCTGCTGTTCTTTGACAATCTCGGCCTGCTGTTCCTGCTGTTCTTTAGTAATCTCCTGCTCCATCTGGTCCTTGACATTCTCCTCATGCTCCTCCTGATCTTTAACAAAACCCTGCTCATGCTGATATTTGACAATCCCCTGTCCATGCTGATCTTTGGCAATCTCCTGCTCCCGCTGGTCTTCGACAATCTTCTGCTCCAGCTCTTCTTTGACAGTCTCGGCCTGCTCCTGCTGTTCTTTGGCAATCTCCTGCTCTGACTGCAACTTCACATTCTTCCGCTCTAACTGCTCGACATTCTCCTCCACCTGCTCAAATTGCTCCCGGTCGTGTGGCAATCTCTGGGTGATATTCTCGTTCTTGATCTCTCTAACGGTGTTGGCAGAAATATGCGATGACTCCCCTAGTGTAACTTCACCACTTACTTGCTCTGACCTGGTCTTACCGACTTTATTCTGCATCCAATCAATCGGCAAGGGCACATCCGGCTGCAGCGTGAGTTCTATCGAGCTCTTATGCGATGAATGAGCTCTGGAGTTCCAACCTCTCATCTGGCTCAAGCCATCCAACATGGAGGTTTCTCTGGGCAACGACTGCAGCGTGAGCATCCTCCTCTGCGCGTCGAAGTTGATGTTCCCAAAGGTGGCCACGCTCGTCACGTGGATCTCGCCCCCGCGCAGGTGGATGTCCACGAGCATCACCTTGATGTGCTTGCGCAGCGTGTTGAAAGCCCTGGTGACGTCGTGCGGCTCCATCTTCTCGCAGTCCACGTGCATGATCTCGTTCTGCTGACTCTCCAGCCGCTGGTAGAGCTCCGACGTGGGCGCCATGTTGGCCGTGATGAAGACCGTGTGCAGCCTGCCGCCGATGGAGTTCAGGTCGTCCACCATGGAGTCCAGGTTCTTCGTCTCGCTCCCGATGTCCTCGCCGCCCGTGAACGCCACCAGGAAGAAGTCCGCTTCCTTGTGCCTAAGGTACTCCTCCCGGATCGTCGCCATCACGGCGCCGATCGCGTCATACAGGCGCGTCTGTCGGTAGTACTTCGTGGTGTCGTCGAACTCGCGCTTGTATGCGGCGCGGATGTCGGGAAGGTGCGCGCGGAGGCTACGCCGCTCCGCGCGGCACAGCAGCTGCACGCGCGTGTTGAACGTCCACACGTAGATCACGTCGTGCGGCCGCAGGGTGTCCCCGCACTCCACGAGGTGCTCGAGATTCCTCAACAGGTGCTTGTACACGCGCTTCTTGTTGCCCGTCTCCACTCTCTTGTATGTGCTCCCGGACCCGTCCAGCAGAAAATGGAAGTTGTATGCGGGTTCGACGCTCTGGAGCAGCTCGGGGGCAAGTGAATACTCGGCCGCAGCTCGATCCACGAGCACGTTCGTCCCCTCAGCCTGGAAGGCCTTGAAGTCTTCGACGAACATCGACGCGGGGAACTCTCTCTCTCCATGGTACGTCGCATTCGTCGACCTCGTGGACAGCGGTCCGAAATGCGAAGGTGAGGACATGCCGATTCCCTTCGATGAACGCGAGGAAGAGGACATGCCGATCCCCTTCGATGAACGCGAGGAAGAGGACGATTCTGCAACCAAGGGCTTCGACTCAAGGGCTTAGCAAACAAAAACCAAACAGAACCTAGTACTCGACAGGAGCAGAAATATGCGATGACTCCCCTAGTGTAACTTCACCACTTACTTGCTCTGACCTGGTCTTACCGACTTTATTCTGCATCCACTCAATCGGCAAGGGCATATCCGGCTGCAGCGTGAGTTCTATCGAGCTCTTATGCGATGAATGAGCTCTGGAGTTCCAACCTCTCATCTGGCTCAAGCCATCCAACATGGAGGTTTCTCTGGGCAACGACTGCAGCGTGAGCATCATCCTCTCCGCCGCGTCGAGGGTGTTGTACCCATAGTTGGCCACGCTCGTCAAGTGCATCTCGTCCCCACGCTGGTGGATCACCACGAGCTTCACCTTGATGAGCCCACGCAGCGTGTTGAAAGCCCTGGTGATGTCGTCCGGCTCCGTCTTCTCGCAGTCCACGTGCATGATCTCGTTCTGCTGACTCTCCAGCCGCTGGTAGAGCTCCGACGCGGGCGACATGTTGGCCGTGATGAAGACCGTGTGCAGCCTGCCGCCGATGGAGTTCAGGTCGTCCACCATGGAGTTCAGGGTCTTCGTCTCGCTCCCGATGTCCTCGCCGCCCGTGAACGCCACCAGGAAGAAGTCCGCCTCCTTGTGCCTAAGGTACTCCTCCCGGATCGTCGCCATCACGGCGCCGATCGCGTCATACAGGCGCGTCTGTCGGTAGTACTTCGTGGTGTCGTCGAACTCGCGCTTGTATGCGGCGCGGATGTCGGGAAGGTGCGCGCGGAGGCTACGTCGCTCCGCGCGGCACAGCAGCTGCACGCGCGTGTTGAACGTCCACACGTAGATCACGTCGTGCGGCCGCAGGGTAACCCCGCACTCCACGAGGTGCTCGAGATTCCTCAGCAGGTGCTCGTACACGCGCTTCTTGTCGCCCGTCTCCACTCTCTTGTATGTGCTCCCGGACCCGTCCAGCAGAAAATGAAAGTATGCGGGTTCACCGCTCCGGGGCAGCACTGAATACTCGGCCGCAGCTCGCTTCTCGAACACGTTCGTCCCCTCAGCCTGGAAGGCCTCGAAGTCTTCGACGAACATCGACGCGGGGAACTCTCTCTCTCCATGGTACGTCGCACTCGTCGACCTCGTGGACAGCGGTCCGAAATGCGAAGGTGAGGACATGCCGATTCCCTTCGATGAACGCGAGGAAGAGGACGATTCTGCAACCAAGGGCTTCGACTCAAGGGCTTAGCAAACAAAAACCAAACAGAACCTAGTACTCGACAGGAGCTCGCCGGCTCATACTCATGGCAGTTGGCGATGAAGTCACTTCAGTAATTAGATCTCGTTCGATCTTCCGCGATTAAGTACCATCTCAAAGGAACAACGCCATGACCTCGAATCAGCACTAAGGTCTGCGGTCAAATAACAAGCTTCCACTGAAGTCATGAACAGGTTTCTAACAGAAGTGAAAAGCAAACAAACAACTAAGAAAGAGGACCCGAGGGAGAGGACATTGATAGAGAACTACTCATTGCAGAGCAAAATGAGAGTTCGGAGGCGGCCATGGAGTCTCCGAGTTTCACTGAGAAAAGGCTTTCCATCATCATTCCCAAGAACTTAGGGCCAGTTTACATTACGGTGGAGAAGTCTTCCGGTCATGAATTCTAGGGGAATTCTGAAATTTGATTGGCCAAGAGTGACGCTCTTCTCCGATGGGGATTTACACTACGGCCAAGAGTCCTCCGGTGGAGAACTTTGTGCATGGATGAAAAAATGACATGGCTGCCAATGTGGCAACACTTTTTGGAGGGGAGGTTCTCCGGAGGTCAAGTTTCTTGGGCGAGCTCAGAGCCTCGGACAAGAAACATGGCCTCCGGAGAACTCCCTTGCCTCAAATAACCATGTCTTGGGCATGCCTTCTTGACCAACCGGTGCACTTCTTCACCAAGTTAGTGTAAACATGCCCTTAGAGCATTGCCAGCAGTAGGCCCACGCACATGATTGAGAAATTGGTTTAGAATATGCCACCGAATTTGGTTAAGAATTTGGTTCAGAATTGGGCAAACCCACACATGGTTTAGAATTTCCCCACCCCCCTCACCTTGTTTACCCCGCCCTTGCCTCGGTTTTAACCCTCCAAAAATATTTCTCTTCTCTATTTATCTTGATTTCAGAGCTCTATTTCTCTTCTTTGTTTCTCTTCTTTGTTTCTCTTCTATGTTTCTCTTGCAGGGTTTCTCTTGCAGCTGATTAACCCCTAAGTTACCGTGATAGTTTTACACCAAAAACACTTCAAAATTGTTGGATTCTAGTGCAATGAACAAGGAAGGAAATAAAAACTTTGATTTCTAGTTCTGACCGTAGGATCTCAATTAAGGCTCATCAAGTAGTATACACACAAACTTTCATAAACTTTGACCACACGGATTGAAAGATTATAGTGTTTGAAGTCAAGCAAATGGTTCATATTTGTCCCTTCATTATGTGGATCAGTAGACTTTGGCTTCACTTGGTGTCAAAATTTTGCACTACACAAGGTCAAAATCCATTACCATCTTGTTAAGCATGATGTTAGTTCCTTACACACCAATTTTTAGAGGTAGAGGAGGGGTGTAGCATATTCAAAACAATTGTGCAAGGAGTGGAGGTTCGAAATTTGTTAATTCACACTTTAATTTTTTGTGATTTTTATATGTTTTAGATTGATAATTCGAATGGTCAACATGAAGGTTTACACCACATATTGTTGTGGAAAAAATATAAAATATAAAATATAAAGATATCTAGGATTTATGTGGAAAAGAAGAAGTTTTTTTGGTACCTTGCCCAACAATGAGTGACAATGTGTGAAAATGTTTGACTTGAGTTGGTATTCTATTTTTCACTAAAGACAAGAACTTTTTTTGACAATATGAAGGGGAACAATATTACTTGGGAGTATTGAAAATCTCACATTCAATAGAGTGTCCTAGCATAAGTTTTTAGAGGTGCCCGAGGTGCCCGCTCTCCCCATTTGAAATTCAAAACCCTATAACTTTTTCATCAAATGTCCAATTTAGGAAAAATTTATTTTCCCTCTAAGGTCTTGGTAATGCCTTTCTATGGTAAGAATTTCAAAGAGGAATGTTGGAAATTGAAAGCATAGGAGCGTGACCAAACTTTCAAAAAGCCCATTTTTGACACTTGGTCCTTTAGAGGTTAAACTTTTTGGATTTTCAGGTTTGAATTTGGAGCTCCATATGCAATTTATTCCATTTTTATTCTAATTGATTTTCGTGTTTATGTTTAAGCTTTGTTCATTGCTTCTTTCTCCCATTTTGAACTTTTTTGGAAAGGTTCTGTCCCTGTAAGAATACTAACTGTTAAAGTAAAAGTCAACCTAGAAACGATCAGTAGTTTCTATATCTGCATAAGGTAAAAGGAACTTATGTTTCTATATCCGCTCAAAGTAAAGTGAGCTTATAGTTTACAATACCTTCTTTGGTGGGAGGAAAGTATATAAGGCAACTCTCCTACAGAGTTGAAGACACTTTTCCATAGCTAATATATTTAATATATATTTGTGGTATTTGCTCTCTCTTATATTTTGGTTTCCGTAGAATTTGTAGCTCTATTTCCTTACGGTATATAGCTCCATCTTAACACTAACACTGAGTGAGGAGTGTGCAATTTTCATAAGTGGAATTTCATGCCGTAGTTTCGATCATGCAATCACTAGTTTACAATTTAACATGAGTATTACAATGTTCCCGTGCATTTACATGGTGCTTTCTCTTCTCTTATGTGCCATAGGTGCTTCTACGCTACAATGGACCCTATTCTCGTTGGTGCGGTTCCAATTATCTGGATGGTCCTGTCAATGTTAGGAGGCAATTCCACAATGCCACTAACAAGTCCCATAGTACCATTTCCTGTGTTGAGCACCCCAAGGTCAACGACCTGATTGTCAATGGACACTACAAGTTTCGTTCATTTTCTTCCCTTTTTATGCTTTATAGCCACAGAGAATATTTATTCCCCACGGCTGTGGTGGGTGGTGCCCAAGCAAGAAACTCATTGGAGGTACGTCGAGCCACTAGTTTGGGCACAAACTGAGGAATCTTTTTATTGGAGACACATGGAAAACTATAGAATGAGCCCTCAAGCGTTTGATGAATTGGTTGCCCTTTTAACACCTTATGTGCAATCATAAATTATAAACCCGGTTAGGCCCCAATTGGAGATGAAGAAGATTGTTGTTGTAGTAGTATATAGGCTTGCTCATGGTATATCTCCAGACATCATGGCCGATCGCTTTCAGGTTGGAGGTTCCACCATTTGCAAGTATGTGCACATAGTCTCTGACATCCTATGTGACAGAAACAAGTTGTTCAGTACATGCATTAAGAACACACATTCCTCTCTCTACGCGACCAGATACAAGTGTCACTCCTTCCGAAGGTGACTTCTTCAACAGGAAGAAGTTTCATTCCATTGTTGTACAAGATGTTTGTGACTCGAACAAGATTTTCTGGAATGTGTGCGCTGGTCAACCTGGTGATGTTCACGATAGGGGTCAATTCAAAGTGTCAAGCTTGTATAGTGGCCTTCGGAGTCGCGCTATTTTGCAAGCGCCAGTCGTGGATGTCCGAGGGAAGCTGTGCACTCCATACTTGATAGGTGATTCTGCCTATCCTATCCGTACTTATTTGCAAAAGAACTAGAGGCCTACACGGGATGAAGAGAAGAAGAGGTTCAATAATGCTATGAATTCCGGTAGGATTGTTATAGAGAATGCATTTGGGTCTCTCAAGAATAGATGGCGTATTCTTAAGAACTTTAACTCTAGAGTTGACAGAGGAGCTAGGATAACTGTAGCTTGTTGTTGGTTGCATAACTTTTGTGAGCAACAAAACTTACCAGAATCAGGAGGTCATTATGCACGGATTCTAGATACTGAGCGTCGATTTGACAATATTAGACTATCGACTGTTCGTGAGGTAGAGAGAGCAAAAGAAGATGGCGAAGCTTTGAGAGAGAAGTTGTTTGAACAGTGGGTTCTTCAAAACCCGTTGCCTTGAAATCCATATTATCACAGTGACAAACTTCGGGTTTTTTAAATATTTTAATTCATTATCAATATTAGCAAATAAAGCAATGGATTTTTTAAAGCAATGGCATTTCTTTAAAGCAATTTTAAATCTTTAAAGCAAGTGTATATTTTAAAATTAGAGTCGTGAACTTCCGTAACCTAGGTTACCTAGGTTTGCTTATTGTTTTTCTTTGCAACTTCACTTTGATGTTGTTTTATTACAAAAATATACATTACAGTAACGTTCAATTGCTATGGTTAAAGTATTGATTGAAATATTTTCTTTGACATTTCATTTTTAGGCTCTAGCTATTTTTATCGTGCTCTTTTACTTTGTACCTTTACTTTTGTGCTTTTACTTTGATAAATATGTAGTAAAGTAAAAGAAATTGTTATTATATAATTTGTTGCGGTCTCTAATATTATACTATTGAATATATATGTTAGTGCTAAATATATTTCCTTCTCTCTTCTCTCATTTGGATTGCGAGTTGTTAATTTTACAAAACTACGTCCATCATAGACGAAGGTGAGCCTTTAAATGTCCACCAAAAACAAACAGAGCCGAAAAAAAGGGATTGGACGGACGAGACTTTTGACTTCCTTCTGGCTCTCGTTAAAGAGAAGTTTATAGAAATGGCGGTAAGAAGATCTCAAGGGATAATTGGACTAGTTTTGCCAAGACACTAAATGAATCATTTCCTAACGAGCCTGGACGATCATTTAAGCATTGCAGAGATAAGTTCCAAAGTATGAAAACGAAGTACAAGGAAAAGAAGCGTGACACGGAACAGACAGGAGCTGCCCCATCAACGTGGCCATGGTATTCTTTCTTCGATGATATGTTCAGGGGCACCGCAAATGTGGAAGGTAATTGATTCTTCTTACAGTTTACTAAGCACTCGCTTGAGATATTGTATTTATACTAAATTTTGATTTTTTAACAGAGTTCTCCATGCTTCTGTATGTTGTATAGGCGTACCGGGTGCTTGCGATCAAGGCGATATCAATAGGGAAGTTCATAACCTAAGCGATGAAGAGGTGGCTCCGAGTTCAACGCAGGCATCCTCACCGATTGGAGCCTCTAGGGCTGGACCGTCCAACCCCCCGTCTCTCCTCGTACAAGAGCAGAGAAACAACCATAAGCTCCTGGACAACTGAATCGGAGCGGCGTGAAGCGTAGGAGGAGGGGGAATTGTAATACAATTTTTATAACGGAATTGTAATTCAATTTTTATAATGGAATGTAAGACATTTTTTGAGCAGATTGTAAAACATTTATTGTAAGGTGTATAATTGTACGTTTAATTTCTACTTATTCTCTACGTTAAAGGGGTTAAATGACAAAAACTCATGTTAATCTTTGAACGTCAATGGGCGTTTGTGGTATCAATTTATGTCATAATTTGTTTTTTTAAAATAAATATATGATTTACTCTACACTATCCATCAGACACAAAAATTCTTTCATCAGATGTAGTAAATTTGACGAGGACACAAGTCATATCACATGTTTGTATTCCATTTGGATCAATAATCCCCCCGGACATGTGTTATTGTCTATCCATCCATTTCTTTTAATATGCAACATCAAGTTAACCCCTACAAGTCCATACCATTTTAGAGGAATCTCTACTTGGTTGATTAGAAAGTGAGAAGATGAACTAATTGAAAATGTAACCATAGGATCTTCTTCTCAACTTCTAAGAAATGATGTGGTGAAATTTTTGTGAAGTTTGACCTTACAGACTGAAAGATAATTGTAGTCAAAGTATACATTTTAAGACCCCGTAAGTACACTTGAATCTTTTGGGGTTAATTAGCATGTTCATGTTCTTCAAAATGTCACCCTTCTTGGCCACATGAAAGATAAGTACCCTAAGCCCCTCTTTTCCACATGAAAGAAAACCACATAAACTTAGTAGGTAATGAAAGGTGGTTGGGAACTTGCGTGAATTTCGTGAGGGATGGTAAAACAAAGGCCGGTTATGGGAAAATTTTGTGAAGATTTACTGTCAAACGTACCAAAAACATCTCGAACATACACGACGATATGGCCAACATGTCAGTGGACGAATTTCAATAAAGTGCTCCTCAAAACAGGGGTCCGGTCCCTGAAAACTGTAATCTGGGTGCATGTGCGGAGACCTAGTGATCATCCAAGAGTACGTGACCCTGAATAAGGTAGTTATGCCTAAAACCGCCAATGTCCCATGGCCGCCAGCTACTTTTTCACCAAAAACCGCCACTATTTGCACATGTAACCAACTCTCTATTTTTAATGGTGGGAGAAAAGGCTAGGGTGGCATGAATTGGATGCACACTTGCTGGTTTTAGGAAAATGGGATCTTCTAGACTTATTGTACATGCAAGAGTGGAGAAAATGGAATATTTCTAGAATTAGTTTAAGGTTGACTCATTGCCGGTTTTTAGTTGTTATGCATGCGGTTTTAGGCTATTTGTGGGAGGGTCATAGCCCCCACCTACTGACGATGACCCAACATTCTTCACATGGATCTTTGAAAAATCATAACTAATTCACATTTAATCGAAAAAATATAAAATCACTTGGGTTGAATTTGTAAGTCTATCGGCTACTACTGAAAAATAAATGTAATATTGTTTGGGCTTTCCATACATACACATTGCTTAACTTGGCGGTTTTAGGCATAACTACCTTAGATCATTTACGGGGGCTAAAAAAAAGTATGCGGAGGTAGTAAGGTAGAGGCACCCAATTCCGATCACTTAAGCCAGTTGGGGACTCAAATACATTGTATGTCAGAAACATTCATGTAGAAAGATGCGGAATTAGGAATGAAACTCAACAAATACTTTTTCAAATTTAATCTCAAAGATTTGCAATTGATATGGAATTTAGTAGCCCAAAAACCACCGGAGCCCATTATCAAACTCTAGAGAAGGTGAGATTTGGTGCCCTCCTTTGCCCTATGCCAAAAAGTGAGAGTGAATAAAAAGAGAGAAGACAAGCCAAGGATAACCAACTCATGGAGGTAGCCAATGCCAATCGGCCTTATTCGACTTTTGAGGCAAGGCCACCAATGAGAGGTTAATTGAGGTGGAGCAACCCAAAATTGCACACTTCATGACCCAATGTCGATAATGAGTGGAGTTTTCAGATTTTGAGTTATCAATTTTGGGTCACTTCATGCACCATTTCATACATTTACCATTTTCATGCACCATTCCATGCATACTTTACTAATCAGAATTGGGCGGCCAATCGGAATTGGGTGCCTCTACCTTATATGGTAAACGCCCCAACAGCCCTCTGCTTCTAGCCGAGGATGTCCGGTTCCACCTAAAATTCAAACGATAGAGTTTTCTTGAAAGTGCTTCCCCAAGAGGAAAGCGAGTATATTAGTGGTGCCAAACATGATGATTTTTTTTTTATGCCAGAGAATAGACTTCCAAATCTCATATTGTACTTGTTTTTTCTACACCGATGAGATGCATGGCAATTAATGCTCTTGGGCCCTACCTCATGCAAGCTAAAGCTAATACATAGCACCCCAAGGTCCCAAAAAGTTGACTGGTGGTTCCCCACACCTTTCCCAAGCCAAGTCACGCCTAGGGCAAATTGACCCCTCGTTGGTACTTACCCGAGGGGGCCACGAGGTGGTAGGGCCAAACCTGGCCCCTATTTTGTTTTTGGATGGGGCCCTATTTATAGCAAGAGAGGATCCTAGAGAGTAAACAATGGCCACAGGCTCCAAATTTATCCAAAAAATCCAAAAAACCCAAAAAAACCTCTGGACCCCCCAAAATAAGAGGGCCAGAAAAATGACCCCATGCAATTAAGACAGGCCCACCTCGGGTAAGTACCAACGAGGGGTCAATTCGCCCTGGACGCCAAGTCACTATGTGCATGTGGTCCAGCTACTAGTATAAACCCAAACAGAAGACCTAAGATTCGGGGTGACATTCGGGGTCACCCTCCTTACTTACAGGAAAACTCTGATGACCCCCAACTGTGGTATCTTTTGTCAAACATCCGTCATGTCCAGAGCTTCTCTTGAGAGATCTCACCTATTGGCATGTGCAACGTTGATGAGTTAGAACTGATAAGCGGAGTTTTGGTGAGTTTGCTTGAATAGATTCATCATAGACGGGTCGCTTGGTTCAGCTTCAAAGCGGCGAGTATGAATTCCTGGAGCTAGATTTCCACCCGTGGTCGCTGAACTTTCTTCAAGAGCTCATTTGAACGATCAGGAACATAGCACCGACTACATCGCTCAGGTACAATATGTGTGTTCAATGTTTTATTTGTGTTGAAATCTTGATCACGGTGTGGGGGCTGCTGCATCATTTGGGAGAATTTGCGTGTTCCGGGCCTCAGTGTTAAGACTTGAACTTCATCAAGAACGTGTGTATTTCTTTTGAAGGAGTGCAGTTGGAGAGTACAAGTGACTAGAGATGCTCCGAGGTTGCAAACGAGACGGTTTACTTTTTCTGTGCAACCCTAGATAAGATTTTCGCCATGGCAAGTCTTGATTACATCGAGCTTGCGCAGCCATGGTCTTCCCTGAGGTTGTGCCGGGAGCTTCAGAGGAAGTTTCCTGACTTTCGCGGATGCCAACTGGAGCTCATAAGGCACCTCTGCGCTGATGCCTGCGAATCCGAGGATTATCTGGACGGTGGCTGGGATGCCTGGAAGAGGACGACCATCTGCTTAAACTCTGAGAGCATACCGCGTCATGTTTTTCCTGCGGAATGCCCCGAATGTGACCATGTGGCGAAAATGATGAAGCTCAACAGGGAGGAGCGCGATGAAGGATTGATGCTCAAAGTTATAATCCAGAGTAACATTGTGCCACGCGGGTCTTTTTTGGAAAGACTGCAGGAGTTAGAACTCCATTGGTCGCTCTTTAAAATAAGATTCGTGCTGATGGGAACCTGGTCTGTTAGTAAACGGGGTTTTTTTCCTAAAAGCATCCTGGACCAAGCATGTGAGGCCCGGAATGCGTCCTTGATGGAGAAGGTGAATGAGTGGAGGAAGGAGAACAAGGGGCGATGTTGCTTGGCGAAGCATTTGGAATTAGACCTGGATGATGACCCGAAGTGTGTGACACCACTGGCCGCCCTCCGAGAGATACCTGTTGCAGAAGTAAAGGAAGTGATGTTGCTTGGTAAAGGGAGCGAAGGGAGCGTTCACCAGGTTCTGTGGCGCAATAGGTCTTGTGCCAAGAAGAAATGGCGTAGCGAAACTGATTTTGAGAAGGAACGCAAGGTTGCGTTGAGTGTTGTGCATCCAAATATAGCCACTTCCTTTGGCTGGTCTGACAAGGACGTCGACGACAATGGAGAACCGGTCCACTGTTCGCTCATGGAGTTGATGACCGAGGATCTCTCTCGTCTTGCTGTCAAGAGGGATGTACAAACATCCGCGCTTCTTTCACGAGTGGACTCGCTTCATGTCTTGCTGCAAGTTGGAATAGCTATGGAGTACATGCACACCAAGAATGTGGTACATGGGGACTTAAAGCCCGACAACATCCTCATTAGTTACATCGAGGTATCAGAAAACGAAAGGTATCTCCTTGTCAAAGTGGCCGATTTCGGTTGCGCCCAATTTTTCCGCCCTGGCCAAGACTTACAAATTCTCGGACCCATCGGTACCAATGAATATTCAGCACCTGAAGTCCTAGGCCTCCAGCATGGTTTAGGAGGAAGGAGGAATTTCCAATATCCGGAGAAAATGGACGTCTACAGTTTCGGTGCTGTGGCTTATGAGGTTTTGACAGGGCACAAGGTCCGATATGGCGGCCGAGCGTTGCGTGGCAAGGATGACAAGAGGAGGATCATTAATGGTGAATTGCGACTGAAAGATTCCAAGGAATGGAAAAAATTGATCAAGGAACACAGATTCCCTCTTGAACTGATCAAGCTTGTGGAGAACTGTTTGGAGTTGCGTCCCGAGGACAGGCCAACTTTCTGCGATATCTTGTCGACTATTAAGAAGTGCAAGTCGACAGTAAAATGGGTGCGCATTCGTTCCTGAAAGTGGCTTGTTGTTTATTCAATTTACGTTTGTGATTTTAACAAAAACTTTCAGAGAATCTTTTATGATCAAAATCTTGTTGGAATTAGGAGATGTCTGAAGGATCGCAGCTTATGCCAAGTTACGATGGTGATTCAAAGGTTGGTTGGTATTAACACTGGCATCCATGTGCTATGACAGGAACAAAGAGCTGCTGCCATCTCGAGAATTCTCGTCCTGGCATTGTTACTCTTGGCCTTTGTCTATTATTTCACATGAGGTTCCTGTAGATTCTCGATCCTTGCTAGTATAGACAACTCGTGAATTTAGACTAGTCGTTCAAATACAACAGAAACGCTTTGGGGGGAAATATATCAGGCTAGAGCGTGGTTGGATTTCAAGTTTTGCACTTTCGTGCGTTTCCAGTTTCACCTTCATTGACAACATTGTTGATCATGATCGGCCGTTTCCAAATTCAGGAAGTTAGGTCTAGATAAAGAGAAAATTGAATCCAAATCACGAGGAGCAAGAGCTGGGACTGTGAAAGATCTCAGGAACAGCCGGAAGTGATTGTCGGTTTGGCTGGCATCAACTGTCCTGGATGAATTGTAGAACAAGCCTCGGTCACTCACTTCTGCCAAAAGAGGATTCATACCGCAAAAAGGGCCAAATGTGGCAAGTAACATGAGGAATCACGTACCATACATGATGAGTTTGGAAGGTTTGGAGGTCAGACAGAGGAAGGCCACTAACAACTCTGTTATTTTTTAATGTAGGCTCGCGTTCCATGTGTACAATTTTTACAGCAGTTCTGATATGATTTGTCGCAAAGAGTATGTTGCTACTGTTCACAAAACCTACAAGTCTAAAGTTTTAGCCTCTTCTTATTTGTCGAGAGGTGACCATACTATGGCTATCTAGCATCTGTCAGGACGATTTTACAATACTAGGTACAGGAAAACATTGAGCCGTGGCAACAATTTGCTCAAGCCTCCTCAATGCGATCACGTCCTTTAACACATTAAGGACGAGCCCTCTAACCGAGTGACCAAAGATTTCGAAGACTTTTGACCTTGCTCGTCGCAAAAGGGTTAACGCTCTGTACCTCCTCATTGCAATCACTTCCTTTAATGCTCTGTACCTCCTCAATGCGATCACGTCCTCTAGAGCTCCGTACCTCCTCAATGCGATCACGTCCTTTTATTGCTCTGTACCTGAAAGAACCCACCGGGTTTTGAAACATGCGCAGAGCGCTGAGGGTTACAAGCAAGCGGCCGAAGCCCAGGCCTGGCCGAAACCGGGGGAACGACGGCCCGAGTCGGAGAAGATCGTTCATAGCTCTCTACCTCCTCAATGCGATCACGTCCTTGAATGCTCATTTGGTACAGACCATCGATCAGAGAGCAGTCTGCGTCCAAGTACAAGCCTGCCAGGAGCTCATTCGCGACCTCGTTTTTGTCGGCGCCGTACGCGGCAATCCTGGTGGTGTGGATCTTGCCGCCTTTGTTCTGCTGCACCACGAGGTAGGACTTGATGAGGGAGCGGAGGGTGTGGAACGCCCGGCTGATCGCAGCCGGCTCGGTGGTCTCGCAGTCGATGAGATTCATCTCGCTCCGTTGACTCTCGAGTCGCTTGTACAGCTCCGAAGTATGCAGCATGTTGGCGGTGATGAAGATCGTGTGCAGCCTGGCGCCGATTCCCTGCACGTTCACCATCATGTCATCCATAGACGTCCGGCTTCCTTGGTCCTCCCCGTCGGTGAAGAGCGTGAGGAAGATGTCGGAATTCTTGTTCGCCTGGTACTCCGGGCGGACCCTGGCCATCACCGTCGCGACCGCGTCGTGCAAGTGGGTGCCCCAGCTATCGCTCCCCGAGTTGAGCTCCTTCTTGTACTGTGAGTGAATGGAATCCAGCTGCGCATGAAAGCTCTTCTTCTCCACCCGGCACAGCAGCGTCGTCTTCCTGTTGAACGTCCACACGTAGATGATGTCATCCGGCAGCATGGGCGTGTCTGCGCCCGTCACCAGCTGCTCGAAATTGTTCAACAAGTACTCGAACACGGGCTTCTTGTCGCCCGTCATCACATTTGACTTTGTGCTGAACGACGCGTCCAGCATCATGTGAAAGAACGCGATGCCGCCGCTTGGGTGCAGGATGCTGTGCTGCGCCACCACGACGTCGCCGTTGCTGTTGGTCGCAGTAGCCTTCCAGCTGCTGTAAAACACCGATGGGTCCAAAACCGACTTGGACACCGACGCGCTGCTAGACGTTCCAGCCAATGCAACCACTCCGAAATTTTTCCGCTTCGACGCCATCGCGGTGAAATCCACAGAAACTACGCCAACTATCCAACACCCCCTGAATCTCTCTCTGCGTACAATTATCAATCACTCCGAAGCCTGGTCTGAAAGTACTAGAACAACCGCTCAAAATCCATGAAACCGCGTGTAAGTGAACAAAAGGAACGTCACATTCAAATCCGGCTCCCTCGTGATAGATCTGGATGTCTACATCGATGCATCAGTGCACATGAAATTATACTCTAGTGAGCTCCTCGCGAAGGTGTCGGCCAGTGTCGGCATGGTGAGCGCCTCCCACTGGAGCGGCCCACTTGCAGGTTCCAGGAGTTGACGCAGAAGTCTGCCCACTCGGATCCTGGGAACGAGATACCGTATTGGACCTTTCCCGGTCTGGCGCATGCCACGTTGGGGCGGTCCACCCTCGCCACGAAGGGCGGGTCGCCTCCTTTCGACGGCCAGGGAGAATTGACCCCTCGCTCATCCTTACCCGAGGTGGGCCCCGTCATAATTGCATGGGGTCATTTTTCTGGCCCTCTTATTTTGGGGGTTTAGAGGAATTTTTAGGATTTTTTTTTGACAAATTTGGGGCCTACGGCCATTGTATATCCTACGGAATCTCCTCATGCTATAAATAGGTCCCCATCCAAAAACAAAATAGGGGCCAAGTTTGGCCCCACCACCTCGTGGCCCTCTCGGGTAAAGATGAGCGAGGGGGTCAATTCTCCCTAGCCTCCTTTTGACCAGCTCCCTTCTCGCCCTACCTCCCAGGTACGCGCTTCTTGCCCGATACCCGGGCTCCCTATCCAGGTCTTAGCCGCCGCCTTTGCCTATGGCAGGGTTAGTAGGGACTCCAGAACTCATCGGCTCTAGAACATTGAGTCCAAATGTCCAAACCTCACCACCAACTCAAACCCCCAAAGGACATCTTACTTTGATTACCATTATCTTTCAATCCGTACGGTCTAAATTCACAATTTTTTTACTACATCCTCTCATATAAGTTTTGAAGAAGATCCTACGGTTACTTTCTCAAAAAATCTAGTCTTGGTAGTTTTTAATCAAAGGAGTAGAAATTCCTGTTAAATTCCTTGGTCCTTTATAAGCTAGCAATTAAACAAATACTTATGAATTACATAGGTCTATAAATAAAGAAAGGAAACCTCAATAACATCATTCAAGTGTATAATTATTGCACATGACATTGTAATTCTAATTAATCATGGACTTCAATGCTATATAAAATCAACACAACTTCAAATTTATTGCACGAACTTTTGATGGTCACAGTTTTTGCAAGAAACCGATGTTGCACCTCCTTCCACTAGAGTCTTTGTAGCACAAATCTCACAAGTAATTTTTGGAAGTTTGCAAAAGATGGCTCTCTTTTGTTTTGAATGTAATATATTAAGCATATGGGAGGGCCGCTTGAAAGGAGGTTGTGAAGCACCTCTTTTAACACTCTCTGATGCCACAATCTTTTTCCCATGTCCCATCCTTGTGCGTTTAACATTCTCTTGTATAACAAAGATAGATATATGGCGAGGAAGATCAATAGATTAAGTGGCAAGCCTCTGGTACGTAAAAGGCTCAAAAAATGAACTACAAAAACTTTGAAGACTATGTACCTTGTGTTTCTCCTCATCCTCGGTATAGTCTCCAATAGAAGCTTTCACACTTTGTAACAAAGTCTCTGTTTCTTTAATTGCACCCAACAATTTCACACTTGTATCATCTGATTTTGAATGTCCACCAACCTCTACTCCCATGATTGTTGGAGAGATTGGTGCTACATAATAATATTGTTTTCCATTGGCATCATCTCCTCTACAACTTCATTCTCCCTTGACATTTTAAAATATTCTTTAACAATGCATTGCACCTCCAAAATATGTTTGCAAGTAGAATTTTGATCCGGACAATCACAAAAGTGTGTGTTTAAAGACACATTATACCACATGCCATCATTACTCTCACTTTGAATATGGAATAATAAATGTGCCTCATCCACCACTTGTAACACATTAAAAGCAGCCAATACATAAGCTATAAAAATCCTCTCTCCTCCTTTCAAATGACGTCAATGTCGTCTATCATTCCCCTTTCTTGAAAACCTCTCCAAATCACCTATATGTCAAAGATATTAGTTATATATCAACATCAAACAAGAAATGAAAGATTATTTGAAAGATATAAAATAACAAAAATAATCACTGATGCGTTGTGTCATCTTGAATTGATTCAAGACAGCCAGTTGCCCAATGCGGGTGTCATCTTTTGCAATCCCAACAATGGCTACAATGAGGTCTCAAAGAGACTAGTTGACCTTGCCTGTAACAAAGTGTATTTTATCAATTCCCAATGGCGTTTGACGTGATTAGTGGTATACATACCACCATAAGAAAAAAGTCTGCCAAACTTTGGCCATAATCTTCACCAAGGCACACTTAAACCAGCCAACCTGTAAATATGTATGGTCTGAAAAAAGGTATGTGCTCAAATTCCTTTACAAAGCTGGTCAAATTTTCATCAAAATGATTTTCATCTAGACAGTTCATCAAAACATTTCACGCCTACCAACTCGGTCTTTATCTGCCATTGGAACTTGTGTGAAAAGATTCTCACTCGATGCTTTTATAACATGGAAGTGACATTAAAGAACTCTTCCCGCTATTTGCACTCTATTTTCCCCTTCCATAGTCCAACAATAAAGATTGTTATCAACCACATTGGTGATTGCGGTTAACCACATGTTAAATTTGTCAATGACAATTGCGGACAGGCGTACTTCACCAATTGAAGTAAACACATGCTTTAGAGCTAACTCTAAAGCAATTCCCTCATGACCATCTTAAACATTGTTGCTACATAACATATAGAAAATTGGAAGCCCTTTTCCATCTTGGTTTGGAACAAGTGCGGCATAAAGACGCAACCCATATTGGTTTATTTTGAATGTGGAATCCAGGCCCCAGGGCCCATGAATTATTTGGAGAAAATCTTTCTACGATTGATTTCATAAACTCAAATTGAATAAGAACTACAAATGGCCTTTTCCTCGGGTCAATCTCTGTTGGCGCATAAGGTTGATAATAAATATCTCTCCCTTAAGCTTATAATCTAGTGATCTCAACTTAAGCAGCCTCCCAATCGTTTTTGCAAAGAGAGTCTTTACAAAATACAGTGCACATGAATAAAATTCAATAAGAATGATGTTCAAATCTTAAATCACTTTCACAAAAAGTAAAAAAGAATATAATATCACTTACCATTTATTCTCATTGAATACGCAAGTACTTGGACTTCAGTCTTGATAATATGAAATCGGTGAGTGGTGCATTCTAATTCCCTAACACTCTGACGAAACAGCTCTTGATCTCATTCTGATGTTGTCGCCACCGCTGCTGTAGAGTACATATACTTCAAATTTTCCATGGCCCAAGATATAATATAGCGGTGAACGGGTAAAGGGAAACTATTAGCATCAAAACCCGGTTGATGCCCATTGTGTTTTGTGTGCACATACATGGAAACATGCACTTTGATTTTTAGCTCATCACTTGAAATTTCCTATACCATTCTAGATTCCAATGTCTTAATTTTGAAAACAACAATTGCATAGCCTAGATTTCCTCTCCCGTTTGGAATTTTTATCTTGCAATGGTTGTGCATCAACTCTCTAATTGTGAGCACGGTTTTTGTTTCCACCTCTATGAAACCGATAGAATGTCACTGTATGCCGTTTGAACTTAAAGCACTTAGAACGCCTTCTAAGTACAATGTATTGCAAACATAGTGCATCAAGAGTGGCGTTTAAATCCTCATGGGGAATAGTATAAATTTAATCCCACCATTTGGATACTTGACATTTTTGAGAATATTGAAGGCAATTTTGTATAAATGATGAATGTATCCCACCCACATGAATATTTGTGTTCTACCGAGTTCAAATTGCATTAACGGTTGTAGTTAATAATAAATGTTTGTCATCGGCATTGATAAGTGCCTTCTCAACAATGCCCCTCATGCCCTTGATTTTCATCACATTGTCATTCCTCCCATTGCCTCTCATACTTTGCACTCTCATCATATTCCGGAGGTTCAAAATAGGAGTCTTAGAATGTTGCATTAAAGGAAGATAAACCACCATCTTCATGCACACCAATAAGGAACTCCTCTACTCCAAGCAAATTTTCTACATCATCTTCAAAATTAGAGGAATAGAATACATCTCCATCTGGAAGCTCCTCATTGGTCTCCATACTCAAAGTTCTCAAATTTCCATGAAAAAATCTAGAATAAAATACACACATATCGACACACACACTTTAAAGGAATATATGCAAGAAATATGTAGAACCCTACATTGAAAGAACCTTGGCCCTATCCACCTAACCCTAAATCAAAATTTAACCCTAAAATGTTATTGGATATTGAAGAAGAGAATTAGTTTGTTCACAAATCAACTCCATTCCTCGCTGGCTGGGTTCGGCAGGACCCCGGGGTGGCATACAATGCTGATTCGTTTGGTTTGACCTGCATGGCGACGATTCGGTTTCACATGGTGGCGCGGCCAATAGGCTGTGTGGCCATGCAAATCTATGATTCTTTTCCATCATTCATTTGTGCTGGTGGTATTCTGTTCAACCTTTGTCCTGTTGGTATTAGAGTTTTCCTGAAAGTGCTTCCGGAAAAGGCAAGTCAGGAGGAATATGGTGCCAGGTAGTATGAGATGTATAAACGGAAAGAAAGAGAGCATGAGGAAATTTCATATTGCCTTTTTCTGCACCAATGAAATGTTTTGCAATTAATGTTCTTGGACCCTACCCCATGCAAGCTAAAGCTCCCCCATAGTACCCTGAGTTCTCAAAGGATTGACCAATAGTTCCTCCAAACCTTTCCCAAGCCAAGACACCATGTGCATGTGGTCCCGGTTACTAACATAAGACCCTAAGATTTGGGGTATCTATCTGGTGTATTTTGATGACTTTCAGGAAAACTCTATTCTCTTCAACCTTTGTTGTGCTGGTATTCTCTTCAACCTTTGTCCTGCTGGTATTCTCTTCAACTTTTGTGCTGTTGGTATTCTCTTCAACTTTTGTGTTGTTGGTATTTGAGTTTTCCTAAAAGTCACCAAAATACACTGGATAGGTACCCCAAATCTAAGGGTCTTATGTTAGTAACCGGGACCACATGCACATGGTGTCTTGGCTTGGGAAAGGTTTGGGGGAACTATTGGTCAACCCTGTGAACTTAGGGTACTATGGGGGAGCTTTAGCTTGCATGGGGTAGGGACCAAAAATATTGATTGTAAAGCATTTCATTGGTGCAGAAAAAGGCAAAATGAAATTTCCTCATGCTCTCTTTCTTTCCGTTTGTACATCTCATACTCTGTGGCACCATATTCCTCCTGACTTGCCCATTCGGGAAGCACTTTCAGGAAAACTCTATTCTCTTCAACTTTTGTGCTGCTGGTACTCTCTTCAATATTGTTAGACTGTACAACTTGAGCCTTGAATGTAACCGCAGCTGGAATCAGAATATTTTAGTGCAAATAGAACCATAATTTTCAGAATGAATAAATTGCAGGGTGTTGAAGCAGGGCTATTTGGTAAGGGGTGGAAAAGCACATAAAACAATTCATGATAGTTGGTCCCATGTTGCATTGTAGGGAAAATCCAAATTGGAGCATGGAAACCAAAGAATGCAAATTAACTAGATGATGGAAATTGTTTGGTGATCAGGAGTACAAACATTTTTTATTGGCTCAGCTTGAAGAATATTCTTTTACGTTGGGTGATGGGATGTCTGTACCTTGGTGCTATGAACTTTTTTTTTGGAGATGGGCCTTGTCTTACTGGCAATGGGGTCCATGGGGATCATTTTTTGGCCCTCTTATTTTGGGAGGTCTATAGGCTTTGGGAAAATTTTATGCCAAATGCCAAAGCATGTGTTCCATGGCTTATGCTAATAGGAATAGTGTCTTTTACCTAACTATTGGCAATTTTGTAGAGAAATTTCTAGATGCAAATCTGAAGTGTGAATCAAGCATTATTATTTTTTGACAGCATATTTCTAACTTGAACAAGCTCTATTATTTAGATGAAGTAGGATTGTTAGAATTGTTGCATGAGTATAGGAAAAAAGAATACAAATTGGTAAAAAGGAAAGAACACAGTTCTCAACAAAATTGTGAAAACCGCCAATACAACAAGCATCATAGCAATATATTTGCTCCTCAATGGACCAAGGTTCTCTTGTGATTGTTGGGCAAGTTGAAATGACTTCACTAATTGACAATGTTTCTTTCTGTGTGATAGTAGGCAGTTTAGGTAGTTTACGAAGTTACTTCAACCCCTAAAGGACCACGACCACTTTCGCTCTAAAACCAGTCCAAAACTGCCACTGCCAAAAAGAGACATGAAAATCACATTTTAAAGTGAATTTCGGATTTTCAACCATAAGATCTTAAAATAGACTTCTACATAAACATGCCATTAAATTTTGGTTGCAATCACTACACGGATTGATATTTTTTAGATTTAAAACTTAAAAGTCAAAACAATGGTTCATTTTCTTCCCTACGTTGAGTAGATAAGCAGACTTTGACTTCACTTTGTATCAGATTTTTGCATTGTACAAGGTCTAAATCTTTTACCATTGTCTTAAGCATGATGTTATTTCCTTGTACACCAATTTTTATAGGTAAAAAAGGGGTGTAGCATATTCAAAACAAGTGTGCAAGGAGTGGAGGTTCAAAAATTGCCATTTCACGTTTTATTTTTTTGTGAACTACGTATGTATTTGAATGATAATCCAAACGGTCAATAAGAAGGTTTTCACCACATATTATTGTTGAAAAATTAAAAAGTGAAAAATATGAAGATCTCTAGGTTTTATGTAGAAAAGATGAATTTTTTTTCCCCCGTTGCCCGACAATGTGTGAAAATGTTTGACTTGGAATAAAATGCCTTTTTACACTAAAGACAAGATTTTTTTTGAAGATTTCCAAAGAAGGAAATATTCTTTACAAGTGAGAAAAATCTCAATGTCAATAGAAACTTTTGTCAAAAATTTTGGAGGTGCCCGGAGTCCCCACTTTTGGCTTTAAGTGGTCCTAACCTTCAAACCACAAATCCAAAAAATAAAATAAAAATATCTCCACGAAGCTCTTATCAGAGGCAATCTAGAATAAAAATTTCAGAGTAAAAGGATTTTTTTTGAATTTTAAGAACCTGCCCAAAATCAGAAATCCCCCCGAAGGAGATTTGGTCCTTTAGAGGTTAAAGAATTTGAGATTCTACATACCACTAATCAACATACTCATCTTCGGATATTACCAAAAAACATGCTACATGGCAAAAAATTCACACCAAGAAAGGTTACAATTTCTAGACTTTGTGCAAAAACAAAATCTTCAACATAGATGGACATTTAATTTTGGGATGATTCACTTTTTTTAATCTTTTTTTGCCTCAAGAGGGTATAGTAATTTTTAGTTTCATTGTTTGGATTATCAAATCAAGATCACAAGGTCATAAAATTATAGAGTGTTGCCCTTGTGAAATCAAGGTGCAAAAACGCCGTTGAACCTATCTTAAATGCTATAATCCTCCATTTTTTGCGGTCATTTTTTTTAATATGTTCTAATAGTGTAAAATATGATTCTATGTTTAGAATTGGTTTGAAATCATTATTAGTCAATTTATTATTTTGATACTACAAATGATAGTTTTCAAAGTTCATATTCCATAAACATAGTTCTTATTATGTTAAATTATGAAGTATTTAAATTTAATCAAAGCTCTAATCCTCAAGTATTCCTCAGTCTTGCAAGGAAAATGGTTTTATTCTCTCTCTAGCTCCATGGCCTCAAAGTAAAATAAGATGATCAACCAATTGTTAATACTTTAGGAAACCTCACATTGACAGGATGGCAGAGGTAACTTTCAACACCAAGTCCACACATCAATTACAGGAGAATTGTGATCTTTTGATTGTCGCTACCATCACATCATTGAGGCCTCTCACATGGGGCATATGAGACCCACATATGTTACCATATATGCCAACTTTTACCATGTGGATAATTACAACCACATGAGACATATGAGGCCCACATTTGCTACACTAAAAATTATATTTAGTGTTGGCAACACTAAACACGAACAACAACACCAATTGTCAACAAGGGTAGAATTGTAGCAACTCTAATTGTCAATTCCAACACCAATTGTGAACAATAGTAAGATTTAAAGAATTGAAAAATGAAGAAGTTGACATTTAGTGTTAGATTTTGAAATATACATTAATTATGCAACTTGCAACTTTGGCGGCTAAAAGGGAGGCTGCCATTAAGAAATGGTGGCCCCAATACACTAATTGTCCACAAGTTGACAAATAGTGTTGGGGCATGATGGTGGTAAATACACCAATTGTCATCCAACACTAAATATAATTTTTAGTGTACCATATATGCCAACTTTTACCTTGTGGCTATAGTTGACTAGCAAAATATGATCGGTTTACCGCTCTTTAAAGCTCATGTACAAGAAGAAGAAGAAGAACTCCGGTCCCCAGTGTGAAAGCTCATGTGTATAGATTCTTGAGTATTTTGGCATGGACTCATCCCAAGCTCAAGCTCATTGCTTATTTAACCCTTTAAGGACAAGCGGCCCACAGGTGGTCACTTTAGGAGTATTTTGTGAATTGGTGAACCAATACTTCATCTTTGTTTGATCCGCGGCCTAATCTAAGTTCCTTGGATCCTTGCGCTTCCAACGAATACGCTTCCAACCAATGCGACATTTTTTTAACAATGGACCTTTAAAGAGAAAGTTGTATTATTCTAGGTGCAAAATTGGGGACTCTAGGCAGCTCCAAAAAATTGCTAGAAGTTTCCATTCAGATTAAGATTTTTCATACATATAAAGAATATTACTATCTTTGAAGATGTCAAAAATAAAATTTTGTTTTTAGTGTAAAAAAGCATTTTAACAAGTCAAAACAATTTCACACATCGTTGGGCAAGGGGGAATTTAAGAGCATTTTCTTAAACTTCAAACGCTATAATCTTCATATCCGTGCGGTGGATTGTAACCAAAACTAAGTGGTGCGTACATATAGGAGTATTTTTAAGATCTTACCGTTAAAAGTCCAAAATTTCACTTTAAAAATGTAATTTTCATGCCTCTTTTTGACAGTGGCAGTTTTGGACTAATTTGTGAGCAAAATTGGGCGTGGTCCTTAAGGGATTAATGTGGTCCAAAATTGGGCGTGGTCCTTAAGGGATTAATGTGGTCCAAAATTGGGCGTGGTCATTAAGTACTTACTACATATGGAGCTAGTGATGGTGTACCTTGGCAGAATCCCTTGGGCATCGCAATGCGGCACTTTTGGGGGATGCCGATGGCGATGCAGGGCACCACGCGGTTGGACTTTGCCAGCCGGTGGTTGAGCAGAGAGCACAGGCACTTGGCTCCGGCCAGCCCCTTGCACATGTTGGCGCGCGCTGTTGGTGCAGGGCAGCATCTGGTAGATGTCGCAGCCTGCCGCCGAGGAGGTGACCACCGTCTCCGACACCAACGAGCAGCACCACCAATCACGCAACCGTCACCCGGAGCTTCATCGTGTAGCTGGAAACTAGCAGACAGATGATATCAGAGCTGGAGGATTCGGCTAAAGCTGCGAGAGCTAGAGTGCTGGTTGAAGAATGACCACAACTGGCGTGAGATGCTTTTATAGCCTTCGTGCAGGGAACTAGATGATTAAAAACGAAGGAAAGTGCGTGCTTATGGTCCAACATCTAATTGCATTCATTTCTCTCCAACCTTGACCAATGCAGGTGTGCTACCATTTAGACATGGATGTGCATTGAAGAGATTCATTTTTATCACAGGAGCACAGATCATGACCGGTTTTGTTTGTGATTGGGTCTTTCCCACTTAAAGGTTAGGAGTATGATGATCTGTTGCTGTTAGTAAGAGAAGAGCCCGCTTAATATCAACTGGGCCTAATTACAAGATGTTAGAGCTTTGGAGGGTAGAAGTCATCGTTACCGTCCACCACAAGCAACCCTGTCGCTCCTCACTCAAAAAGTGTCGCCTTTCACTTACTTAGAATGTGGAAAAGGGTGCTTTTTCTTGTTTTCTGTGACCCGACTGACTCACCAACGTCTTAAATACTTGAAATTGTAGTGGTCTAAAATTATGTTTGCACCGGCTCACTCACCAACCCCCTTCGGCGGTGGCTCGATTCCCTGATACTATTCAGTCATACATCACACGCATTCTGATGCAGCTAGATACCACTGACCCCAGTTAGGTCATCTTAGAATACCACGGCACACACACCAGATTCATATGCACCCTCAGGTGCAAGTCCGTATATTATACTGGAATAGCCGTGACATCGAACACTTACCAGACGGGGAAGCAACCATAAAATATGCCTCTAGCTCACAAAAAAATGGCGATAAATAGCCAGTAAAAATAGCCCTTAGCCTGTACATGTACTGTCTGCCAACATTTGCATGTCTAGAAAACTTCATGTGGCCAACCCCATCAACTTACACCTATCATAAACCCGGTCTTCTGAAGCAGAATCGTCGGAAATCATTTTCAGATTAAACATGAGAGGAGAAAACCGAATCATCACCGTGAAAATCTTCACATCGGGAACATCTAATTATGTACAAATGGGCTAGCTTCCATAAACTTCAAATGACCCGGATCAACTCGATGCATGAAATCCAAAACTCAAAGAAACAATAGTAACAAGGTTGAGCCTCCACAGCCTGAAGATGTAGAGGCGAAGATCAGTACTTATGCGGTGCATGAGCTATGGAGTTCCCACCTCTCATCTGGCTCAAGCCATCCAACATGGAAGTTTCTCTGGGCAACGACTGCAGCGTGAGCATCATCCTCTCCGCCGCGTCGAGGGTGTTGTACCCATAGTTGGCCACGCTCGTCACGTGGATCTCGTCCCCACGCTGGTGGATCACCACGAGCTTCACCTTGATGAGCCCACGCAGCGTGTTGAAAGCCCTGCTGATGTCGTGCGGCTCCGTCTTCTCGCAGTCCACATGCATGATCTCGTTCTGCTGACTCTCCAGCCGCTGGTAGAGCTCCGACGTGGGCGCCATGTTGGCCGTGATGAAGATCGTGTGCAGCCTGCCGCCGATGGAGTTGTTCACGTCGTTCATCATGGAGTTCAGGGTCTTCGTCTCGCTCCCAATGTCCTCGCCGTCCGTGAATGGCACCAGGAAGTAGTCGGCCTTCTTGTGCCTAATGTACTCCTCCCGGATCGTCGCCATCACGGCGCCGATCGCGTCATACAGGCGCGTCTGTCGGTAGTACTTCGTGGCGTCGTCGAACTCGCGCTTGTATGCGGCGCGGATGTCGGGAAGGTGCGCGCGGAGGCTACGGCGCTCCGCGCGGCACAGCAGCTGCACGCGCGTGTTGAACGTCCACACGTAGATCACGTCGTGCGGCCGCAGGGTGTCCCTGCACTCCACGAGGTGCTCGAGATTCCTCAGCAGGTGCTTGTACACGCGCTTCTTGTCGCCCGTCTTTACTCTCTCGTATGTGCTCCCGGACCCGTCCAGCAGAAAATGAAAGTATGCGGGTTCACCGCTCGGGGGCAGCACTGAATACTCGGCCGCAGCTCGCTCCCCGAACACGTTCGTCCCCTCCGCCTTGAATCCTGTCATGAACGTCGACAGACTGAGCACGGACTGGAAGGGACTCGCTCCACGGTATGTCGCATTCGTCGACCTCGTGGACAGCGGTCCGAAACTATTAGGCGCGGACATCCCAATTCCCTCTCACAATCAATTCTCGGCGAGACTAGTTCCGAAACCGAAATCAAGAAACTACAGAGTTGCACTGAATACTAGGACAAGTCACAGGAGTAACTAGAAACGATATCAGTACATTAAATTTTATATCCTTGCTTGAAGTAGCGCGCAAGGATCATACAGTTGCAAATTCACGGAACTACATTTAAGTTATATATTTTGTAGCTTCAGCATGACGCAAATCACCGTCACAATGTAAAGTAGGATTGATTTATCACCTTGTGATCATACAGACTTCAGATAATTGTCTGTAGTACCCTGACCGTGTCTTATACACGGCTTGGGAGCCTGGTAGTGTTGGGTCAAATTCCAGGTAAATCACAAAACTCTCGACATGATTCCCTCTCTCGACCTGAACAGTGATGCTTGTACAGACAGATTTTACACACGTCTCAACAGTGTCGTGGGCCATATGCAGGAGAGTCTACTTAGACGAAGGAACTGGCCCTTCAGCTATCCCTAACGGCCATGACGGATGTACCATCTCTTAGTGTATACCTCAAAATCTTATGGATGCTCTTTCACTACTAGCAACCCTGTCGCTCCTTAGTTACTAATTCAAGCATTTTAGAAGTGGGTGAGTCACTCGAATCACAAAGGACAAGAAAAATAATCCTTTTCCACATTCTACGTAAGTGAAGGACGACACTTTTTGAGTGACGAGCGACAGGGTTGCTTGTAGTGTTTGAATATGCCCAAATTTAATCAAATCTTTACAATCATAGTAGACATGGGGCGTATCGGACAGACACGCAGAGGAACGGTGCAGACAATTGCAGACAACCCTGGTCACATGAGGTTCTGAAGCAAGTTAGCAGAATTTCCACTGATAAGTAACCGATGTTTCCTAAGATTTCTGTTAGGAATCGTACAATATAGGGTCTTCATTAAATATTGAATAAAAGCAGTGTCGGTACCGCGTATCATGCGAGTTCTGGAGAGATCCTGCAGATTCACAGCCAATGAGACCCGTGAACAGAGCCCCATGATCTGCCAGGAATTCTCAGTGGGCACCTGTCAGTGGGCCAGATCAGCAACGACATTTGCTCTAGCGTCTCCTTCCTGACAAAGATTTGTGAAGAAGCCGACGTCGCCCCTCTCACCTCATTTGGGCCGACGCCTGGCATGGCTGCAGGTATGAGGACGTCCAATATCAAAATCTCCATTATCCCTCTTGGTTGAAAGATGTGAGCGGCCTTGCTCTTGCCATGAAGCACCTCTTGCAGCAATTTTGAGTTGAATTCAGGGTTATAGTCCTGCGAATAAGGATATGTCGCGCTTACAGCGTATCGTGAAATACGTCGGTCGAGCTCTTGCGATGAAAACCAACCCTAGTCGCTGGAACAAGTATCTCACAACAGCACTAGCAACCCTGTCGCTCCTCATTTACTATTTAAACCATTTTGGAAGTGAGTCAATCCGGTCACAAATGACTAGAATAAACAAGCTTTTCCACATTTTGTGTGAATGAAGGGCATTACTTTTTGAGTGAGACGCCCATATTTTGGAGGCACGAGCTTATTTCGGAGGGTGGGCCCTTGTCTTAATTGCAGGGGGTCATATTCTGACCTCTTATTTTGGGATCTAATAACTTCATTCTATTTGTTTTTATATTTGTTTTTATCAGATTTGGGGCTTGGGTCCCCATGTCAGAGCGATTTGACAGGAAACCCCCCACGCTCAGACTTACCAGGTGGGGGAGGAGGTGGTGGGGCCAAAACCTGGCCCCTATTCTGTTTTTGGATGGGGCCCTAAATTTAGCCAAAGGGGAACCTAGAGACTAAACTGAGGCCGTAGGCCCCAATTTTGTAGAATAAAAAGCCAAAAAAAGCCACTGACCGCCCCCAAAATGGGAGGGCCAGAAAAATGAGCCCATGCAATTAAGACGGGCCCCCACCTCGGGTAAGCCTGAGCTTGGGGGGTTTCCTGTCCGCGCCATGTCAGAGCATCCCCTGCAGCTCCCTCGACAGCTCTCTCCACAGGAATTTCCCATTTTCCGTCTAGTTTTCCCTGGCTCATCCCGAAAATCCTTGTCCTCTTGACAATATCCCCGAAAGTCAAGCACACTTTTGTTTGTGTATGCGCAAAGGAGGTTCACGTTTGTCTGTATCCGCGGAATTCCATTGCAGGAATCGAAGCAAAGAGCTCGAAGCGAAAGGCGGAAGCGAGAGCACCATGGAATGCTGAGGCACCAACCGAAAACTCCCTCACGGATGCTTTATTTAGCCTCTGCAAACGTCTGGTCGAGCGTGCTTTGAGTGCAAGTTGCAGGGATGCACTTACTCTTAAAATCCCACCATGATTAACCCCTTTGCTACCGTGACAGTTTTACACCCGAAACACTTCAAACTAAATGGATTCTAGTGCAACGAATAAAGAAGGTAACAAAAACTTTGATTTTTAGTTCTGACCGTAGGATCTCAATAAAGGCTTATTAAGTACTACGTAAACAACATTTCATAAACTTTGACCGCAAGGATTAAAAGATTATAGTGTTTGAAGTCAAGAAAATGGTTCATTTTCTTCCCTGCGTTCAGTGGATCAGCAGACTTTGACTTCAGTTGGTGTCAAAAAATTTCACTACAAAAGGTCTAAATCTATTACCATCTTGTTAAGCATGATGTTAGCTTCTTACACACCAATTTTTAGAGGTAGAGACGGGGTGTAGCATATTTAAAACAAGTGTGCAAGGAGTGGAGGCTCGAAATTTGTTAAGTCACACTTTATTTTTTTTGTGAACTTAATATGTTTTTGATTGATAATCCGAATGGTCAATATGAAGGTTTACATTACATATTGATGTGGAAAAAATAAAAAGTGAAAAATATGAAGATCTCTAGGTTTTATGTGGAAAAGAAGAAGTTTTTTTGGTACCTTGCCCGACAATGAGTGACAATGTGTGAAAATGTTTGACTTGGGTTGGTATGCTATTTTTCACTAAAGACAAGAACTTTTTTTTGACAATATGAAGGGAAATAATATTACTTGCAAGTACTGAAAATCTCACATTCAGTAGAGTGTCCTATCAAAAGTTTTTGGAGGTGCCAGAGGTGCCCGCCGTCCCCATTTAAAATTCAAAACCCTATAACTTTTTCATCAAATGTCCAATTTAGGAAAAAATTGTTTTCCCACTATGGTCTTGGTAATGTCTTTCTACAGTAAAAATTTCAAAGAAGAATGTTGGAAATTGACACCATAGGAACCTGACCGAACTTTCAAAAAGCCCTTTTTGGACACTTGGTACCTTAGGGGTTAAATTAGGCCCCCGTGTCTAAAATAAAAATAAAGGGGTAGGTTCTGTCCAGATTAAAATAAGGAGGCAAGCTCATCGTGCAATATGTAGACAAAATATGAGAGGTGAAAAATGAACCATCATGGTTAAATCTTCAAACTAGGAACATCTAATACATGATCACATACGTCCAAATCCACGGCCTCAAACATCTTGGACGTCAATCCAGTCCGAGATGTTGTCCGGACATGGGTAAATTGGGTGATGTCCAATTTACCCCCCCCCCTTAGGACCTAGTTGCTGACTCGCTAAGCGACCAAGGCAGCGTCTGGCCAGTTGCCAGTCGACCAATCATTAACTAGGGCGGTCACCGGGAAACCGTGCACCAATTGGGCATTCATATCCAAGGAAGTGGGTGCCAGTCACCAATTGCGTGTAAATTTCTAATTAGTGCAAAATGTCGTATTTCTCTGGTCCACACTATATTCGGAGAACGGTGTAGCTTGAATAAACTGCTATTGACCCGAATAAACTCGTTGTATGAAATCCGAAACTCAACCATTAAACTAGTCAAAAATTCTAGTTCACGATTCAGCCTCCTCAACCTGAAGATTTGGAAGCGATCAATTCCTACGCGGTGTATAAGCTATGGACTTTCCTTTCATCTGGGCGCTGAAGTTATCCAACATGGAGGTTACTTTGGGCAAGGACTACAGCGTGAGCATCATCCTCTCTGCCACGTCGAGGGTGTTGTGTCCATAGTTGGCCACTCTCGTCATGTAGACCTCGCCCCCGCGCTGGTGGATCACCACGAGCAGCACCTTGATGAGCTCGTGCAGCGTGTTGAAACTTGAAAGCCCTGCTGATGTTGTGTGGCTTTGTCTTCTCGCAGTCCACGACATTGATCTTGTTCTGCTGACTCTCCAGCCGCTGGTAGACCTCCAACGTGGGCGCCATGTTGGCCGTGATGAAGATCGTGTGCAGCCTGCCACCGATGGAGTTGTTCACGTCGTTCATCATGGAGTTCAGGGTCTTCGTCTCGCTCCCAATGTCCTCGCCGTCCTTGAATGGCACCAGGAAGTAGTCCGCCTCCTTGTGCCTAATGTACTCCTCCCGGATCGTCGCCACCACGGCGCCAATCGCGTCATACATGAGCGCCTGTTGGTAGTACTTCGTGGTGTTGTCGAACTCGTGCTTGTATGCGGCGCAGATGTCAGGAAAGGTGCGCGCGGAGGCTACGGCGCTCCGCAGGGCACAGTAGCGCCATGTGCGTGTTGAACCACAAGAGGCCCAAGAGGCATTCACATAAGTGAAAATAGCCAATTTTACCACATGGTTTACTAGGTTAATAACACTAATCGGGTAATCTCATTCCATATAGTAAAAATGCAACTTTCACACATTGAATTTTACCATATGGTAATTTGACATGGTAAATCACAATGTTTTCACTAGCCCTTTTTTTCATTTTGAGTAGATAGCTACAATGGAATTATAAATTTCCAAGGGAATTCAAGCTACAAAAGACAACATGAAGGTGCCTCACATTCTAAATCCACAACATTCTAAACCCACAACATGAGCAATCTACAGTATAAGCATTCCACAAAATGAGCAATACTACCCCAGACATGCCCACTCCCAACTCATCCAACTCATGTGATACAAGCCTTTCTAGAGCTCCAGCAATCTTGTGTGCCCACAGCCCACCCCACCCACAAAAATACATCACCCACCTATGCCCATCCATAATGTTGAGTAATGTATTCATGCCACCAACAACTGCAACACAAATACTGTTATTTATAATTCAAATACAATGCACAGAACTTGAAAATGCAAGTGATGAAAAAATACTAAGATGCATAAAAGCTCAACATTTGGGTCCACTACCCAAAAATTAAAACACAAAGAAATAAAGGCAGAAAATCTTCTACACGATCATCCTACTCCTCAGACCCATAACGAAATCCCTCCGTGGTCTTAATCCACAGCTGAAATGCTTCTTCATATGGAAACATCTCCAACTCAAAAAGTCTCTGAGAAAACATACCAACTACCAACCCCAAGTGATCATCAAGAGCGTTACAAAGACGGGACTTCAAGAATGTGAGAGAACTGAAGGTTCTTTCATCTTCAATTGAGCCCAAAACCATCACCACGGCGATCTCCGCCAATTTGAGGTACGTCGGAAATCGGCCTACAAGAGGTGTGTTGGCTTGGACAACACGCCATATCTTTGTCAAAGGATTCCCATCAAAAGGCTTAGTGCAAGCACGCACACAATTATTAGCCATAAAAAGCTTGAACATTGACTACTCGGAGTCAAGATCAAAGCCATTCAGCAAAGAGGGAACCACAACCTTTTGCCACGCGGCCCCAACAACCTTTATCTCCCTACTCTCGCAGAGCTGGCGTTTGAGAATCTCCAAATGAGCTGGGAAAGTGCTGAGAGAATATTCTTATATCCAATACTGGGGATAGAACATCTCCATCGCGTTCAACGTCTCCACCGAGGGAAAGCGCTCCTTCAATTCAATCCTCAAGGCCATTGCAGCCTCTGCATACAAAAAATGGTACAAACAACTAAGGTGAGCAATGAACCACAATAATAAAATACAAAAATACAAAAGATAGAAGACGCATCCGTGCATTGCACCTTAACGTTGGCAGCCATGGATTGAAAGACCATACGATCAATGGGTTTGTTTTCGTGGAGAGCAGGTACCTCCACACCATCCAACTTCTACATCAGCTGCTCCCATTGAGTGTTTAGGTTAACATCAGGGTTGTCAGGACGCTCGATGTCCCTGACGTCCGGACGTCAGGACGGAGGACGTCCTCCGATCTATCAGGACGTCCGGTGACATAACCAGTTTTGTCAATTTACCCGGGGGTAAATAGCCGTCCACAGTCCCGGCCGACCGCCCATTCCGTTCGCTTGGGCGGACGGCACGGCCGTCCGCTTCAAGTGACCGGCGTCCGCCGTCCGCGTGGCCGTACGCCATGGCCGACCGCCACGGCCGACCGCCGTCCGCCAGGGCCATCCGCCAAGGCCGACCGCCGCGGCGGACGGCCTTCTCAGTACAGCTCCCCCGTCCCCTATTAGATTGACAATGAATCGTCTCCCAACGGTCTGAATCACCGTGAGTAT